>JANRFK010004149.1:167330863-167346784 GCA_030068395.1 Apalone spinifera
ATCTAATATCAAAATTCCCCATGGATTGTTGGTTAAAAGAAGGAACTTTAAAGAAAAACGTGAGTACATCAAACTCCAATATTTTTACTGAAACCAGCAAGGAAAATACTGAGGCAGTTCAAGTTAATTATGAAAAATTACAGCTGACTAATAAGAAACGCAGGTATTGTGAGGACTATTTGTCATTTGGATTCACAAGCAATGGAAATGAAGATGCTCCAGGTGCCCAGTGTGTAGTGTGCAACAAAATATTATCTAATAGTTGTTTAGTACCTGCTAAATTGCGAAGACATTTTGAAACAAATCATCCAGAATACAAAGATAAAGACATTATTTTTTTAGCAGAATCTTGAATCACTTGAAAAAAGTAAACTCTTCATGTCAAAAATTGCCAAATCTGATAATGAAAATGCAATAGCGGCGTCTTACAGAAGTAAGCTATCGTATATCGCTCGCCAGAGAAGCCCACACTATTGGGGAATCACTCATAAAACCACGTGCAAAAGATATTGTAATGTGTATGTTGGATCAGGAGTCTAGTAAAAAAGTTGAGGCTGTGCCACTATCAAACAATACTGTCACACATCGTATTCACGATCTTGCTGCTGACATAGAGAAGGAGCTTATTTTTCGGCTGCATTTATGTGATGCATATGCATTACAATTAGACGAGTCCAATGACGTTGCAGGTCTTGCAGTTCTGCTTGTATTTGTCCGTTTTGATTTTAATAGTTCTATTGAAGAAGACTTACTTTTATGTGAATTTTTGCAAACCAATACAACTGGTGAGAATATATTCAATTGTATCGATAACTTTATGAAAACCCATAAAATAAGCTGGGAAAAATGTGTTCATGTGTGCAGTGATGGTGCCAAAGCAATGGTAGGAACAGTGGCTGGCACTGTAACACGAATAAAAAATGTAGCACCAAACTGCACCAGCAGTCACTGCATTCTCCACAGACATGCTCTGGTAGTTAAGAATATTTCTCCCTCTCTTAAAAATGTGTTGGACGAAGCAGTACAGATTATTAATTATATAAAAACTCGATCATTACAATCAAAACTGTTCAAAATTATGTGTGAAGATATGGGTAGTCAGCACACAGCCCTGCTTCTACATACAGAAGTCAAGTGGCTATCACGAGGCAAAGTGCTGGTTAGATTATTTGAGTTGCATTGTGAGCTCTCCGTATATCTGATGGATCACAAATTCCAACTGTCTGATCGTTTAACAAACTTTTTGTGGTTATCGAGAGTTGCGTATCTTGCAGACATCTTTACAAAGCAAAATGAAGTAAATCTGTCGCTGCAAGGAAAGAATGTAAATATTTTTAATGTGAAAGACAAAATTTTGTCATTGTCACGGAAGCTACAGTTTGGATCTCATCTGTAGGACAAAATAATTTGTATTGTTTACCAACCCTGAACGATTTACTTGAAGAAAATGGATACAAACTTGATGAAGATATTCGCAGCGACATTGCAGATCATCTCTGCGATTTATACACGAACATCATTAAGTATTTTCCAACCATCAATGACGACAATAACTGAATTCGAAATCCATTAAGTTTAACAGAGAAGCCAGTCAGTTTTTCTACACAAGATTATGAAAACCTAATTGAAATCACTTCAGATGGCCAATTAATACAAAAATTTAAAGAAGTTTCTTTGATTACATTTTGGAGTGACTTATGTCAAAGTCAAGAATATTCATCTTTATCAAGACGCACAGTTCGTCAGCTGTTACCCTTCGCCAGCACATACTTGTACGAAACTGGGTTCTCGAACTATGCAGCAACTAAATACAGAAATCGACTGAATGCAGCGCCAGATATGCGAATCCAACTTTCTAGTATTAAACTAACTATAAAAAGAATTTGCCAAGAAAAGAAGAAAAAACACTCTTTGCATTGAAAACTGTGAATATAATTAATATTATTTTATAGCTTTATTTTTTGTACATATTTAATATGATTTTTGTTGAATATAAATGAATGGCGTTATAGTCAATATGTTGAATTTAAATGAATGGTGATCTCATGACCGTTTTGAGCCTCTTATTACTACCAATTGTGGTGTACTGGTAGCTCGTTCTCCCCAGTCTGTGTGTTTGGGTGTTTTTTTGGTTTTTTTGCTCTTTTTTGCTCGACAAACTTAATCCCTGGCTAGGGGGTTCCTTTAAATTTTTCTGAGTTTAAAAGGGTTCCGTGGTCAAAAAAAATTGGGAAACACTGGACTAGCCTGTCCAATAAGCATTTGCTTATGAGATAGTCGACTAGTGCTTCACTTCCCTAGTAAGAGCTAGGGCCACCAAATTTGCTATGCAGCTTCCTCTGAGTGGAACTTAAAGCAACATAAGGATTGGTTGTGTCAAGAAAATGGGATGTACCTGGAATGTAATTGTTTCTCATAAAATGCTAGCAGGGACAGTTATGCTGCAGAATTACTACAAGGGGGAAGGTGCACTGTAAGACAGAGCGACTGGAGGAGGGGCTCTGGGTGTTGCTGTCAATGGGTAAGGTTTCCGTGCTGACCCCTATACCCCAGAACTGGAGCCCAAATCACTCCAATCCCCTTGATTCCAACATTGGACCCCGGGGGAAACCCAGGTGTGCAGTGCAGCCCCTGCTGGGCCCAGGGAACTACTGCTGGCCACCCAGCACACCCCCAGGAAGCCCACCCACATCTCCCAATCTCCTGCTGTGAGCCCCCCCACTTCCCAGTCTCTTAACCTGACTCCTATACCCTTTCATCCCCTGCCCTGAGCCCCCACAAAGACCTGCGCAACACCAGGTAAATCCTCTAGTATTCTGTATTTATAAGGGCCTTATCCTAAGAAGTTGCACTGGACTTTTGGAGGGTAGCCACATGGGTCTTCATACACAGGGCTCGCCAAGACGCGGTGAGCCCCACTCGCCAGCCGCACAGTTCAGCATGCTGCGCATGTGCTGATCGCGCTGCGGCGCCGTGCCAGGCTATAATCTACCTAAATTGTCGAGCCGTGTTCATACGTGTTATGGACCATTATGTTATTACCGTGCCTTTCAGAGTGAACACAAGCCTTGGGTGGTCCTGTGAGCCTTATTTTCGTAGACTCGGAGTTCTGCCTTCCAAACTGCGATGCTGCTAACGGGTCCCTTCCCTGGAATGCATGTCTGCATCTATGCAAAGATACCTCTGTAACTGTGGTTCTTTGTAACACGTATTCCACGACTCACCCTCCCTCTGTTCCATCTACGTTGGAGTCTCCTCTCATGGGAACTCAAGGGGTCAAAGCAGCACTGCCTCATATAGCCAGGCTAGGAAGGCATGAGCACCACCCTCGACAGGTACTGCTAGGTAAAAGGCTCTGTCTGCAGCACATTGGGTGTGCTTGCATTCTACATGGAATGCATGTCTGCCTCCTGTCTTTAGGAGTGATGCAGACATGCATTACAGTCAGTCAGGGACCATTCCTTTTATAAGCACTGTCCACTCCATTATCCACATCTTGAATGAAACTATTAAATACTACCAGACCCAAGACTGAGCCTTGTGGGACCCTACAAGATACTCTCTCCCAAAGGACCATTGACAAATTCTTTGAGTTGCGCACCCACCATATTGTAAATTCATCTTGACCCCATTCCTTAGTCCCATGTGCCATTCTCATATGCAAATTGTGTCAAAAGCTTTTCTAAAATCAAGATAGATAGATAGATATATACAGTGCTTCCCCCCCATCTGCTAAGCCAGTACTCCTGTCAAAGACAGAAATTAGGTTGTAACTTGTGATGATAAATGTAAAGTAATGCACATTGGAAAAAATAATCCCAACTATACATACAATACGATGGGGACTAATTTGGCTACAACTACTCGAGAGAGATCTTGGAGTCATTGTAGCTAGTTCTCTGAAACATCTATTCCGTGTGCAGCGGCAGTCAAAAAAGCAAATAGAATGTTAGGAATCATTAAAAAAGGGATAGAGAATAAGACAGAAAATATCTTATTGCCTCTATATAAAACCATGGTACGCCCACATCTTGAATACTGTGTACAGGTGTGGTTGTCTCATCTCAAAAAAAGATATATTGGCATTGGAAAAGGTTCAGAAAAGGGCAACAAAAATGATTAGGGGTTTGGAACGGGTCCCATATGAAGAGAGACGAAAGACTTGGACTTTTCAACTTAGAAAAGAGGAGACCAAGGGGTAATATGATAGAGGTCTATAAAATCATGACTGGTGTGGAAAAAGTGAAAATGGAAACATTATTTACATACTCCCCACAATATAAGAAGTAAGGGTCACCAAATGAAATTAATAGGCAGCAGGTTTAAAACAAAAGGAAGTTTTTCTTCACTCTGCACACAGTCAACCCTCTGGAACTCCTTGCCAGAGGATGTGGTGAAGGCTAGGACTTTAACAGGGTTTAAAAAAAGAGCTAGATAGATTCATAGGGGTTAGGTCCATCAATGGCTGTTAGCCAGGATGGGTAGGAATGGTGTCCCTGGCCTCTGTTTCTCTGGAGGTGGGTGACCAGAGAGGGATCACGTGAGGCTTACCTGTTGTGATCCCTCCTTTTGGGGCATCTGGTATTGGCCACTGTCGGCAGACAGGATACTGGGCTGGATGGACCGTTTGTCTGACCCAGTGTGGATGTTCTTATGTTTGTTAGTTATAATAGTCCATGCCGGCTGTTCCATATAGTCATGTTATCTGAATATTCACAGATTGATCATTTAATAATTTGTTTCATTATCTTTCCATGTATCAAAGGCTGACTAGTTCTCTTTATTTCCCCTTTCAAATGATAGATACTATGTTTGCCCTTCTCCAGTCCTCTGGGACCTCATCTGTCCTCCATGAGTTCTTGAAGATAATTGCTAATGGTTCTGAGATTGCTTTGGCTAATTCCTTAAGTACCCTAGGATGAATTTAATCAAGCTCTGCTGACTCAAATTCGTGTAACTTATATAAAACTTATATAACTGATTCTTTCCCTATTTTGGCTTGTGTTCCTTTCCCCTTGTAGTTAATATTAATTGTGTTGAGTATCTGGTCACACTATTAACCTTGTTAGTGACAGCTGAAGCAACATAGGCATTATACACCTCAGCCTTTTGATGTCATCAGTTATTAGCTCCCCTTGGCCACTGAGTTAAGGGTCTATGCTTCCCTTAATCTTTCTCTTGATCCTAATGTATTTAAAGCATCTCTTCTTGCCTTTAATGTCCCTTGGTAAAAGTAACTCATTTTGTGTTGTAACTTGTGTTCTGACTTTTGATTCTATGTGTTTCTGCTGTTCTTTTGTAATCCTCATTAATTCAACTTTTCCACTTTCTGTAAGATACTTTTTTATTTTCAGGTCAATAAAAAGCTCCTAATGGAGCCATATTGGCTTCTTATTATTCTTCCTATCTGTCCTTTGCATTGGGATAGTTGTAATTGTGCCTTTACTGTTGTCTCCTTTAGAAACTGACAGCACAGAATTCTGTTTTTCCTTAACTTTCTTCCCATGGGACAGTAACTACTGGCTTTCTGAGTATTAGTCCTCTTTTTTGGAGATCACTTCCCTTATTCTGCTACTCACTCTTGCCTTTCTTTAGTTTAGAATCATGAAATCTGTTACTTCATGATCACTTTCACACAAATTGCTTTCCACTCTCAGATTTCTTGCACATTCCTCCCTGGTGGTCAGAATCAAGTCTAAAATGACTGATTGCTCTGTTGATTTGGTTTAGACAAAAACTATGGGCTAAGTTCTCTGTTGGCATAACACCACTGGAATCAGTGGCACCGAGCCAACAGAGTACTTGGTAAACCGTCTAGAAACTCCCGATTCTAATAAAGAAAAGTTTACCATGAAAGGTTAGAAGTGTCAGGAAAACAGATTCACAGATGGACTGCAAATGACAACTTTCTCTCTCTTTCAGACATTATGTATACTTGCCAACATAGCCGATGGAACGACAGCAAAAGAACTCATTATGACCAATGATGACATCTTGCAGAAAATTAAGTATTACATGGTATGGGGAATTGCTTTGAAGGGTGTTCCTTCTCATCCACTCGTGTAGAGAACATATCTGTTCAGTTGAAAAATTATAGAAATGCAGTGTTAAAGCTGGCACTTAGTCAAAAGGGAAACCTAGAAATGAAGATTCTCAGCCATATAGTGTATTAAAGTACAGCTGTAGCATTAGACAGTAATGGAATAGAAGGTGTTTCAGCCTAAATTAGACAGGTGTATCTGGAGGTTTTGATACGTGATCGCTTGGTTTGGGGGGAGTTTGGGAGACAGACTCCAATCCTCCAGACCTCAGCAGCAGGAAAAAGAAGCTGCTGCACCCTAGTAGCATGCTAATCCATGCCTAGTGGTTCTTGACCTCCCTCTTTCCATAGGCAGCAAGATCTTTCAGCTCCCAGGTCTTTCCAGCCTATTTAATATAAGTGTTTAGTTGTACAAAACAAGAGGCCCCATATCTGCATCCTGGGCACTTCTGACATTTATGTAAACAGCGCAAATAAAAAAGAAACAGTGAGCCCAAAACACACAATAATAAAAGAGCACAGATACGTAATCTGAACACCGCACATCACCTCTAACAAGAGTGCTTCTTCAGTAGCCCTCCTGAAAAGAAATGCCTTGCATAATGCCAGAAGACTAACAGGTTCTTTCAGCCTCTCAAGTGTGTGCTCCCTTGCATGCTACTTAGCTGAAGGCAAACATGAACTCCAGTTTAACCTGTCTGTGTGCCATTGTTTACACTGATCTGTTCCCCACTGGCTAGCATCAAATTAGGACAAATTGAGAGGAGCTCATCTTTGCTGCTTCTTTTGGGCTAGGTTGATGGTTTTCAAACCTTTTAAGCTACTTTCCCCTTTCCAAATAATATGCTTCCCATCTGAGATGCAGAGGCAACAAATAAGGGAAGGGGGGCATGCAAGGGCATGTCTCAACCCCCTACCCACAGATTTTTGCCTGCCATTTAGTAATAGCTTCATGAGGTTTTCAAACTGTGGTGCATGGCCCCTGGTAGGCTTGGAGGAGCATTCCAGAGTAGCAATGCCAGGTGGTCAGTCCCGCACAGCAGGGCTTGGGGAAGGAGTGCCATCTCCATCAGTGGGCCACCAAATCTGTTTGAGTTGGGGGTATGCAGCCAATAATTGTAACTCAAAGGGAGTTCCAGCTCCATATGTTTGGTATGTCCTCTCTCAAGCCTACTCGCTTTCCCCCAGGAAGGGGTCCTCTCAACATGCAGTCACATGACATCTATCATGCTCCATGAACTCACTATTAAAGGCACAACTAATCCTTGAAACAGAGTGAAGGGATGTGTCTGTGAGCACCAGGATTGATGCTTTGTTACACAACCAGTTCAGCTCTGGCTCTGTGTTCCATAGAGCTCCCCGTATAGGGGACTTTGGGCAGCCATAGCAAGAAGGGTCCCTTGTAGTGCAGCTCCATCACAGCACAAGGCCTTTTGGCTAACAGATTTCTGGAACGCGAGGTTGACAGGATAGTAACTTATCTGTTTACACTGAGTCTTGCTGGCTCTCTGAGCAGAAGTTCGGGCTGCAAGTAGTGTTCTGCAGGCTTCTACTGGAATTTTCTGTTAGATTCTGAGAGACAGAGCTTTGTTCAGAAAAATATACAAGAAAGAAGAAAAGTAAGCAGAGGAATGTTTCCCCCACCACTATTAAAAACCAAGCTAGTTGCTGTTGGAATGAGGGCAGAATCTGACATAGCTATCCTTCCATTTGGTGCCTCTTGAACAACAGGCCAAGGCAGAATCAAAACAAATATTTTGTAACTGTGGTGAAAAGAATATGCTGGTATCTCAAGCATAACAAACACAGCAGTCTAGGGGAGCTGCCTGAGAGTAAGAGTCAGGAAATAGAAAGGAAGTCTGAGGAAAACAGAGTTATGCTCTGAAGCAGTGTGGTTGGTACGGTCTTCCTGATGGCTGGTAGGCTGGACTGGACTCGACATGATGCCAGAGGAGAGAGTGGCAGCAGCAAGAGCCAATTTGCTGAATGGTTAGTGTAGCAAATGCAACATGGTGAAGGTAGAATCTGTTTTGAAATGAAGGATAAAGTACCTCTCAGTTCAGTGAGCACTGTACCTGGCTGCCCTAAATAGTAGAAGTGTCTTTGGTGCAAATCGTGGATGAGGAATTGCCCAACCTCAGTCTTTAAATGAATCTTAAAAAATGTAAAATGTAAAAAGTTCTGTGATATTTAGTTTCTGAATCTCCAAAAATTCTGTTTCTATATTCAGAGTCATTCGAATGCTAAACTTCAGCTTGCTGCCATGTTTTGCATATCTAATCTCATATGGAATGAAGAAGAAGGTAAGGGATTCTCATACTTTCAGATATAGTCTTGAGCAGAAAGTATTGTCAAAACAAAATCCTTTCATGGGGAGAATGGCAAATGTTAGGTAGTAGGGATGTAAGAGTAGTCAACTACTCGCAGAGGCAGCAAGAGGGGAACAGGAGCTGGTGCTGGGGGGAGCTGGCTTACAAGGCAGTTCCCCTCCAGCACTATGTCTGTGATATGGGGAGCAGGGAGGGGTGAGGTGTAGCGTCCCTGAGCCAATAGTCAAAACTAAGTCCTGTTGCACTTTGTATTCCTTGTATAAACAAAGTGAAATAAATTTGGTGCCCCAGTGAGCATTAGGTCTAATGCAAGATAGGGATGTTATATATAGTCAGTTAACCGATAAGCAAAAGCTTATCAGTTAATGCTATAGACTATGTGCTTCCCCCCGCCCTCCCCCCAGTAAATTTTTTAGCAGGCTGGCCAGCAGCCTGGCTCAGTCCTGGCTTGCGCTGGGTCTGGGACCTACCCCAGCTAAGGTTCTGCATTTAAAGTGTATTAGGAGCCAGACAGGCAGCAACCTGGCTCGGGTCCAGTGAACATCGAGTCCGGGAGCTCAGACCCCCTTCGAGACAGGGGCTGCTGCCACCCCGCACTACTGCCTCTGTATCAGAGGCAACAGTGCAGATGACAGACAGCCAGTCTGCAAGGGGAGATGGTTTTTAAACAGGCTTCCCTCGCAGACCAGGTCCCATCTGGCATCCCATGCTGCTGCCTCTGTATGGCAGGGGGCTCCTTGGGAGTGGGGACTATAGAATAGTCAAGTAACCTATAAGAATTCATGAGGTTAATCGACTGTTCAGTTAACCGATATTTAACATCCCTAATGCAAGTTCCAGCACATGAGTGTGGTAGTCCAGGGGTTCTCAACCTTTCTCTTTCTGGGGCTCCCCCCACCTGCTATAAAAACTGTGTGGCCCACCTGTGCCACAATAATTATTGTTCTGCATGTAAAAGCCAAGGCCAGCATTAGGGGGTAGGAAGCAGGGCAACTGCTTGGGGCTTTATGCCAGAGCAGGTCCCCAGGAAGCTACATTGCTCAGACTTCAGGGCTTTGCATGCAGCAGGGCTTTGACTTTCTTCCCTGGGCCCTAGTGAATCTAATGCTGGCCCTGCTTGGCCCCCCTAAAACCTGCTTGCAGTCCCCTATGGGTCTCGTGTCCATTGTGGTAGACCATAAGGAGGCTAGAGGAAGGGAAGGCAATGAGACTAAGACTCCATCTGGTTGTTGTGACAGCTTAATGGTTTCTCAAGGACCATGTAAATCAGGGATGCTTTGAGAAACCACATGCTGGATTTGCATGGCCCAATAGAAGAGGGAGAATATCCATTTACATATGTGATTGTACAGGGTTTGCAACAAATGAAGGATTGCCATTTTCACTTGGTGAATATGTGGGGCTGGAATTGATTGCCAGGCTTGTGAATGACGTGCCTGCTTATGCAATGGAGTATGGGGGCTCAGAACTGTAGATTTATATAATATGGCTTGAGGAGAGGAATATATTAAGAAATAGGGTTTGGCGACCACTTACTGGTTGCCCCTTATGTGTTTACCTTTATTATTTTAAATGTATATTGTAGGATATAATGCAGTAATGGTAATAAACATTTTTAATGAAATTAAAAGCTTTATTCTGAACCTGTATGGGGGGAGCTATTAAACCATTGTAAGGCACACTAGCTACCATCAGGAAATCGAAACAGCAGCAGTGAAACACAGTGCATAAACCATACATTGAACTCGGGATGCAATATCCTGTTTAATTATTTAACTGGTTAAACGTTAATTTTAACTGTTTAAACGGAGGCAGATGTGTGGCACGGCCAGGCTGGAGCGTCCCCTGTGCTGCAGGCAGAGGTGGTTCCAGCCTGGCTGCTTCCAGCCCTGTGCTGGGCTGCCAGCTCCCTGAACGCATGGTCTGGGAGTTGGCAGCTTTGCATGGGGCCGGAAGTGGCAGATCCCCCCCCCCCCTTTCTGCCCCCCTGCAGCTTCTAGCCCTGTGGGGCTGCTCCCAGGTAATGGCTAATCATTACCCAATGAACATCACCCATTAATCAGTTACCCATTCACATCCCTACATTGAACAGTGAAACCAATGCCAACATTAAGAACATCAGCATAGCCATGCTGGGTCAGACCAGTGGTTCATTTAGCCCAGTATCTTGTCTTCTGACCATTGTAAGGCCCTGTGATAGCTGTCGGGCTGACCGGAGTGCGCTCCTCTCCCAGCCCCTGGCAGCTGACTGCTGGGCTCAGCTGATAGCCCCTTGCTAGACTCCCAGCCAACAGTCACTGGGGCTTTCTGATCCAGCAACATCCGGGGTCTTGCTGGACCAGAGGGTCCCAGACCAAAGAGGTTCATCCTGTAGCAGCACCTTAGCAAAGGATTTCTTTGTTTTGGTGGCTGGAGAAGGTTCACTCTGCTACCAGCTCAGTGGTTGGAATAAAATGGAAAGGTTAAATACGGAGCAGCTGTGCTTGACCCAGTGGGTAGCTTCCATTTCCTAAGGACTGGTTTGCCGGTCTTGGGATACGAAGCACAGAAGACACCATCCCGTGGGTCTGTGGAATGGCATTGGTGGACACTCTCAGGACTGAGTCCAGGAGGCCTGGGCCTGAGCTCTTTCCACACTGTAAAAAGATGGACCCAAATCATGGCAAGGGCCTGGGCTCAAACCTTCCATCCTGTGGGGTTCTGGCTTGGGTGCAGATTAGACAGAATTATGTGTCGATGGATACAGGGTGGGACCTGAGTCTCAGTCCAGTTTACATTGCAGTACAGATGCATCCTATGACATAGGATTTGGAAGGCCCTAGAGTTGTAGAGCAGGAAATGGGAGCAGTGGTAGGGGGTGGTGTGAGTGGGGAGAGCGGAGATGTGGTTGGGGCAATATGACTTTTGGAGGTTTGTAACCACCAATCTAAATCTGCTGTGGTGGTCCCCAACAAGGACACTTTTTTTTGTAGTTGGATCTCCTGCTCTCTTGCTGAGTAATTTGAGACTGTTGCACATCAAGAACAAATATCACTTCAGCATGTGAAACTTCACACTCTATTTGCACCATTTGGATTTCCTGTATTAGCTTGTGTTGAATGCTGAGTGCTACAATTTTGACTAACAAGTTTTCAGCTAAACACTCAGTGTATCAGAGACAGAGTTGGAAAGGAAGCAGCCAGAGTCGAATGCTTTACTTTATAATAAAATCTCTTAAGGGTCTTACCTGTTTAATTTTTTCCTCATTTATTCATGCACGAAAAATGTGAGTAGCTGCTTCCAAAAAGGAAAGACAGAGCAGCCATAGGATAAGTAGACTTAAGGGGGGTGCTTAGCACAGCCTTTTACTTGCATCCACATATTATACCCCTTCATAGCTTATACCTGCCTCCAATTCTTCTAAATAAATCACTTGTTTGATGTTCTCTTCAATAACATTTTTTTAGGTTCTCAAGAACGCCAAGATAAACTACGAGATATTGGAATAGTAGATATCTTACACAAACTGAGTCAATCATCAGATCCAAATCTTTGTGACAAGTAAGTATCAAAGAATCCCCAAAATAGAGATCAGAGGGAATTCTGTGCTGCTGCTTAGAAATATACTTCTTATTTTGGAAGTATTTGGGTTACAGAAAAATCCATGAGACAGTACTAGCAGAAGACAGGCCTTTTTGTATATTTGTGTCTGACTTTCCCTTTACATTGGTGAGTCCTGCCTCATGAATAAAATATGATATTCATCTACTTATTTGAAGAATGTTTGCTAAGTAGGATTTATGAGAAGTTCTAAGGCAGTTCAGAACTCAAGATGGTTATCTTCCCCTTGTACACATTGGCACAACATTGGCACTTTTCTGGAACTCTCTTCTAGTATTCCATGTCATATTAAAAATCCGTGAGATTTCCAGATCCTCAGCTATTTTTAAAAAAAATCTTGAATATCATTTATCCACTCTTGCATATACAATGTGTTGTATGCAGTACTGTAATAGCCTTTCAGTCCCAGGATATTAGGGAGAGAAGCTTACACAGACCAAGTAGAACGGATTGCTTAGTATAAGTAGGTACATATTTCAAGGGGCCATTTAAATACAACCAACTGCAAAGTTATACATCTAGGAACGAACACTGCAGCCCCTCCCTACAGAATAGGGCATTGTATCCTGGGAAGCAGTGACTCTGAAAAGGATCTAGGATGAAAGTGAACAGACAACTCAGTATAAACTACTAGTGCAGTCCTGGGATAAATGGGGCACATGCACTTCTTCCATATTGTCACATTCTAGGGTGCTTCCAGACCAGTGGACTAGATCCTGTTAAAGTAAGGTGGAAGGTGGGATTCTTAACTCACTACCAGCTCACGCTGTGTGTGTTTTGGCAGTGCTCATTGCTCATATAGCATAAAGCAGTTTTCCTTTTAGCTGAAGAAACCAGCGCAAATGTCACTAGACTCTACTTTTGCTGAGAAACTCCAGGCTTCACGTATTAATAGTTCAACCTTTTATTACCAGATGAACCATTCATCCCTCACTAACTGGCATTGTGCACAAAATCTCATGGGATAAATGTGGGTGGTTTGGGTTTTTAACGACAGATTTCGATGATTAATGAAATGTTTCTGTTTTCAGGGCGAAGACAGCACTCCAGCAGTATCTTGCATGATAAAAGACTAAGTGACTCTTTGGACACCCCTCGTGTGTTTAAGGACTAACAGGAAATAGCCTCAACTGATTCCTTATATTTGCACAAGTCACCTTGGGCTGCATTTCTCTCAGGTGCAGGGAGCTGCTTTGCAGAAACAGTTTAGGTGATCAGGTCTCCAATGCACTTGAACTTTTTTGAGGTAGTTCTTTACTCAGAGGACTATTGTGGGGGGAGGAGGAGGTTGTTTGTTTTGTTTTTCCTGAGCTACCTGGACTCACTAATAGAACAATCAATCATCATTTTCTTTTGGGCCTACAGTTTTCTGCTTTTGCTGCAGCCTGTGTGTGTGTTTGGGTGTATGTGTGTGGGTGTGATACCTCAGAATTTTGTTTTTCCTTTTTTGTGTGTGAAAAATTTTTTCTACACATTTTCAAGGGTTAACCATTGTTTGCTGTATGAATACTTTAATGAATTATATACAGTTTGAATGAAATGTTATTTAAAAACACACTGTATCCCATAAAGTTTATTTTGAATTTTGAACAGATGAATGTTTTTAAGTAAAACGTATGCATTTCTGAACCTCAGCTTAACTTATACTTCCTTTTCGAAGAGAGAAATTGAGGAGTACAGTAGACACAAAAAATCCACACATTCTGTGCTATGAAAAAATGGAAGAGCTTAGCAATGTACTGCCACACATGAGGTATTGATGTCCTTTTCAGCTCAGTAGAATGGGTCAAAAATAATTTTGTGGTTTCTTTATACTTTTAAAAGACAAGAGTGGACTCTCACAAATTGCATAACTGCCAGAAAGAAATAGATGGCTGTAGTATCAGCACTGTGTTGGGGGAATGAGCCTGTTGCAGTGAAATCCAAGGTCTTGCTGAGATTATTGCTGAAGGTTTGGCTTCTCTCCGTGATAAGGAACACCAGCTGACTGTGACACCAAGATTCAACAAACAGGTAGCATGTTGCAAGACTTGGACTTTCAAGATGCCACGAGGACCTGGCAAATTATGGTTTAAGGGACTTGTTTAGTCACATCTGTACCTCCACATTCAGTTAACTGCTTTATAAAATACTTCTCCATAATATTAGCTGAATAGGTTAGATGGCAGGAGAATTGATACATCATTAGAAAATGCTCTACCAGTGACATTGCTATAGTAATAGCAATCTATATACAGAGACATTCAGGAATTCAGATAATGTATAATAGCCCAGATTTCACTGCACTTAAAAATCAGATTATCAAATCTGGCCTTTGTGTGTGTGCCTACAATTTGTGGGCACCTGCAGTTGTGGTTGTAGTTACTTGTAAAAACAGCATTTACTTTCCTCATTGCAGTCAGACACTTGGACAACTACATGGCTGAAATTATGCCTATAATTAAATATTGATGAAAAATTGTGATTGCAAGAATTCACATTCACTCAGTCATGGACATAAAGAGAAAATCATGTAAGATTCTGATGAAAATCAGATACTGAATTCAGCTTCAGGAATTAAATATGCGTGCAAAGAACTGATTGCAGCAAGAAGCTTTCCTTGACTGCAATTCAAAATTACCGCTTTCCTCCTGCACCTGTTTCCTAGGTTTCAATTTTGGAAATGACTTTTAATAGCATTAAAGTTTCCACACACAATGTCTACTTAGCACTAGAGCACCAACTGAAGAATTCAAGTCTCGGTTACAAATATTTTTTTGAAGTTTTGAGCTTCAGGACAAGAGGACGAGACTTATAACTCCACTAACCAATTTTCACAAATGTAACCTTAAACCTTTATTGTTTATTTCTAAGCAGTGTCCAATTATAATTGCCTTTCATTTCTAAGTAGTCCTATTAATTTAATTAAACAACTTGTGTGAGCAAAAGGAGATCACAGGTTGGCCTAGAGTTGAATGTTGTGTATTGAAGTGTTAGCATTTGGTTGCAAAGAAAAATACAATTTTATATAAGTTTAATGTAATTGTTTTTCCACTTTGAAAGTCATATAAAAGTGAGCACCTGACACACACTCTCCCCGCCGCTCCCCCCCTCCCAATTTGGTCATAGCAATAAGTGAGTGGCCATTTCTTATTATTGCTACAAGTCTCTTGGTAATGGATCTGTATAGAGAGGCAAGTATAAATATGTGAGAACCTAATAAATATCTAGTAAAGTAAAATTTACTATAATTTTGGAAGCACTGAGAACACTTCCTTGGCTAAACTTTATATACATGTAGGGGCTACATTTTCAAAATACCCTGCGCTTGAGTTCTAAATTTGCACTCCTGATTTTTGTGCACACATTTTTGTGTGCTCAGGTTTTTGCATGCCGCACCCCCCTTCTTCCCCCCCACTCGCATCACCGAAAGCAAATCTGAGTTTTAATGTTCAAAAAATTGGGTGACTAAAATTGTACACAAAAGTGTGCAAATTTAAGTGTGCATGTTTAGAAATGTTTTATTTTAAATGTGGCCCTAAATGTACCCAAAAACTTAAATATGATGCTCGGACAATCTGGATACTGCAAGGGAAAAAAGTTAACATTTTCCATAATATGAAGCTGATAGGTCAAATGTCCAGTGAAATAACATTTTTACACCCACTTAAGCTTTGTGAATAATTTTTGATGTTGCTGTAGGTATGTACAAATAGAAAAAATAAATACTGTAAATAAATAAAAAGTACTTTACCAGAATACTACACTTTTATTGATTTTTATCAAGAAAATATATATTTAAATTTTTTTGATGTTTTTAGCTTTACAGACTTGCAAATTTTAGTTGGAAATTCAGACAACACTGGAAGAACAAGAGAAAACAATCCAGTGTGTGAGTGAGCCAAACCCTACTAGCCTTACTCATAAGAACATAAGAACGGCCGTACCGGGTCAGACCAAAGGTCCATCTAG
>JANRFK010004149.1:167349887-167370361 GCA_030068395.1 Apalone spinifera
GGACCTTTGGTCTGACCCAGTACGGCCGTTCTTATGTTCTTATGTTCTTATGTTGAGAGTTCTGTACATTTTGCTGTTATTGATTTGATCTGTTCTCCCAGTACCTCATAGATTGCTGTTGCAGGTGCTGGACTTACAGCTGAGCTCCTCTGCAGGTTGGAGGTGGGAGCTACTGAGCAGAGGGCGATGTTGTGTGGGATTGGCTATTTTCAGGTGCATTTTGTTTTGGAACCTCTTTTGTTCAAAATGGAGCATTTGCTACTTGATTGAGGTGGTACCAGAAGATGAATGTGCTTGCCTGTATGTTGATGAGTGGGGAACCAGCCCGGTTGTGCTCAGTAGCCACAGAGGACTTGCAGAACTACAAATTCAGGGCTTCTCCTAGGGATTTATTCCAATGAACACAAGGTGTTGTTAAAATCAGGCCCTAAGTCTCACTCCCACGGAGCAGAAGGGGTTGGATTCTGGTGTTAGAATGCATTAGCAGTAGTTACGTTGGGAGGAGGGATGTGTATTTCTGGCAGCTTCTTGAAGGCTTAGACCTGTTCAGCCTTTTCTTGAAGTGCTTTAATAACCAGTCTGGAGCTTCCAGCTGAGTTTCTTGGGAGATCTGGTCTATGTAATTTAGGGGATGTTCAATCTCCATGGCTCTGTAATAACATGTTTCTTTGTTTTGGTTGCATTGGGGCTTTTCCTGATGTTTGTTTGTTTGTTCCAAGATGCATTGCAGGGCCATGTTAAGCAGCAGGTTTCTAGAAGGTGTCAGTTTCTCCACAGCCCAGTGTAGGTGACAGTCTGTCCAATCATCAGCACACAGGAGGTGCTTTATTTCCAGTTCTCCAGTTACTTTGTAGGAGACTCAGGCTATTTCTACGCTGCAGGAATTTGTCTGCAGAAGCAATGCAAATGAAGTGCTCATTCGCATTTCTTGCATTCTCATTTGCATAGTCTCTTCTGATCCGTTTTGTGGAAGAAGTTTTGCGCAAAAAAGCGCAGTGTAGACGGGGCCATTTGTGCAAAAAAACAAAACCCTTTTGAGCAAGAACCCTTATTCCTCAAAAAAGCAGGTATACAGGATCTTGCGTAAAAGGGGTTTTTGTCCTGTCTATACTGCGTTTTTTTCCGCAAAAACCTCTTACGCAAAATGGATCGGAAGAGACTATGCAAATGAGAGTGTGAGAAATGCTAATGAGCACTTCATTTGCATTGCCTCTTCCGACAAATTCCTGCAATGTAGACGTAACCTAAAAAATGGGGATGGTTCCAGTGGGGCTGGTGAGCCAGGTGAAAGAAAGCCATAGTGAGGTGAATTCCTATCTTCCTTATTCTTTCTTAAAGGTCTCTTTTCTGTTGTTTTTTTATCCTGCGTTTGATGGATTGGTATATTGGATTTAATGAGGCCAGATGTCTTCTCTCCAAAGTCATGTTGCAACAATTTCAATGGCAGTTCCTGAGTGCCAGATTATTTTGAAATCTATGAATCGGGCAAATATTTCTCTGCTTTTTTTGTTGTTTACATGGTTGTAGGTGTGTTAGGTAAAGATGGGATTAGCAATTCATTTCTCAAACATAGTGTGCACAAAGCCCCTCGTGCCCCACAGTTGTGCATATGTGATACTGCTGCTGTCCGCAGAGTCATAGAAAGGCAAGGATGGGGAACCCTCACTGACCTGGCCCCAAGTGAGGAGAAAAAGAACCTCACAGATGTGCTCCCAACTGAGAAGCATTAAAAAGAAGACACTCACCTCACTCCCGTTGAGCTCCAGCCCCACAGGGGAGAGGGGAGTGAGGCTCAGGGTTTACCCCCAGATCTGGATTAACTTTTGGGGGGGCCTGGAGCTAGGAGACAACAGGTTTAGTGTGCAGGAGGGAGGATGTAGGAGCAGGCTTAGAGGTGTGGGGTCTGGGCAGGAAATAGGGTGCAGGAGTGAGCTGGGGGTGGAGGGTGCAGAATGGGGCTGGAGTTGTGGAGGCTGGATGGGAAGTAAGATGCAGGAGTGGGTTGGGAGGTGTGGGGGCTGGGAGAGAGGGTATAAGTATGGGCTGGGAGGCAGGGTGCAGGAATGGGGTGGAGGTGCAGGGTCTAGGAGGGTGGGGGGTGGGAGGGGTCAGAGAGTGGGGGCTGGGTAGGAGGTAGGGTGCAGGAGCAGCATGGGTGTTTGGGGGTGGGTTGAGAGTTGCAGGGGCAGGGGATGGGAGTGTTGATCGATGCAGCTCTCGGGGAGGAGGCACAGGTGGCTCCACAAAGCCCAGCACTTGCAGGCACCACTCCACACTGCTCCCATTGGCTGTGATTTCCGGCCAGTGGGTGGAGCCTGCAAGCGAGCATAGGGACAAACCTGAGCACAAGTAAATAACATGCATGTATATGGCTAAATGTAAATGGACACTCCCAGGAACAGAGACGGTTGGACCAGAATGGCAGGATGGGGGCTCTCCTGGGAAGCGGGGCCTCTGCCAAAGAATTACCTGAATGTGAGCTCGCAGTGTGAAGCTATGGCCAGAACAGCCAATGCGATCCTTTGGGTGCATAAGCAGGGGAATCTCCAAGCCAGAGGAGAGAGGTTATTATACCTCTATATTTGGCCCAGTTCCGGAGTGCAAGATTCAAGAAGGATGTTGATAAATTGGGGTGGGTTCCAAGATGAGCTATTAGAATAATTAAGATTAGTAAACATGTGTGATCACAGTGGTCCTTTCTGGCCATTTGACTCTTTCACAGGAGCCTGTCAACACTACTACCTGGTGGTGGGGAAGGGAAACTGCTGCACAATGTGAAACCCTTGTGCATGGCATGGCAAAGCCTTTCCCTGTAACGTCTGGCCGGCCAGCATGTGAATTTCAGTTGTAGGAGGAGGACTTCCTTCTTTGTACTAGAGTATTGATTATACCGTGAGGTGGTTCTAAAATGCAAACGGCAATTGCTCTGTATTCTTGTTCCAGTGACTTCTGTTTTTCTTGCAGAATAATGGCCAGTAGGAAGAAGGAGATAATACTGCAGGTCAGTCATAGAGGTCTATGCTACAAGTGCATTTCAGAACTGTTGTTATGGCACTTTTCCTACTCACTGTCTGTACTGGGGGTAGATTTTTATTTGGGTTACTCCAGCTTTTGCTGGCAAAGCTGTGGTGTGAGGTTACAGCAGAGGCAAGTCTTCCTTGCAGGAGCAAAGGGTAGGGTGAGGCTGCAGCAGATCAGAGCAGCCCACAAAATAGGTGTTTTTTTAAGGATGCAGCATTGCCTTTTACAACAAGAGAGCGTGGTAATTCAGCCTCTGCTACTTCTACCCCTGTGGAAGTCTGAACACCATTCCAAGCTGCTCTTCTGGGAAGTGTAGAGTACTTTCAAGTACTATTCTATGGTACATTTCAACTTCTCACAGTCATCACTACATAAAAAGAATTGTGCAGGGAATCTGCCTAGAAAATCTTCCAGTGCTGAGAGCCAAAGCAGCAAGGGACCTTTGAAGGAGAGCCACTCCTCTAAGGAGTGCAGCGAGAAGTAGGAGGGTTCATTCCAATGATGACACTCAGCTAGAGTTTGGCTGCCCTAAGAAAACTGAGAAACTTCTGCCCCTTCCAGTGTAGTCTTTCAAATACTATTGAGTTGGAGTAGGGGGGTGGTATTACCTCTGCATGTGATATAAACAAGACCATTGCTGGAATATTCCACATTGCTTTGGTGTCTACACTAGAAAAGTTGTTGGAGAATTTGAGAGGGCTGAAAGAAGAGATTCTAGGCCTGGAAAATATGCCTGACGCTGAGAGACTGGAAGAGCTCAGTGTACTGAACTGATGAAAGAAAAAGTTAAGAGGTGAATTGATCATAGTCAGTGAATACATATGTGAATCTAGTCACAGTGAAAGCAGCCCCTTTATTGAGCATCTCTAGAAACACAATCTTAAGAACAACATTTAAAACTGAATCTCTAATAGCATGATCTGTACTGAGGCAGGGAGGTTGATCCCAGTATAAATCCTGCCACCCACTGGCCAAAGAGAGAAGTCAAGTATTACGTTCTGGTGATATCACTGAGGCCCTAATGGTGGATCTAGGGTAAAAGTGGAATAGGGAATTTACTTTGACAGGTCTTTAACATTACTGAAATGAAACAGTGACTTGCTTTAAACAATTAAAAGCAAAATAAACTCTTAGAAAAGTATGTGAATTTTTAAAATCACGCTAGCATAAATCTAGCCTAGCATCTCACTAAAGTCTGTATCCCTTTTGCATGAAAATGAATAATGCCCACGAAGTTCAAAATTCATACATGTCCTGTGTGGAATCCCTGCGGTCCCACAGGGATTGGTTCTTGCCCCTACACTCTTTCACATTTTTGTCAATGACCTGGAAGAAAACATGAAATTATCACTGATAAAATTTGCAGACACTATTGTTTGGAGGAGGAGTAAATAGTGACGAGGAAAAGTCATGGATATAGAGCAATCTGGATCACTTGGTAAACTGGGCACAAGCAAGTATTTTTTAATATGGCTAAATGCAAATGTACACTTTTTGAACAAAGAATATAGGCCACTCTTGCAGGATGGGGGGTGCTATCCCGGGAAGCAGTGATTCTGAAAAGGATTTGGTGGCTAGTCAGCTGAACATGAACTCCCAGTGTGATGCTGGCCAAGAGCACTGATGCAATCTTGGGCTGCATAAATGGGGGAAACTTAAGTAGGAGCAGAGGTTATTTTACCTCTGTATCCAGCTACTGGAATACTGTGACAATTTCTGGTGCTCACAATTCAAGGAAACTGTTGATAAATTGAGATGGGTTCAGAGAAGAACAATGAAAGGATTAGAAAACATGCCTTAAAGAGACAGACTCAGAGAGCTCAATCTATTTGGGACTGGAGAACTAGACCTATGGGCAGAGACTGAAGGAACTGGGCTTATGTAGTCAGAAGAGAAGAGTGAGGGGGGATTTGAGAGCAGCCTTCAACTGCCTGAAGGGAGGTTCCAAAGAGGCTGGAGAGCCGCTGTTGTCAGTGGTGACAGATGACAGCACAAGGAGCAATGGTCTCAAGTTTCAATGGGGAAGTGTAGGCTGGATATTAGAAAAAACTATTTTCCTAGGAGGGTAGTGAAGCACTGGGATGGGTTCCCTAGGAGGGGGTGGAATTTCCATCCCTAGAGGTTTTTAAGGCCTGGCTTGACAAAGCCCTGGCTGGGATGATTAAGTTGGGGCTAGTCCTGCTTTGGGCAGGGCGTTGGACTCGACTCCTGAGGCCTCTTCCAACCCTAATCTTCTGATTCTAAGATTAAACTCTACAAAGAGAAGGTTAAAGGGGTGACTTGGGTAGTCTATAAGTATCTAGATGGGGAACAAATATTTAATAATGGGATCTTCAATCCACTAGAGAAAGATCGAACACAATCCAGTGTCTGGAAGTTGAAGCTAGACAAATTCAGACTGGAAATAAGCATAATTTTTAATGGTCAGAGTAACAACTAGCCACTGGCACAATATGCCAAGGCTAGCAACAGATTCTGCATCACTGGCAGTTTTTCAGTCAAGACTGGATGTGTTTCTAAACATATGCTCTAGGAATGATTGTGGGTCAGTTCTATGTCCTGTGTTGTACAGGAGGTGGGACTAATGACAGTGCTCACTTCTGGCCTTAGAAGTTATGAATTTGTGAATATCCCATCTTTAAAGGTTGCACCCTGTTTTTCTCCTCAAGCCCTCCAGCCCTTTTCTTCAAAGACTGATCATTTCTACTTAACTTACAAGAAAACCACCCGAATAAAAGGGATACATTATTCAGTGATGGTGTTTGGCTAGGAAGATGCTTGCCAGTGGAAATAGCAGACCCAGTCCAGGAGCAAGCTGCTTTCAGGGGCTTTGTAAAATAGCGTGTTCTTGATTGTCATTAGGGTTTGAAACTGAGACCTGCTGCACAGCTCTGATTTGTACAACTGTTGCTGAGGAAATAATGTGCTCCCTAGTAAGGGTAAATTATTAGACTTTTGTTCTCTTACTGGAGTTAGTCATGAAAGGAATAGTGAGCTTCAGGAATCTTCGTTCTGTTCCAATTTCTGGCAGGTAGTGTGCGCTAGCGGTCACAGCCCTTCTTCCTTTATTCCACTCAAGCCTGATCACGTCTACCCACCCCCTCCAAAATTTCTCTGTCTTCTCTCTTCCTTCTCCTTTTCCTGACTCTGTTTCCTCGATCTACTCTCAATCTTGCCCAGCCAGACTTAGTTTATGCCTTTGGATTTCTCATCCAAGTCCCAGTCTCTCCTCTCCACCCCACCCCACTTCACCTTCCTGCACCAGTGTCTTTGCTCAGCCAGTCCCAGTAACCCTCCAGTTGTATCCCCATCTCTGTTCCCTCATATTGGCTCCCAGTCCCAGTATCTGTCTCACAAACCAAGAATTTCCTATCAAACAAGCAACACCCTGTTAGCTTGTGTAAAAGGAACATCCACCCAAACCCATAAAAGCCAAGTATCCGGGTAGAGTATCTTCCTTCAACACATCTTACCCCAACACTATCTTTACCACTTACGCTGACAGACTCTGCCTTTCTAGAAGTCCTATACAGCATGTACAGTCAGGGGAGCTGACAGGATTTCCATGCTCCCAGAAGGAGTGGGGCATTGGGCTAAAGGGTTGGAGTGGGGGCAGCGAACCCACAGCGCTACCGAGACGGTGCAGCACCCTCCCCCTGCAGCAGCCCAGAGAGCCGGCTGGAGTGCACAGCGTGGGTCTCCCGCAGCAATTCTGGTAGCTGTGGTGGCATCTGGGAGCCCCAGGCCCTTTAGAATTGGCGGATTGGGGCAATTACCCCTTTTGCCCCACCCTGTTGGCGGGCCTGTGTACAGTAACATAATACATATTACATTGCTCACAATCACACTATAATACAGACCCTTATTCTCTAGGGGAAATAACACATTGCACTGGTGTCTGCCAGACACCCCCTCCCCTCCACGAGCTCTCTTCTTGCTCAGGGGTTCTTGAATTGTGGTCCACATGGCCTGCAGAAAGCTGGGTGATCACATGGTGCTGGTTTTGCCAAATGTCCAGCTGCTAACCTGTAGAAAGAACACTTGTAAGCACTGGACTTTTCACACAATTAGCAGCTGTCATTGCCACAGAGTTTTGTGTGACCAGGTAAGGGAAGAGAGAAAGGGACAGTTGTGACTGCGAGGGTAGATTGTCCACTAGCTGGGCCATATCATGACAGAACCCAGCCCAATTACCTTCCCTCTTGTAGCGACACTGGCTGCAGTCCTGCTGCCATCTCAGGGAGACAAGGGTCCTATTCCCATTAGCTTCAAACCCTAATGACGACCAAGCACACACTATTTTACAAAGCCCCTGAAAGCAGCTTGCCCCTGCACCAGGGCTGCTGTTTCCACTGGCAAGCATCTTTCCAGCTAACCAATGAGCAGTTGTCTCAGGCTTTCTGCAGGCTCAAGCAGATGTTGCTGGATTGCTCACACGAGGGGCAAATTTTCAAGTTTTTCTTCTCAAAGCCAAGGACTAGAGACTGACTTTGGGGAAAAGAAAAGCTAAGATTCTGAAGAGCTGTATGACTCCTGAAGTTGGGACCTCATGTGGCTTTGCTTTGATCCAGCTCTGCATGCTAGGAAAAAGGTTAGAAAGCCCTGGTTCAGCCCAGTGCCGGAATTTGTTTTCTCACTACATGGTATTGTAGGAGTCTCTCCGATACTTAGTACTGTAGTCGGAACCTTTCTTTTACCTGCTGAGATTTGTTTAAATCTAAAAGTGACATTGTTTTGTGATCAAATAAAGAGTTATTGCATATTGATTCGATTTGCTATTACACTTCATACTCTCTCTCTCTGCATATATGTTTTTAATTTTATCACAGGTTGCTGTCAATAACCAGGAGCTTTGGGAGGAAATGTTGGGTTTCAGAGGACTGATTGGTAAGGACTTAGCAAACATTTCAGATCACTTCATTTTGCTTTTCTTAAATTAGAGCTGTTTTTCTTACAGAATCTACACGCACTAAGTGAACTGAATGTCTGTGTGTGCGCTATAGATGAATCTATGTGTGTATAGATTAATAATGTTCTGAAAGTGTCTGTTTTACACAAGATTTCTCAGAGGTCTAATTGCATAACATAAATAAAGCAAATAAAAGAGAACTTTGGTATTCACATCCCATTTGTCAAATTCTATTTTTAAGAAACAGGAACTAACCAAACAATTAAAGAAGTGGGTTGTGCCCACGAAAGCTCACGATACCATCTACATGTTTTGTTAGTCTCTAAGATGCTGCAGGATTATTCATTGTTTTTTAAGTTTTTCCAGTTACAGACTGACTCTGAAATTTTGAAGCAATTAAAGTTTGTTTGTTAGCTGAGCTTCCGTCCGTTACCAACTCATGGCCCTTATCTGACATATCAGCATCTTTTTGGGTAACACGCTTGTTCTTCCCATGCCACTACTCTCCCCTGCTTTTCTGCGTTTTGTTCTTGTCTTTCTTGTTCTGGTTGTGATGCTCTTGAGACGAGACAATATTTGACCCAACAAAAAGCAGCCATTTATAATTTATCTATGTAGACCGCCTGACTCACACTTCTAGACTGAAAGTGAATTGAGGGACTTTGCTTCCAAGACAGCTGCGTAATCTGAAATTAGTACAGTCAACATGGAGCTAGAAGCAGCAGCAACCAGGTTATTTGTTTGTGCGTGAACTCAGTGTTTCTCAGCTGTCCCAGTGCTGCCACTGTGTAACGCGACTGACACAGATTCTCCTTTGGGCAGTTGTTGACGTATATCAAGGCTGGTGCGGTCCATGTAGAACAGTCGTGAGCCTTTTCAGAAAAATAAGGAATGAGCTTGGTGATGGCCTCCTTCATTTTGCCGTGGTAAGAGGTAACTCAGAATAGAATCTGCATAAAATGTATCACAGCACTCTCAGAATCAACAGACAAGGAAATGCCAAAGCCACTTGTCCTGGCAATAGGCAGCAAAGGTATCCACAAGTCAGGAGTTCTTAGGCATGCATGTAGTCCCACTTCCTTTCCGGGCTTACTTATAGGAGGCTGGGGAAGCTTACATGGATACAAGTTGCAAGACCAGACCTGTTACTGTTCTGTTTAGTTTTTATTCCTTCTCCAAACAGAGATTTTTTTAAATCCCATATTTTCTTTATGAATGTATTAAAATAGCATTATACAATACTGAACATCTCAAATCTGAACCTATAACAAGAAATAACAATATCATCATCATCAGTGAGGAAAATATGTATCTGAGTTTGAACTCAGCTTGCAGTGGAAGAGACTACATTTTTTAGAAATTAAGAATCAGTACCCAATAATACATCAGTTTTGCCCTGCCTTCCATATAATAGACATAGAGCTGTGCTGTAGGGACACTATATTTGCAAAGTGAAGCACTCATAAGTTGAGAGAGGCTAAAGTTAAGGATGTCTGTGCAACCTTAACTCAGCCCCTTGTGGATATGAATTCCAACAGACTGTCTAAGTACAGTCCAAACATAAAATCTTCCTTTTAGAAGCTAATTAAAGTTGTCACGTGACAAGGTATATACCTGTCATATCATTTACAAACTCAGGCACTTGGGAACAAGGTCATGAATATAGGTCAGAACCTGTGCACAAACTGTTTCCACTGTGCACAAACACTTTTCGTATTCATGAGGAAATGGATAATTCATCTCAATGCACCTTTAATTCTTACTAATGGGCTTTTGGTGTTATGTATTTTATCATATTTGGAATTATAAGTAATACTAATCAACATGGTCTTATTCATTAAACATATGTTAAAATCTTTTCCAAACGCTCAGAATAATAGGGCAAAAATATTTTTCAACACTTTTTTAAAAAGTTTACTTTTCTCCAATGAAAAATGTTGAAATAACCAAATTATTTGTTTTACATTTTATTTAGGCTGAAGTAGACTCCATTGATGCTCTAGAAAAATACAGAGGAAAATGTGAACCTACCTTTCTATTTTATGCAGTAAGTTAAAATATTTTAAAATTGGACATATTAATAAACCATATGATGAAACAATCATTTTCTTCCAAAAATGTATATTTGTGTTTTTGATCTCCAGCTCCTGGATCTGTATTCCACCTCTTTCATTCACTTTGCTAATCAGTTTGGTTACAAAGTCTTGTCCTGAATGCACCCTGATAAATCTAACCCAAATGCTGCTGTGCATGACAGTCATTTTATTTTCTGAGTCTGTCTAGGTATTTATAATGTACCCGCTATCTGGGCACAAGGGTATCATTGTAACCAATCAGTTTTAATCTTTTGAACACTGTCCCTGAAGCTCTCTGGCCCTGGCCTTCACAGCTCCTGCCCCTGCAGCCCTCAGTGTGCCTCTCCCCTACACACGCCCCCCCTATGGATCAGCCACACCTCGTAGACGTTTTGGTGTCCCATGCAGCCCCCTAAGGACAGCCCTGAAATACACCCTCATTAATGTAACTGGATAGTCCATTCTCCATCTGAATATCGGTTTTGAATCCTGGATTTCATGATATCCTGTGCAATGAGCCCCACAGGCCACTTATGAACTGTGTGTCTTAAAATCTCACATAGTTGAGAAACAGGGACCTTTGTCCTTCAGTCTCCTCAGGTGTCCCCTTGTCTGTGACTAGTGAGAGAGAAACTTGGCGCACCTGCTTCCCCTTGTCTTTGTCGCTCAGGGCCTTTCATCCATTGCTATCCACGCTGCTCCCAGCAAACAAACTGCTTCCCTCCTCTCTTAGTTCATTCCATAGATGGCAGCAATCCTAGCACAGAGCATCTTACTGACTTGTAGCTACAGCCATGCTGAGGGCCCAGAGCACAGTCTGTTCTCCGGCACTAAATGAGGATAGATAACAGGGGTCAGGAACTAAGACTGTAGGTACTCTTTGTCATCTGCCAATAGGCAGGAATTATATCATGAGAATGTGTGCTCAGCGGCTACGACGTGTATTTAAAAGGTGTCATTTGAGCAGTGCTAGGACCCTTCCTTTGTCTCCCTGGTGCTGGGCAATCTAAGTAGCTGAGGAGAAATGAGTGGTGATGGGCACATGGAAAGCATGTGCAGATGATGGCAAACTGCAGCATGGTGTTGTATAACCACATGTTAACAGAACAGAAATTTTCCCTATTCCCATAGGCTGAATGGCTCACCCTGAGGGAATCGGGATCTGCCTTCATTTCCTGTGGCTGTAGGAAAGAGCTCTCAGGCAGGATTCCTGCATGGCTTAGAGCTGAGAAAACTCTGTCTGGAGTGGGCAGGGGTTACTCAGGACCTCCCAACCATGCCCAAGAGGAAGGCAGCTGACTGGGCTCTCCCACAATGAGGATTGATTTAAAGCAAAAAACCTTATATCCCTGATTTGAATCCTGATTTGAATACACATGCAGCAAACCTCGCCTGGAAAAATCTATTTTAATTGTGTTTTGCATTTGTACTTTTTAATTATTTTTCTAGAGAAAGATTGATTCTCCTTGGTTTGTGACAAGCCAAACATGCTGACTTGCAAATACGTACAGCCTTTACACTAAGTTTGACACTTCTTTTTGCTAGCCAGGCAGATACACTATATAAATATGATTTAAACAATTATATAGCTTAATTTACATTTATTCAACCTCTTAATTTTCCCATTTTTATTATGTTAGACAATAGTGAATGATGTATTTTTATTACTAGATGATTAATATTTTACTTGTGATTTTTGTCAAGCTCTATTTGGATGGAAATTCAAATTCAATTACAAGTGTACTCAGCATTGTGTTATTAAATAAAGCTACCTTAGAAGTGCTAAATAGTCACAAGCCATTGAAAGGGATACTACCTGATTCCTATACACTGCAAGCAGGAAAGAGTCTTGTACCTCTCAGATCATGGGACAGATGTGCAAAAGCTTCTATGTTGAGTCTAGCCACTGGGTTACCTGTGTCGTTGTGAGTTCAAGGAAAGTCTTGCAGGGCCCTTTCACTTATTAGAGTTGTTACATCATCTCTTCTTGTTCTAGTCAGGGAACACCTCTCCCCCTCCTACTCACTGCTTTAGCAAATAGAAAGGGATCCAGCTGGACGCAATGCATCTCCCATGTAGCTCGCAAGTTCTAGGTAGCTCCTCACATGGATGTCAGTATGTCAAGTGACGAGTGGAGTTTTTTTCTGATTCAGCCTTTCTCTGCTAACGTGAATAACTCTATGCTCATGTTTCTAAATAACTGACTGTTTTCACCTACCACTTCCTGTTCAGTTTGGGGAGAGGTATTCTTTGCCAGTCCCTAAATTAAACCTGGATTCTGCCACAGTAAATAAAAATAAAGCATTCAAAGTGCTTTAGTGGGAGGGCACTAATAAAAATACACATCACTGTCATTGAGAAGCATATCATCTGACTGATTGCCTTGAAATACCTTCCAGGGAGGAGAATTAGTAGCAGTTATAAGAGGAGCCAATGCACCACTGTTGCAGAAAACGATCCGGGACCAGCTGGAGGCAGAAAGGAAGGTTTTAGAACAAGGAGCAGAACGTGTGGTGGTAAGCAAGGCTCTGACTATCTAAATGCATGCAGGTTGTCACATGAAAAGTTCTCTTCCTCCTCCTCAAGCTGTCTCTGGCAGAGACCACACACAAGCATTATCTACCCTGGCTGAGGGTATTAAAAGTACACTCCCACTAATGTCCTTCAGTTCTCCACCCTCCAGAAGCCATCTCTGGAGTTGGGCTCCAAAACACAGAGTAAGACTGAAGTTTCAGAGGGGAAGCCATGCTAGTCTGTATCTCAAAGGAGATACACAGGAGTATTGTGGCACCTTCGTGATGAACAGATTAAAGTTTCAGACATGGTCATGATGGGTTTTTAAACCTATTTGCACATCTGTGGTGATGTGTATAAACCCCATACAGACAAGAAAGGGTTAAACTGGGGCCTGAAAGTTGTATTTAGCCCCTGCTGATCACCTCTGCAGGATGTGTCAGACTCAGGGCAGAGTATAGGAAGGAGTGTAGCGCTTTTGGGAAGAGGAGACTCGGGGTGGCCTGGAGGCCTCCGCAATAAGCAGGGTGAAGTCCCCTTGCTCCATGGACAGCGCTGACTCTCTGAGGCAGCTGTGCAGGAGATGCCAAGTTTCTCCTCATCAGCACTGGCCCCAGCTGCCACTGCCTTGCCGTTAAAACTTTCTGCTCAGGATGTCCCTGGTGGAACTCCACTCGGTTTTCTGATTAGTTATAACAGCTCCAGCTCCCATGAATCCACAGCCCGTGTCTCTGGGTATGTGGAACCTGCCTTCACTGGCTCTGTAATAACGTAGTGGTTCTGTCTAGTCTGCAGTGCACTGTTTCAAGGCTCTGGATTACTGTGTGGAGAATATTCTCACTCTCACAATCCCATGAGCACAGTCTCCAGCCAGTGTTAGAGCTAGAGTGTTCTAATGAACAGTGTAGATGCTGCTAAGACTACTGGGTGCAGCTTCAGAGACAAAGAATTAAACCTTTGAAAGTTTCCTTTTTCGCACCAGTCTGAAAGGCACAGGAATGTTACATCCTGGAAACTTCTAAGACAGTAGTACTATAAGGGCCCTACCATCAATTAGACATTGTCCCCGCCCCCTGATCCTCAAGTCCCACCCACTTGTCATCAGAAGTCCCATCCCTGTGGGTATTACTTTCAGGATCAAGACAGACACATGACCAGAAGCAAAGAGATGTCATGCAACCCTTACAAGAATTCCTTTCTCTACCCTCTACCAATCAGGATGGGTCATGGTCCCACAGGATCACCCTAAGAGAAAATGTGACCAATTGGGGATAATTCAGAGGTTGGTGATCAGTCCCTTATAAGAATTCCTCCCATTGCCCTCTACAAATGAGAATAGGTTTGGGTGCAGAGGACCACCCTGAGAGCAGATTTGACCAAACAGGGCAGGTTCTGGGGCAAGGTGACCCACCTGGAAGAGGATCATGTGATCCCTTGAGTGCGCCCTCTACCTCCTCTACCAATCAGAGTACAGCACCTCCTCTGGAATAGGCTATCTGATTCCAAGAAAGTGAGTTTTAACAGCTGGAGTGGTACGGGGAGCTCTCAGAGGGGTCACACAACCCTCTTCTGGGCAGGTCACCTGCCCCAGAACCTGCCATGTTCAGTCAATTTTGCTCTCAGGGTGGTCCTCTGTGGTCCACACCCATCCTGATTGGTACAAGGCAATGGGAGGAGTTCTAGGAGGTCATATGACACCCTTTGCTTCTGGTCATGTGTTCATCTTGACCCCAGAAGTAATACCCTGTTGTGGGATTTCCAGTAAGTGGGCAGTGCCTGAGGGATCGGGGTGGGGGCAACATTTGATTGATGGTAGAGCCCTTATACTACGGCCAGTTATGCAACATTGGACCCTTTCAAAATTCCCTGATTAGAGACAGGCTGGTGGTGGCTGCAGAGATGGGAAAAGGTTTGCTGCAGGACTGTGAGCTTTAGAAAAAGTTGTATAAACCAGCAAAATTGCAGGAAGAAAGCCAAGAAACCATATGTGCAGATGTCACACAGAGAAGGATTAAGGATGCACATTGGGGCCTTTATGACTGGTATGGGTATGGAATGTGGTATGTCACTAAGGTGTGGTGTGAACCCTGCAGTCACTGCTCGCTTGTGTGTTCTCACTGCTAGGTTAAGGATGAAGCCCTCTTCAAGGAAGGAGGAGATGCCACTGTCTTTCAGGAAGAAGAATAGGAAGATGAGCAGGGTAAGCAGTTCTTCCACAGTGGGGCAGCCACACATAGAGCACAGGAATGACTCTATCTACAGAGAAGAATCCCAGAGAATTGAGATGCTGCTGGATACCAGAGTGTAACCCGGCCTCCGCAGTGGGTCAGAGTGTGGGCTTTTCCTTACCCCTCCCCTCTCTCCACTGCCATGGGTCAGAGCATGGGCTCGTGTCACCCCCCCCAACCCTAACTCTTTGTAGCGAGTAAACAGGTCACATTACAAGTAAAGCAGGTCACAATGGCCATATTTGCCTTTTCCAAATGTATTCCCAAGGTGGGGCGAACCCTCAGCTGCTCTGCTCTGAGCCTTTCCTGCAAAGCATCAACACATGTTCCCTGCAGACATTAGAGTCCTGCCCATGAATTTCTGAACTGAGAACAATGAGAGAATTTCCTATTCTTACATCTTCTCAGTTGATTTTATTTTCATCATATACTACTTCATACAGGCTGCTATGTGGCCAAGGCCCAGGCAGGATCCAGTGTCTAGGCCAGTCTCCCTGTCTGGGACAGTGGCTAGAAACAGCCATCTGAGAGGATAGTGCAAGAAATCCTCTAGCGCTCCCTTTGGCAGTGGTTCCCAAGCTGTGGGGGTGCTCCACCCCTTGAGGGGCATGGAGGAACATTCAGGGACCACATGGCTGGTCTGGGCCAGCTCCCAGAGGAAGTGTGGAGAGAACACCATGTTTCCAGCTTTGCTTCACCTCCTGCCTCGCTATGCCTCAACCCCCCTGCTCTGCCTCCAAGCTGGGCCAGCTCATGGGGGAGAAGAGAGGGAGTGTTGCCTTTACCAGCCCCACTTCATTCCCAGCTTGGCTTCTCCCTCAGTCCCATTCAGTCCCTAGTCCTGCTTTGCCTCCAGGCTGGCTCCACTCCCAGCCCCACTCTGCCCTCAGCCCAGCTCTGCCATCATTCCCTCTCTGTCCTCAGCTCTTCCCCGTCCCCGGTTCTACCCCAGCTCTGTTTTTAGTTCAAGCCCCACTGCTGAGGAAGCCTGGGCTATACAGTAATGGGGGGGAGGGAGATGGGTACACCTAGAACATTTTTGCACCACTGCCCTAGAGAGCAGTAATGGACAAGTCTCCTACCAAGAGGAAGGGTGCTCCTGACACATAGGCAGGAGGTGAATGCCCAGTTGCATGACAGGTTAAGATCCCACTTTACATTTTACATACATGTGAAGCTCGTTGACCTGCATATTCTTGTGGCCTGGGACTGGGTAGGATTCAAAAGAGGATTATAGGGCTAATAGGAACACCCATGCTTACGTGTGATAAATTTGCTCTCCTTCAGTTTCATTGAATAGCTCCCCATTGTAACAAGCGAGGATGAACAAAGCCACCTCATCTATTTTGCTCCTGCATTACTCTGTGACCCTCTCTCCTAGCACCTCCTCTTTGCCTCCTTTCTTAACCAAAGAGTCTTTCTATTTTGCCCCCAGCTCCTGCTACCTCCTTGTTCAGAAGAGTGATCAGAGTGGCACGCAGTATCCAAGTGAGGGTGTGTGCCAGCGAGCTATATCACGACACTAAAATAGTCTCTTTATTATTTTCAGTTCCTTATGGATTTTAACATGGTTTGACTGCAGCTTGACATGAAGCAAAGGTCTTCATTAAACTGTTCAGGGTGATCCCCATGTCTTTTCCCTAAATGGGAACAGGTCATTTACGCTGCAGTGTGCATCACTCTGCATTTGTCCTCATTTCCCCTGCCTTTGACATTCACATTGTCACATCACAAGTGATGAATGGAACACATCCAGCCCACTTAATTAGCTTCTTTAACACGAGTCCTACAATTGACAGGTAACTGCTTTTGCTGTTATATATATATTGTGGATTCTGTTATTTGAACTCCAACTCATCTGATGAAGTAAGTTTTACCCACAAAAGCTCATGATCCTATATATTTGTTAGTCTCTAAGGTGCCACAGGACTACTCATTGTTTGTCAACATTGAATTTCATCTGCCATAGTGATGCGTGTTCCCATAGCTCGGCTGAGTCCCTCCCTCTGCTTCTTCACAGTGAAGACTAGAAAAGCCTAATATTGAATCATCTGCTAATTTTGCCACATTATTCAGATTAAATATATTAATCTAGACTGGTGCTGGTACAAAGCCTTATGCCTCCCTTTATCTTTTTACCATGTTCAGGGCTTGCTGACCGGCGGCGAGTCCCGCTCGCCAGCTGTGTGGTTCTGCGCTCTGCGCATGCGCAGATCGTTCCGCGCATGCGCAGATCGCTCCGCACCGGCTCTTCTGGGGTGTAATCTATTCGCTACGGGCGAGTAGATTACACTTTTTGTCGAGCCCTGGCCATGTTTAATATTATCCATTTATCCCTTCTATTCTCTGTCGCTTAGCCAGTTTCTGACCTATGTTAGCATTTTGCCTCTCACTCCTTGATTTCTTAGTTTTCTTAATAATGCCTTGTGAGGGACTTTATCAAAGGCTTTTTGAAAGTACAAGTAGCTTAAACTGAGTATTACAAGTGCAAAGAAAGTCAGAAGCATACAAAGATCTGGTTTTTTAATTAATTCTTACCAAATCTGATTGATTTCTGATTATCTACTGCTGTATACATTTAAAGTAAATAAATAAGCATAGAGCAGTGAAAACGTAAGACACTTTCATTCTACTGCACCTTGTTCAGCGATGTAAAAACTGAAATTAATCTTACACTAGTTGTACAGATCTGTTTGAAGTTGCTAAAAGCTGTTTAAATCTTTTCTTCTGCACATTATCTTTTTTTTCCTCCTTGATAGATTAATGTGCCCCTAATCTTCTGGCATTGCTATTGAAGTGAAAGAGGAATTTTAAAGAGATGCCGTTTTGCCTTGTAAATACACTGCTTCTGCATACTGTTCTGCATTTGTCCCCCCCTCTGAAGACTAACATGTTTATGAAGTAGTAGTAATGAAAAATTCAGTCTGATATTTCCAGCTGTTTTTTTGGGGGGGAGGGGAGTGCACAGTATACTTTGGATTATCTCTCACAGCCTGTGCAAGAGTTCTGGAAGGTCTCTGAAGCAGTGGAGTCAAACCTGCATAGTCTCTCAAATTTCTCAGAGCCTTTTCTCGTCTTGGCTCTCTCTAAGCTGCACAGTGCTGCCCACAACAGCTCTCTCCATACAGTGCCCAGTGTGGTTGAGTGGAGTCAATAGTTCTGTGACAGGCACCCCGTTCTGAACACCAATGGAGGTCCAGATGCTACTTTCCTCACCTGGCAACAGAAACGCTATGCCAGGGCTACTCAACATGTGGCCCACAGCCCATCTGTTTGCGGCCTGCGGTGCGGTTTGGGTTTACACAGGGCTCAACAAAAAAGTAGTCAATATAATGGTCTTCTGTTGATATGCATTTTAGTAGTTAAATTCCTGGACTGTCATTGCTTATTAAAAGTGCTGTCAGATGGGTGGAAATTGGGTAACTATTACGTTTTATTAATATCAGCAGAACTGACTTAAACAGCCTATGCGTTGTGTAGTCTTGCCTTAATCTTTGTATTCATGCCCGTCAGTGTGAAAGAAGCTATTTGCATATATATTTGCATGTATATGCAACCACACTTAAGTTGCGGCCCTTGGCATGTGCTGTGAGTATCATTGTGGGCCCTGGGGCTTCCAAAGTTGAGTAGCCCTGCACTATGCAAAGGAGTGTTATGCAGCTCAGGATCTGGCTCTTTGTCTTGACATAACAGAGCAAACCAAGGGGTCACGCCTGGAGAATTCTTTAATAAACCAAACCAAAGCTTTTCACTCTGAGCAGCTTCCCTGCTTTGCCTAGCACAGGGGAGCGAACAAAGACGTATGTCTTTGAGACTGAGGGTGAGAACGTGCTCTCTCTCTCTCTCTCCTACTAGATGTTTGCATCAAAGGCACTAGCTGCCATTACTTTGAGTGGAGACACATGCCACTTCAGTATCACCCAACGTAACCCTGTCTCCTTTCCAACTTAGAGCCAGGTTTTCCAAGAGAGACCAGAACACTGGCTTCCCAAGGGGAGCAGAGGCCTTTTTAGAGACAATGAAAGTACATTTATGCCTAAAATAAAGTGATCAAACCAACAGAAAGAGCCAGTTAATAAGAGGATAAGGACAGCATGGCATATTCTGCATACCAGCAAAGGAGAAAAACTCTCTGGGGTGTACACTTCAAAGAATATATTTCAAAGGTTCACTGGTACTTAAAAAAGGGAAGAGAACCCCTTAGTTATCCATCATGTAGGAGATTTAGGCAACTCTTGAGTCTGTGAATGTCGAGTCCCATGGCTGGAAGGACTAGAGATACTGGTGAATACATGAGAAAAGGTATTGTAATTTTCTAGGATAAAGTTGTAGTCACTAGAAAATGAGTTTGGCTTGTAATCAGACCTGTCAGATCTCAGATGTATCATTTTAATTTCTGTTCTTAATAAACTAATTCTTGGTTTTACTGTAAATCATTTTAAGGCTGGTTTATTAAAGTGATGTGTGCAGCTTGGTTGTGGCTGTGGGAGGGATAGCCTAGGGGTTTGAGTATTGGCCTACTAAACCCACAGCTGTGAGCTCTAATCCTTAAGAGGGGCCATTTAGGGATCTGGGGCAAATCTGTCAGGGATGATACTTGGCCCTGGCTTGAGGGCAGGGGACTAGACTAGATGATTATCCTTTCCAGTTCTATGAGAGGGTATATCTCCATGTATTATTATATTACAGGTAGCAGATTTAATATTTTCTGTCTAGTGAGAAGGAATGGACATTGCAGGGAGACATCTCTGAGAAACTGGGGTTAACTGTTCTTGCAAGGCAAGATTTAGACAGTCTGAAGGGGTTTTCTGGTGATGTGGACAGACTTGTATGGCAGGGAGCTGACATGGTCTAATCTCCAGTAAAGCTGACTCTTACTAAGTCAGAGGGGTAACACAGTGGTTTATGGTTCTGGGTGTCCTAAACAGAATGTCACAAATACATGTTTGACCAATCCCTGCTCCAATGTGTGGGCACCACCCATTCCCATGCCATGTGTCTCACAAGCTGACACCCTGGGGTGTGGGCCCTGCTGCTTCTGAGCATGTCTGACCAACCACAGCCCTGGGCTGTGGGTACTACTGCTTTCCAGAGCAGTCTTTTAACCCCCTGAAGCTCCTTGTCAGGTAGGGGACTTTGATTGACTCATGAGAAGACAAGACAAGCATAACCTGGCCTGTTTGTGTATCACCATATTTTGAGCCTGCAACGCCGTTAGCTCATCTGCAGGGTCTGTAGAGTACCTGCTGTCTCCAACAGGGACGGAGCCACGGTCGCTGCCAGGCTGGGCTCTGTCTCAGATTGTTTTAGTTTGGTCTCCCCAGCTGCCAGCAGCCCGGGTGCGTGGTCTGACTAGGGGGCAGAGCAGCGGCCAGGCCCAGCAGGAGGAGCAAGGGTCAGAACCAGTTACAGTCTGCATGCCCAGGCAACGGGCCAGCACCAGGGGCGGGAGGCAGAGCCAGGAGCTGGCGCTCAGAGCGGGGTTAGCTGGTCTGAGGCCGGGAGAGGGGCAGGCTCCGGGCCAGGCCACGCAGCTAAGCATCAGGCAGACAGCAAGTTCCTGCGGGCTCCCTCAGCCAACGGGGGGCAGCGAGCGAGGCCCAGCGGCGCGCCCTGTCCCGGACACGCGGGGTGCAGCAGACCTGCCCTGGCCGCACGGGCGCTGCACGCACAGCCGGCCAATTGCAAGCGGGCGGCTGGAGGGCGCGCCTGGGGGCGTGGTGCGGC
>JANRFK010004149.1:167379530-167404777 GCA_030068395.1 Apalone spinifera
GTGGTAGATGTCCAATCTCTTTTGAATGGTGCAAGGTGTCCTCTACCTTGTAGAAATGTGTTTGATAGACTAATTATGCATTGTGTTAAAAGCAAATACATTTTTATTCTGTTCAGATTTTGCCCTTATATCATTGAGTGACTTCTCATTCTGTTATGTAGGGTAAATAAAGAACTGTGCCTGGGTTCTTTCTCTCTCTCTCTCTCTCACACTCACTCACTCACTCGTTTCCTCAAAAGAATTCACATCTTTTTCTCATATGACTATAATTTTTATGTTCCCCTAGTTGATAATTTTCTTTAAAATCTTAGAACTGCAGGTAAATATAGTGATAACCCGCCAGGGACTAATCCTGGCATTTTTGTTTTTGTTTTTGTTTTAATTGCCCAACCTTGGATTAATCACTTTGTTTTATACCCCATCTGTAGCTGGGGCATTGATATATACCTATGTTAGAGAGGTGGTGAGAGGCATAACTTCAATGTTTTGTGAAGTTGGAAGTTTAGTCAGAGTTCAGACTAGAACTTGTGAATCCTGACTCCCAGCCTTGTGCTTATTCCCATGCTGTGTGTGTAGTGTCTAGCATAATGAACTCCCTTCTGGATTGGCCTGTAGACACTACTATAATAAATATAATTGAGAAATAAATAATCCAAAGGGACTGTTTATGTAAATAAGAAATTTCTTACAAGATTATTACTGGAATCTTTGAGTAGTTTGGTTTTAAAAAAATGACACGAAATAATGAGAACCCCACACCGCAGATGGGTCAGCTAGTCTGGACTTGAAAGCATCACCAAACTTGGGGGAGAGGGTTTTATATGTGACATGGGAAGGGCCTTTACGAGGTCTCAGATAAGAGCCCCAGTTACCTCTGCAGTGAAGTCATAATCATTCAGAAAATACTGTGATTGTATAGGGGGTTGAATTTATTATCTCACATAATTCACTGTCAGACTATTTATTTTTACTCTATCTTTATTCTGATGTATTTTTACTCTTGCTTCTGTATGGCTCCTTACCCTGGCGAAGGAAACAAGCTTTTCACAAGTATCCAAGAGACTTAAGAGCACAAGTTCCAGTCAGTGTTCATGGGGCTGTTGCTCCTAAATTATTTAGAAAAATCCTGTCTCTGGACTTTAAATCAAATTGTGGATTAAAAATTTCTCCTGTCTTTATGTTCCATACTATGTAGTCACAAGATGAAAGTTACAAATGTTCTTTCAATTACAGTTTTTCCTTTATATTTCCTGTCTGTGCTGTTCACCTTGACTGATGAAATCTGGCATACACACTTCTGCAGTAGCAATTCTCCATATTTAATTCCTTTTCTGTTGTAAAATAATTGCTAACCATTCTTCTTGCTTGCTCTCTTCCCATTCTTCCATTTTTTTTAAATAAATGAAACAAGCTCTACCAGCAGAATTTAGAGGCTCAAGTTCTTTCGTTAGCTTCTCTGCTAGTATGTCTGTTACTCCTGTTTTCACTTTCTTCTGTTGTATTTATTTGATTCTTCTCTCTCTTTCCCTGTGGACTGAAAAGGAAAAGGTATAGTAATATTGCATTGTGCATGTACTTTGCATGAATGACGTGTGTCTTACCTGTTTTACTGTGCTGTTTTGAATGCTGATATGCCAGGATATCCTATGTTGCAGTTCAGGGTCTGTGTAGGGTTGGCAAGTGTCTGGTTTTCACCTGGACAGTCCATTATTTCTGGCCCCTGTCTGGTAAAAGAAAAACAGAAAATACGTGTAAGATGTCCGGTATTTTCTGTTTTTCTTGGACGGAAGGCTGGCAGGGACATTGTTCCCCTGCTGCGTCTGGCGCAGGTGGGGGGGAGCGAGGATTCTTAAAAGCATCTGGCAAGCCTAGGTCTGTGAGCTGGGCAGTGAAGGAGGCAGGGCTCTTTTGCTGGCTAGTGCAGCATACTGCCTACTGTACTAGCAATCTTATCTTTGAGGGTCTGAAGTTTTTTGGGGAGTTGGCCTCCAGGAACAATAAAAAAGAAGACAAGCCCATGTGGTGTTTGTGGCCCTTTAATGAAGGCTACCCACTTCGGCCACTTCTCCAGGAGCAAGGCAAAACAGAAAGCTTCTACGAGGCCTGGGCCTGACTTCCCCCTGCAAGCAGCTAGCGGTGGCATTTTAATGGTGAAGCCTGGTTGCTCCTTCTGTCATGAGATTGCAGCTCTATCACCTCTTCAGAGGAAGGAAATCTAAAACTCTCCAGCACCTAAGTTTCTATCAGCTCTTTAAAGGAGCAGCCTGCAGCAACAGCTGTTGCAGCTGACATCCCTTCTAATACCCCTTAGGCATAGGACTCTTCCAGGGGAGAGGACACTGGAATAGTAGGTTCTGCTGTGGATAGTTGCATGTGGCTGAATCCTTAAAGGAACTGCAGCACTGTTTAGATAGCTGGGAAAGAACCTGAGCTAGTAGCTTGCTTACCCAGAGTATGCTGTTGTCTTGCTGGTACAGTGCTGCGGTATTGACGGCAGGCACAGGCTTAAGCTGTATTACAGGTTTAGCGCTAGAATTGTAGCAAATGGTGGCCCAATAGGGAGCCACTGTGTCTCTTCAGGATGAGACCCTAAGCTACAATTTACTAGCTCTCAGGTAGTTCTAATTGAAGGTGGTGGTAGAACTAGGGTTGCCAGATGGTTTTTTTTTTTCTCGTTCGGTATTTTTTCTGAAAAGGACCCCGAGAGTTAAACCCCCCCCCCCCCAAAAAAAAACCCAGTGTGGTCCCTTTAAAAAACGCGTGGTGAGGCTTTTTGGCCCTAACAGGCTGCTGGTGGCCGCCTGCCATCTTGCCTCCCTGCGCGGGGCTGGCTATCTCCCCTGTGGACCCCTTAGCACTAGGGTTGTCAGGCTGCCTCCGTATTGAGCCGGACAACCCGGGATTTTCACCTCCTAGCTGGGGAAAAAAAATCCCTTAATGGTTTAGAGGAGAGTGTTAGTAAAGTACTCAGTTGTGCTAATCTCTGTTACTGGTCAGAGGAGTCCTCCATGGTCAGCTGCTAGAACTAACTCTTCCTGTCCTGGTGGTGTAAGATGTGATTTGCCAAATGTATGTATTCAGTTTTCATAGGTAATTTATTTGCTCATTCCTTTTCAGTAAGCTAATGTAGACCAGTCAGAATATAACTTCCGCTTTGTATCAAGAACTGCTGTGTTCTTCTCAGAATCAGTTGTTCCATATGTTGTATTTTCTAGTTTAGGGGAACAAGGGTCCCCCTCTTATGTTTGTAACAGCACCCTCTTTGTATTGTGCCTCCACACTTCAAAGATCTTTTATATGCAAAACATCTTGAGACTTTCAGGTTTTGGAATTTTTATTACTACTTTAATAACCAATGGACACCTGTTTAGAGTATACATGTGTCAGTGCTATCAGTTTTGACTGTTTCTCTGTGAAGTCATCAAAACTCTGTGTGGTGCTTCTCTATGGGCCAGTGTCACCTATTCTGTTCCATTATTAATGGTTTCTTGTATCACCCCTCGCTGCTGTAGTATCCAAACTTCTTACAGAAATATATTTAGTCAATTAATGCTTGTCACATGTGGTTTGTTCCTCTTCTTCCCTTGAATGTGCAGAGGAGTCGTGTTTTTCTCTTGTAAATATCCACGCTCTTTGATAGACAAGATGTGTGAGGTAGTATCTTTTGGACCAGCTTCTGTTGGTGAGAAGATTTCAAGCTTAAAAAAGCACACTGCTCTGTTTATATTAAAGCAGGCAGGTCAAGGTAGTGAGCCTTGCACTTGGATTGAAGGGTGCTAGGTTTGTCATGGTCTCTGGTTCCTGTGGAAGTATAGTCCACCGCCTCTAATCAGTCTCCAAGAAATGTGTGTGCTGCACAGATAGCTGACACAACAGCTCTGTTCCTTCTCACACTGGTGTGTCTTTTGTGCTATCCTCAGTTGTGTGTTAAGTAACATTTCTGCTATGCATTTTTATTTACTTAATCAGTCCATTAGACAATGATATAGTCACTTGAGTCTAAAGTCTTCCGAACATCTTAGTTTGCCAAAACCAGTGAGGAGTCCTGTGGCACCTTCAATACTATCAGGCTTATTTGTACATAAGCTTTCGTGGGTCATAACCACTTTGTCAGATGCATGGAGTCTTTTTTTCCACTCTGTGCATCTGATGAAGTGGTTTTGACCCATGAAAGCTTATATACAAATAAGTCTTTAAGGTGCCATAGGACTCCTCACTTTTTCTTTTATAGATACAGACTAACATGACCATTCCTCTGAGACTTAGCTTGACTAAACTCTAATGAAACAGCTTTATACATTTATAGTTTGTACAAGTTCCTGCACGTGTTGGTCTCACTTAATTCCCCAGTATAGGAGTTTGAAACATACTAGCAGTGTCCAGTAGGGGTTGCTCATGCACCTTGTCCCCCCCACTGACCAGAGGGCATACTCAGTTCTTTCCAACCTCTTAGGCAAAGAGTAGAACAGCGGCGTGTCCATCCATAGTAAGCCTGATGCTTAGGGTTTAGTTAAAAAGTTGGTAGATAACTTGTTTGCTAGTTAATTGGCTTACACTTAATAGTTATTGTACTTGTTACTGTTTCAGTTAGCTCGCTGGCTGTTTGTTACAGGCAGCAGCTGATGGCAGAGGATTTGAGCTTTGTCTCTTCAATGGGGGGCATCATTCCTGTGATACCCATGATGGATGTTTTTACAATTTGGGTGAAGAATGTATCCTTGCTAAATGAGATTTGTAAGTTCTTCAAGAATTGCACGCAAAAGGAGAGATGTCCAGACTGATGCTTTTTTCTTGTGGAAAACTCTACGAGAGATCGTTGGATACATAGTGCACACCTGAGAGAGAGAGGCTTCTGTTTTCATAACTTGTCTCTCTAGTGCTGTGTATCCAGAAATATGACCCTTAAATCTGGAGCAACTAACAGGACAAAAGAGATTGAGAGAGTCTGGGACCTCTGCTGCCTGAGAACTCTAAGGTACTTCTACACAGCAGGTCTCCGTCTGAGTCAACAGTCTTGAGTTGGCACTGTGGGGCTAAATAGTTTTCAGCTGTAATTCAGCATAGATCTTCTACATTAATGATGTAAAGCTAGCTAATAAGATATTTTATAGCTAGATTGGTAAAGAGCTACTGTGGAAGATTTCAGTTGGTGGTAATACCCTGATATTACTTACAAAAGTGATAGTTAAATGGGAAATCTGTGTCTAAAAATTCCAAAAGAACTGGATTGCTCTTTTTATAATCTCCTAGACTTTAAGGTCAGCAAAGACCATCATGATCATCTAGTCTGACCACCTGCATCAGTTTCTCGTGTTGACAAAATTGCAGCCTCCATGTAGTAAAGGATTTTTGTGTTAACTTTTGGAGAAGCTGTAATATTCACTTCAAAAACAGATCCAAGACAAATTACATAACAAGTTTAAAAAACTAGAGGCTGCAGTTTTCCTCCTAACTGGCAGGTTGTTAATACAATTAAAGTAGGAAGGAACAGCCTGTTTTGAGCTGATAGGAGAAACTGATGTTGTTCTGTTCCTATTTCAACTCCAGGAGGAATTGCACTTAATTTTCACAAGTAACTAGTATTTCCAGGTAATGTATTGTTTCAGGTTGGGATTTATTATCTTCCTTGTTAGATGGCGTGCAGAAATTTAAAAAGAAAGCAAGCTATCTGACTTCCTCACTAGAATCCTCCTGTCGGGTAAGAGCAGCCTGTGCCAAGAACAATGCCATCGCTCAAGGAGACTGGGCACAAGTTCCTTTATTCTCACTCCTTCCAATCTGTTGTTAGAAAGTAAAAGGTTCTTTAAATTACTCTTTTGTGGTTGCTGCTGAGGATTTTAAAGTGTTGTTAAATATTGCCCGTATTAAAAAAAAAAAAATCAAAATAATTTTTATCTAGTTAGTAAAAACCCCTCCCTAAACACTGTCGTCTTATTAAAGTAATCTAATAAATCAAGAGAGACTTCTCCCTTCTCTTTTCTGGCTTAGACCCTGCTCTTAAATTCTTATGTGTGCACTTAACATTAAGCATGTGAGCAGTATTCATACTCTAAATGAAGCATGTGCATAAGTATTTGCAGGACTGAGCCTTTATTTTAATAATTATATTGTTTATCCCCATTTTCTTTTTGTTTAGATCCAAACCAGGCTCTTCGGCTTTGCCTGGGGAGCACTGCTGTTGGGGCCCAGTATGGGGCTATCTCAGCTCTCAGTATCAACAATGACTGTTCAAGATTACTGTGTGGCTTTGCGAAAGGACAGGTAATTTAATAGGAGTAAGAAGGCTAAGGAATGGTGATGGTTTGAAGGACAACAGTTTCTCTTAGTGCTACATGCATGTCTACCAACATCTCTTCCCAGCCAGCTAGTTGATATGAGTTTAAGCCTTTCCTGCTTGATTTGGGTGTTATCTAGGAAATATATGCACCACTTAGTCCTCAGTTATTTTAAGAGTTAGAATTTGAATAGCTCACATTTGAATTTTTCCCCAAAGTTTGGGGCTGCTCAGCTATAGTTTGGCGTACAGGAAGCCCTGGCCATTTGCAGAGCCTATGTTCTTGAGGTAACCACAAATGGCAAAATCCATGAATACTGAGGGCAGGCTGGGTTGTTCCTATCACAAAACAACCACATTTTTCCACCCACTTCTCATTTCTGACAGTGACCACATACAACCATGTTGAGTCGTGATTATTATGATATTTATATCTCTGATGGTGTCACAGTATCGTCTTCCCAGTGAAATTTCCTGGTACTATATGGCTCCATTACTAGAGTGCACTGAAAAAGCTTCATCATGCTGCATCACGTGCTTAGGCTGGTGTGGCGCATTGTGAATATGCGACACTGCAGATAGCAAAACCATAAATGGTGAGGGATTTCTGTACTGCAGTGAAGCCATAGGTCCAAAGTGTCTCAAACTTTGGGGAAAGAGGATTTGGATTTAATGTTGCAGTTTGCGTTTATATATCTAGTCTTAGGCCTGGTCTACACTGGCAGCTTCTTGCGCAAGAATAGCTGTTCTTGCACAAAAACTTGCCGGGTGTCTACACTGCGCACACGTTCTTGCAGAAGTAAATTTACAGTCTAGCATCAGAAAACAGGGCTTCTTCCGAAAGAGTTATTCCTGTCCCCACGAGGAATAAGCCCTCTTGCGCAAGAGGGCAGTGTAGACAGGCAACATGAATTTCTTGCGCAAGAAACTCCTATGGCTAAAATGGCCATCAGAGCTTTCTTGCGCAAGAGAGCGTCTACACTGCCATAGACGCTGTTGCACAAAAGCTCATCTCTTGCACAAAAGCACGTGCCAGTGTAGACGCTCTCTTGTGGAAGACTCTTTGTGCAAGAACTCTTCCGCAAAACAGTTCTTGCGCAAGTAGCTGCCAGTGTAGACGTAGCCTGGGAGATTAGGCAAGTCACAAACTTCCATGAAAGTGGCCTTAAACTTATGGAAGTTTTGTAGCCACTGTTGATGGTTACACAGCTCTATCACTATGTGGTCCTACCAGGCTGTTCTTGTCTGACACTATAATCCGCGTTTCAGCGTGTCCAGAGGATCGAATGCCGGCAGCATTTGCCAGTCACTCGACTCGGTGCTTCACAGAAGGGTATGTTCATGGTCTCCTGAGAGTCTTCCTTGTTCTGGCAGACCCTGGATACGCTCTGGATATACTCCAGCATAGGGCACCCCATGGTTAATGTGTTTGCCATGAAGCTATAATGCTCAGTGTGCTCCACAATGGGTTCCTTGCTTACCCTGCTGTGGTGTCTGTGTGGATAACCGGGGAGAGGTCACAAAAACACTTTGCTGTTGCTTCAAGCAGGGGACCAGGAGAAGACAAGTGCATTATGGAATGCTGACTACATGTTCCTAGAACCACCTGCTGCACAGTTTTGGTCCCAGCATGTGCTGGGTGCAGAAACTGTGGTGACAGTAGCCATCCTATGGGGGATGTGCTACTTCCAATTGCATCAGATTCTTTCACAGAGTTGAGACGTGCACCATCAGCATCACAAAATTGGGTGCTAAAAAAAATCAATCTTTATGAAATTCTACCTTATCTCTATTTAAACAAGGCTTTAAAGAAAGGAATCCCTAGATGAGTATTTTGCAAAGTTATGAAATCAAAAATTCAAGGGGATTAAAAATTGTATCCAATGTAATTTGTAGGCATGTTTTTCCCAGAATGTCAGAGAGAAGGTGGGTAAAGTAATATATCTTATTAGACCAACTTCTGTTGGTGAGAGATGAGCTTTCTCTTGTCTCTCACTAACAGAAGTTGGTCCAATAAAGAGATTACCTTGCTGACCTTGTCTCTCAGGGAGATGATAATGTTCTGATATTAAACTTAAGATAAGCAACCTTTTTCCATAACCTCAAATGTGTCCTCTTTTATCTGTTTCCTTTTTGCTTATTTTTGCTTTTTCACCAATACTGTTCACTCATTTTTGATTGCTTCAGAATATATCTGCCTTTGATAATAGTGTCCTTACTCTGTTGTCATCTTATTTTCTTCATTATTCTCTCCTGGGGTTGACAGAGGGAGCAGAAGGGAGGAAGCAGGGTGGTAGTATTAAATTGTAAGTGTAGTAAAGTAAATGCATTCCCTCAATATTTGTTCCTGTACACACTTTGATTAGCAGTGGCTAAGGTGCTTGCTTTTAAGACCAGTTTTGTAAATAAAAATTGGAGACAGGAGTTTCTTCCAAGGTAGGAAGATGCCTGAATACTGTGAGAGTCAAGATCTGGTGAGTTTTTGTATAATACCCTGCGGTGGGGAAACTTGAACACTGCCTCTGTATGCCTCTCCCGTATTTCTTATTTATATAGTAATGCTTGGGCAAAACTGAGGGCAGTAACATGGAACAAAGTCTTCTGTTTCCTTGGTCTCAGCACACACCTCATCCACATCCATTAGCGTGTTTTTAAATTCTTACTTGCAAATAAGTTTTATTATTATTATAATGAAGTGTAAAAGTACGTACAAGCTGTGCTCAGAATTGTAGCTTTCTAATGTCTTGGAACTTCTAGATATATTGATAGTTAAGTTCTTAGTATGACAGGACAGCATTACACATTTCCCTGTCACTCTAGCTAGTTGCAGCTACCTGAGCATTTTTATTTTACACCTATTTTTCTCAATCTGATCACTACTGGAGGGTGAGAAGGCTTTTTTAGTTTGAGTAAAAACTGTTTAATTAGAGAATAAAGGCAAAATAACTTCTCATTTTTAAAGGTTTGTGTTTTATTTCCATTTCCACAATAGCTAAAGTTAGAAAATTGAAATGTAGCAGGGAGGTTAGCAAACGGAATACAAGATCTTTTGTGAGTTTGGAAACTGGTTTTGATTAAGCTATTATAAATCTATGAAAATCACACATAACGTTTTCAGTTTTATATGTCTCAAATTATTTATGTACAGTCAGAGACGACCAACTTATGGCACATGCACACTGGAATACTGCTGCATCTTTGTGATAGTCTAAGATATGAATGGGATTCCATAGGGCGTCCTTTTATTTGTTCTACTGAAAACTTTTTGTATCCAATGCACAAGTAAGTCAGTGAGACCAATTTAGGGTAAACTCTCTTCCTTTAAGTCTGGAAAAGCCAATACTGTGTTGATCCTCTAACCAAACAATTCCAGGTCAAGGTATTGCTCAATAATAGCAATAAAATTTACATGACGATCATATGGTAAAGCTCTCAGAAGTTGGGGATCTATGGAAGTTTGATTGGAGTGCACTTAGCCTTCATTCTTGTCTCGTGTGTGCGTGCTTTACAAAGCCCTCTTTAATTACTGTGGGCCAGCCTGAAACTGTGGAACACAGTCCCATAGGATTTGACCCTCACCACACTTCTTTAACTTTACCGTCACAATACAGTGCAGCATGCAGAAACAAAATTTAAATTAGCTTGCAGTTTTCTTTGAGTGGACAGAGATGAGACTGCGGCGGCGGAGGGGTGGGGGAACAGACATTTTTCAGATGCTAACATGTCACTTAGTGCAGGACTGGAGAGTGATTGGATAGCCTAGTGATGGACTTCGTATGAGAACCTGAAGAGACTAGAATGATAAACTTCAAAAAACAACCTGGTAGCACTTTATAGACTAACAAAACATGTAGATGGAATCCTGAGCTTCCGTGGGCACAACCCACTTCTTCAGATGACTGGAGTTTTATCAACAGGTCTGATCTATCCAGAACAGTGATCAGTAGTAGATATTACACGTAGATGTGTAATGTTGTAGAAGAAATTGTATGAACTATTGCACCATTTGAAAAATGGAACATTGTAGGTAATTAGTGTATTTTATGCAATACCAAATAAATGGATAATGTGGTGAGGGCTAGGTTTTATTGGCAGTTCAGAGAGCTTCTATAAAGAATAGCTTATTTGTAGCTCTATGGATTGGGTGTGGTTTTTTTTCTAGGTTGTGCATGGACAAGCAAGATAAAGTGTATGCCAAATCAATTTAGAAACAAATCATCAGATCACCTTCATATGATGATCTGAGATTAGAATTTTCTTGAACTGAGAAACTTGTCTGTTTGTTAATGGAGAACACCTTGTTTCAGTTTGCACAATTGATAACGAAAGCTTGCGCTGAAGAAAATTAACTTTCTTTGCAGATTACCATGTGGGATCTCGCCAGTGGGAAACTTTTAAGGTCTATAACAGATGCTCATCCCCCAGGAACAGCAATTTTACATATTAAGGTATTAAGCATTTTGTGTTCTTATTATATAGCTTCTTATTAAATCCCAGTAGTTAATAGGTTATCTGTCTTGATGCAGGTAGATCTCAAAGTGGCTTTACAAAGGAGATTACCTTTAAAAGCATCTTGAGATCTGCCCATTAAAATAAAATATTTAAGCATTAATACCATTTTATCTAGGTGTGTGTAATATGGATGCAGATATTCTTTTTATGCCGTAATATCACATGCAAACCTTACAAGTGTATGGCATTATCTAAATTTATTTTTGAAGTTACTGAATAGAACAAGACCCAGGACAGATCCCTGTAGGACTCCACTCAATATGTTTTGCCCAGCTTGATTGTAAACCATTAATAATTACGTCTGTGTGTTTCATCAAGTGCTGCTAACTTGATGACATCTAACTTGTCTCAGTAATCCTTAATTTGTTCTCCCCCTATTTTCAGCCTAAGATCCTACTCCATTTACACTAATGTGAATTGTTAGTCATCTTAGAATCACAAAGCTGGAAGAGACCTCAGAAGGTCATCAAGTCCAGCCCTCTGCCTAAGGCAGGACCAATCCCAACTACATCCTGTGCAACATCTAGTCACTGCTAACTATTTTGGTGAAAACTGAAACAAAAAAGGCATTCCATGCTTTTGCTATTGCTGCATTATCTTTTTTTCTTCCTCTCTTACTAATGGGCCTTACCTGTCCTTGGTCTTTCTCTTGTTTCTCATGTATTTGTGTTACTCTCGTTTCTAACTAATTTAACTGTTTAGCGCATGGGTTCCCAAACTGGGGGGCGTTAAGGAATTCTGGGGGAGGGGAACGCAAGGCGACCCAGTCTTTGTTCTTCTGCATGTTTCTCATAGTTGCATGTTTCCACTGGCCACTTCTCACACAGCAGTGTTCTTGCACAGTTCTCTAGCTTGCATCTCAGAGACTTGCCTTCCCTCCATCTGCTCGAATCCCTTTCAAACTCACATATGGTTTCCACCAGCATCTCCAGGTGACACCTCATGCAAATGAAGTTTTTTGTCAGGTACCTATTCCAGGATAATGTGGAAGCAGCAAGATGTGCATGTGATCATCTTCATTGAATCTTCCATCCCTTGTGTCACTGCTACTGCTGCCTCTGTCATACCTTAAGCTTCTTTCAAGGAAAAAACCAAAATAATCAATCCAAAACCAGAACACGACATGTTCCTTCTCTAACATTCCACTCAAACTCCCACTAACGCTCCCCTGTTTTCAGCTGTTGGCTGGTTCCTGTGCTACTATGTGGCTCCTTCACTGCCTTTATATGCCCCCTAATCAAGGATGTCCTGCCCTCTCCTCAGGGCTCCATTTCTCTCTGCAACTTTGGGGAAAAAAAACCCACTCCACGCACACACAAATCTAAGGAATAGGGGCTTGCCTTTTGGCTTCTCCAATAGAACCCTCACTCAAACTCCCCTGTTCCTAGAGCCTCCACTTTATCTCTTTGTGACAATGCTCTTTCGTTCCATTCCTTAGTCGCATTAAAATAATGGCTACTTATGTTTGCTGACAACATGCTCGCAATCATGAGACCACAGAATATAGCTGGTCTGTAACATTCACCGTGATGATCAGACCTCTCCTCAGTGACTGGTAACTTAGGACTTAAACTACAAAGGATGTTTCCTTCCTCTGGAATCTAGACATACTGAAACTTTTTAGTTTTCTCCCTCAAGGTTTCGCTTGGGAGAAGGGAATCGAAGGGTAGGTGCCTAATCACCTTCAATACATGTATTAGGGTTTTCAGTCATCTTGGACAGGAATCCATTTTAGGTGGAGGGAAGAAGTACTGTCAGTTTCCTAAAACACCCCTTTTGTTATCAGAAAGGCACACCCTTGTGAGTTCTTAACCTCCTCTGCAGATTGAAATTTAGCTAGATAATAAATTACTTCTCAGACACCAGGTGGAGACAGAGGCATTATAAACTTCCCCACATCTTTGGTGCTGGAATTAGAAGGCTGATGTGCTGCCATCAGGTTTTGCAATCCCAGAGGAAAATTACCTCTCTTGTCAGTGCCAATAGTTTATCTAGGATCTGTGGGCAGACATGGTACTTGAGCGTAACTTCTTATTTGGTGGACATTTTTCCTGGATGCTCATTAGCTAGTGCTCTTTTAATGCTACAGAGAATAAATCATAGCTCTTACATGAAATGCCCCTTTTCGTCTACTGAGATGCTTCAGTTGAGAGTCTCTCTTTGTGCCCAACAGAGGAAAGTAAAGATGTGCAGGACTGATAAGAAAGGTGAGCTGTTTGCTAAACAAATCCATTCTGGCCAAATAATTGCAACAGTGTACTAAATTTTTGACAAGATTTTTGATGCAAGTAAAAGTCAACTTGCCCTTTAAGAACAGTTGGCCTTACCAGTTCTCACCAAATGGATTTAAATAACTGTGGGTTCTAATCCCTCAAATATGCATCTCAGATGTTCTTCCACAGTCACCACTGTAGCCTCTTAATTGGAAACATTTCAACATAATTTTAATGCCATATTAAGGATGCGAGTGCAAGAAAATCCAGCTTAGTTTTCAGGTCCCAGTCTCCAGATTGGTTACAGAGAACTTGTTTAGTAGAGGACCACTAGGTGACACTTTGGTCACCTGGCATTGGGCTCTGTTGGAAGACAGGATACTGGGCTAGGTGGACCATTGGTCTGACCAAGTATGGCCATTCTTATGTTGTAGTGAGTGGTAAATTCAAACTTTATTCAAAAGAAAAATTAATTAAGCAGACTAGCATATAGTTATCACTTTCACAATTGTATGTTTACATTTATGCTGTTTCATCTTTCAGTAAATTTGTGGGTGATCAGTCTTCTCAGAAGTACAGTCTTATATTCCTGAAACCTAATGGTACCCTTTTGGTATTAACTGGACCTTTTTGTAGTTTTAACAAAACTACTCCTTTTGATAATCTGTTACAATAATAATAAACATTAAACCTTCACATTTCTGCCACTTCCACATTGGCCCTTTACATTACACACTTTATTTAAATAAACGTCTGCACCCATGTCTTCCTATACTATGAATGTAGGATTATAAGAAAATATTCATAATTCTTAAACGCTCGTTTAAAAAACTTGCTAAAACCAGTTATAACGAAGAGATAGCAACATAACCGTCCATGTTTGGTCACCGTGCCACTTTGAGGTTCATTTAAAGGGTTTTATCCGTGTCCTGTCTCCAGTATCAAGGAACCCTCCTGAATATAGGATCTGAGCTTCGTTCTTACTGTCTGAGCAAGGCTCCACTTCAACTTTCAACATCTTTATTTTACTCCTGTCCACATTATGGCTTTCTTGATGGCTATCACCTGTACCCTGAGTTGACAAGCTAGGCCAAGAGCTTTATTGACTGGACTCTTCCATACACACACTCCTGCAGTCCTTAAAGCCAAAATATCTTTCAAATTACATCTCTGGTTCTTACCAAAGGTCATACTGGGATTTTCATATTAATCAGACTATTCATTTTTCAGTTTTTCCACACTAACCCTCATCCGTGTAAAGGTTAGCACAGATGTTAGCAGGGCTTGACAAACTGCGGTGAAACCTACTCGCCAGTCCTGCACTGCACATGTGCAAGACTCGCATTGCTCATGTGCGTGCTGCTGGTGAACGGGGTGACTGCCCGAAATCTACTCGCCCAGTGATTTGTCGAGCCCTCGATGTTAGGATGGACTTGGCCTCCAGTTTGGGCAGGACTGAACCCTTTTCGGCTTCTCAATTGCTTATTGCTGTTATGGACAGAGGTAAAGGTACACCTCTGTCTAAATGGGTTTCTGGTTGCATTCTCTCCTACTGTCAAGGTTCTGTGCCCTCCTAAGGTTATAGCGCTTTCCACTAGATTTCTCTTCACGTATTGCCCTATTAAAAGCACATTTACTGCAGCAATCCGCAAAGCCGCCACATGGGAATGTGCGCCTCTTTTCACACATTCCAAAAGCAGTGTGACTTGATATGGGCATCACAAGTGGCTGCTGCATTTGGGTTTGCTGGTCAACTCTTTTTTTCAGATTCCACTCCAAAGTGCTCTTCTGAGTAGTACTGTTTAGGAGTCGCCTGCAGAGGAGTACCATAGGCACATACTAGAAAAAACTTGTTCAGTAATGAGTTTTTCGAGCTGTCTCCATGTTTTCCTCCCTTCTGCTTTGGAGTCTTGTCTCCATGGGACTTTGCAGTACAGACAGAGCCAAGGTGGTCCATCCCTTGTAGCCCTTTATGCTGTTGGCATGGGGCATGAAGATAGTTAGGGTGCATGTGTGGACTGAACGGGGACTGCTGCTCCAAGGGATAAACATCTCTTGCATCTTAAACAATATAAACAACTTTTCTTTCTGCCTGAATTGTTACAGAACAAAGAAGGCCATCTTGGGGAATCCTCTCCTTCCATTCTGTGTCATAGCTCTGTCCTCAATAAAAGGTCACATTTCCCTCCTCAGGGATTTCTCCCTCTCTGATAAGCCCGGGAAGCGGGGTAGGTGAAGAGATTTTAAAATTTTTTCTCGTTGTGGAAGAATCTGCAATAAAACTATTATGGACTAAGCAGAGTTGGACAGCTGGCATCTCATTTATTCAGAGATGAAGATCTTTAATAAACATAGCTGGATTTGCCATGCAAGGTGATGCTCAAGATCCATATCTTCCTCTGTTTCCTCATTCCTTTAGCTTGCCGGAAAACATTTGGGGCCCGCTTCTCCACTCTCTTGTACAAGATAAAACCAGAACATTTTCGTACACATTGCAAGCTGTATTCCTTGTTCTCCATGGTTGGTTTGTGTGGAAGGCCTGGGAGAGGAATCTTTCCTTCACTTTGGTTTGAGCCTGTATTATTATTTTTTTTTTTCAAGCTGATTTTCCAGCTGCTCCTCCTATTACTACTCTTTCAGGTACTGTTTCAAACTTGTCTGAATAAACTCTTTTGCCCAATTTTCAAGCAGATTTCACCCTGCTCTTCAGTAGTTTAAGAAAATCAAATGGGGAAGAAAGTATCAAGGAACCTGATACAGGGAGGAGACTTCCTTAACTTTTTCACTATTCAGTGACAGGCACAGTTGTAAGATCCGTTATGCCATTGGGCGCTCTGTCTTTGCTTACGTTGAGAACAGTCCTCTGTCCAGGGCAAAAAGAAATGCATGTTACAATTTTGACTGTTTTAGACATCCTTGAAACCAGATTATCTCTTGTCATTTCCAGTCATGGGCAGTGGTCATCTTAATATTTTCTCTTAATTGAATTTACGACTTTGGTCCCAGGTTAGTTTAATCCCCGATGGCAATCTATTTTATAATAAAATGGTGGCCCACAGATGGACTTTGTGTAGTTATTGATGGGATTTATTTTCCCCATTTCATGCCAAAAGTAATGTCAGCCATGTCAACTCTCAGCTTTGGATCCTTTTATATTATGACACTTTGTGGGAAGTTAAATCATTTTAAAAACAGTGAAATTGTAGATCTCTCCTTTTGGAACTACCAATATATTCTGAATGGTGTAGCGCTCTGAAGGCAAAGTTCAAGTAAACTCCTCCGTCACAGTGATATGTCAGGAGAACATTATGCATTTATATGCAGGCAGAGTGATGCAGGCAATTGAGGAAAATACAGTTCTCACCAAGACTGCTCTGTGATAACACAGCATAGGGTGAGAGAGTACAACACTTAAAATGTATTTCCTTCCTTTCTCCTCACATGTTCATCTTGCACTAGGAGTTGGTCTAATGAAATTGTAGTCTTCTCTGTTTATATAAATCTTTGAGGTATTGCAGAAGTCAAAACTTTCTACATTAAGTGGGTGTAGGGTAAAATCTTGGTTACTCACTTTGGACATGTTTAAAGCAATACATAAATGATTGAGTAAATAATTCAAATGGTCTCCTTTTGATTGCTAAACCTATTTAGGAAGAGTTTGCTTCACAATTAATATTAGAGTACTCTCATATGCAGTATCAGAGTGTTTGACTTTACCATATTTTTGTATACTGGTTTTTGCAATTAAAAACACTGCAAATGTCATAAGTTCTAATACTATAACTGCTAAATGCTTGTGGTTTATGGCAAATAACTTGGTGTTCAGATACCAAATTAAGATATTATTGCAGAGCTTTTTTCTAGTGAATTTATAAACACAAAGAATATGCTAAAGATGGCTTTTCTGTTTCATTAGCAGTATTAACGTACTTGTCACAACTTTAAAAAAAAAAATCTCTGAAATGGTGGTGGTGTGTGTGTGTTAGATTTTAAAATTGAGGTCAGGGAGGAGGAGGAGGAGGATGATGATCTAATTCTCTGTTCAGTTTACAGATGACCCGACACTTGCAATTTGCAACGACAGCGGAGGCTCCGTATTTGAGCTGTCATTTAAGTAAGCAAATAACTAAGTTTTGTGGGAAAGTGACAGTGGAGAGGAGGATTAATTCTGAGTCAGTTTTTAGAGTTAAAAAAGCATTTGAACCAATGGGGATTTTCCAAATGGTGAGACTCAATAAATCAGCACCTTAATGAAATAAAATGTTAGTGCAAAGTTGTATTTCAAACCTCATCGCAGCAGACGTAGCATAGAATCTCTCTACCTACATCATTTAGTCAAAAAAAGATTAATTGCTTAAGACCTCCAAACCCACAGCACAGGTGTGCTTAGACTCTGCGTGGCAGACCACATTTGGGGATCCCAGAGACAGGGTTCATCCTAATATAGCACAGGTCATGGGATTCTTCCCCACATGGTGTCAATTCTGGAGCAAAGATTGGATCTTACAATTGCGGGAAAATATGCATTTTGATTCAAGTTGGATACATGTGTAGGGGTGTCATAGGTGACTGCAGCTGTGGGGGAAATGCTCTTCCCTTAGGGCAGTGTTCTCCAACCTTTTTAAGCACGAGATCAGTTTTTTAATTTAAATGCATTCCAAGATCTACCTCAAATCCAAATACCTTTACCCACCTCCTTCCTGCCTCTTCTTTGAGGCCCCACCCCTGCTCACTCCATCCTCCCTCCCTCCCCCATTCTCACTTTCACCAGGTTGGGGCAGAGGGCAGGGGTTCAAGCTATGGTCTTGAGTTAAGGGATTGGGAGTGAGAGGGGCTCTGAGCTGAGCTTGGGGCAGGCAGTTGGGGTGCACGAGGGGGTTCTAGGTGCAGGCTCTGGGAGGGCATTTGGATGCAGGGGTGCTTGGGGCTAGGACAGGGACTTGGGGTGCAGGAGGGGTTCATGAGTGGGATAGGGTTGTGGGCTCCCGCTGGGCTCTGTTTACCTCCAGTAGCTCCTGGGTGGTGGTATTGTGGGGCTAAGGCAGGTTCACCCCTGTCCTGGCCCTGGACCCCTCCTAAAGGCAGCCAGCAAACTGTCCCCTGCTCAAGTCTTGTTGCGCCCCTTTTCTGCTCTGTGGATGGTCTATCCACTGTCAGGGATGGTCTAGACAGTATTTGGTCCTGCCATGAGGGCAGGGGACTGGACTCGATGACCTCTCGAGGTCCCTTCCAGTCCTAGTATTCTATGATTCTAAGGGGGCACCTAGACATCAGCAACCCTCTTCTTCCTCCCCTGTCCTGCACAGAAAGCAGGAGGCTCCTGAGGGGCCAGCTCCAAAGCAGAGGGTAGGAGATGTGCATCAGTGAGGAAGAGAAGCAGCTGAAGTGTCCCTTGACAGCCTCTTGGCCAAACCAGTCAGGGTCACCTGTCAGAGGCCCCAAGATCTACCAGTAGATCTCGATCTACTGGTTGGTGACCACTGCCTTAGGGACTCTTGGCAGTTGTTCCCTCTCTCTCAGCCTGCAGTGAAGGTCTTAATCTGCAGGCCCATTTCTGCTACTTTTATTATCAGTAGCTGCAAGTAGTTCTTGTCCGCTCTCTTCCTTTGTGTATGTCTTGTGTAGGAGTGAGCTGCACAGCTCCCGGAGTGTGGGATTAGACCCTGACAAGTTGTTATGGGTGGGCTTGTGATAGGTCTCTTAAAGCAGAATCTCAATGATTGATCCTGTCTTTATATGTGATGCTCCTTGAGATGCCATGAAAGCAATATCACTAACTGTGGCCTGGCAGTGCGAAAATAACTCTCTTTAAGTGGTGATCTGAGATCGTTTTGGATTTTTAAAAAATGTTGAGCAGGCCCACTTGGCACTGGCCAAATAGTCATGAATTTGATTGTTGTGTCTTCAGGAGAGTTATGGGTGTGAGAACATGCGAGTCTCGATGTCTGTTCAGTGGTTCCAAGGGAGAAGTTTGCTGTATTGAGCCGTTACACGCGAAGACTGAATTGAGAGATCATCCTATCACCCAGTACTCACTACTGGCAATGGCTTCACTGACTAAGGTATCCCGCCTCATGTGGTCTCTGTGCTAAAATTAAAATGAAAGTTGTGGAAAAACGCTCTAAAATAATGGACTTACGTTTTTTATAACTTCTTTGTTTTTGGCTTAAGATCCTAGTCATTGGCTTGAAACCATCTTTGAAGGTGTGGATGACTTTTCCCTATGGCCGTGTGAGTAAGAACAAATAATGTCCCTTTGGATTAAGGTTACAGACTGTTCTCGTGGCCAAGTGGGTGGGGCATTCTAGATCTTTGTACAATAAACTCAGGAGGAGGGAGTTATGGTCAAAGAGACTATGGAGCTCATGCATACCAGGACAGACTGAGAGGGGAAGGAATGTGTCTGAAGGTGCCCTAAATTGGATCGCTGATGCAGTAACTTTGATGGTGGCTCCTATCATTAAGAATGGCAGAGGTGTAGGAATTCCTCACCGTGCCTCCGTGGAGAGAGGGGCATAGAGCTAGCTGACTGGAGTTGACACCATAAGGGGAAAGAGTTTCTTCTTTAAAATCCATTTAATCTGAGACATCAAGCAAGCAGAAATTTCAGTCATAATCCTGGGGCTAGTACAAGGGGTCACTACAAGGCAGTGGTAGCCCTAACAATGCATTTTCATACCTCAACAAGTTTGGCTATCTATCATAGTGTATTTGGTTTTGAAATAAATACAACTTGCCTGTAACTTAGGTGACCATAAGTTATTTGTACTCTCCATTTTAACTCCTTTATAGCATAATTTTTGACTGATAATTTGTACGTGGTATATGAGAATGCTGTGCATCTCTGTTGATGCTGTTGCAGACACATTGATCTTTTTGGTGCCAAGAATTTGCTTTTCCTGACTTTCTAAATGGATTCTTGAGTGGTGGAGCAGTAATAGCACTGGCCCCAAAACCCCCGTCTGATCTGTTCGTACAGCACGTTGAAGTCAGTGAGTGTTAGTCTGATTCTGTGTACACAGTATTATAGAAGCTGTTTGTTCTGTCTCTCTAGATGGATCCCTCTAGCGTGCCACTGCTAGCGTGGCATTTTGTGGCTGTACAGAATTCTGTGAACCCCATGCTTGCCTTCTGTCGAGGAGATGTTGTTCATTTTCTTTTGGTAAGTCTGAATTGCTAGATGTGTGGTGCTTTAGATAACCCCTCTTTAGAATACTGAAACAGACACTAATTGACTCTAGATCAATGGTGGTATCATCCCATGATGTGAATCACTGCTGTTCACCCTTTCAGTTGGGAAAAACGCAATGTCTTTTGTATTGCCCTGGCAGCACTAGTAATGCAGTGCCACTGTAAATCTCTCCCAAGGCTATGATGGCCAGGTCTAGAGTTTTTGTAGTTTAATATAGCAAAGTTGAAAAATGTTCTTTCTAGATCCATGCTGAACCTTCTTCCTCCGCTTAACAATTTTTGAGTTGTTCTGTTTTGGAGCCCAGCCCATCTCATTGAAATCAAATGGATCTGGATTGGCTTCTAAGGTATCGTTGCATTGTTAATCTGGGCTCAGACTCCTGTTTGAGCCCAGATCTTTCTGCCATTCACACACACACATTTCTCACTTAAGTTGCTCAGGACCTGAGTTGTGGTACCTGCCAGGGTGGTGGTACTGGGCCCAAGTCCTGTCTTTTCAGTGTGTAGACACAACTCCATCTTGGGCTCCCAGAGTCATGCCTGGAGAGGCTGCCAACGCTGACCCATGGTCTCCTGAGCCACAGTGTCTTCGTCCCCAACCACTTAAATACTCACTGGATTCCCAGAAACTGGAAGTTCCACTTAGTTCCGGTGCTGGCTGACTGAACTTGGAACACAGTTAACCAGTTTGTGTTAGATGTATCCCTAGAGCATAGGGCTTTAACATGGTTAACTGTGGTTACATGGTTGAGGCCTACCAGTTAACCATTTTAACCTAAGTCCTGCTTGCTGCAGCCAGAGGGTTCTGCGGCTGGCCTGCAGTGGCTGGCCTGTAGGCAGAGTTCATTGGCAAGGGCCGGTTAATATCTCTACTAGAGCGACTGAGCTGAGGGGAGAGCATTTTTTCAGAATGTTGGGTCCAAGGGATGTGTAGGCTATGAGGGGGTAACTATTTGGGAAAGGCCCATTGACTTTCAGTTTCTACAGAGTTAATGTGGTCAGAGCGAGTTACTTATAAACTGCTTCTGGTGTATTTGCAAGAGGAAGGGTACTCTAATGGTTAGGAGTCTAGTCTGTGACTTGGAAGATGAGATTCAGTTTGCATCTCTGCAAAGATTTCCTGAGAGAGCTAGGGAAAATGACAAGCTCTTTGTGCTTCTCAATGGGTATAAGACTGGAGTAATCCTTTGCCTCACCCTTTGTCTTAGAGTGTATGCTCTGAAGGCTTAGCCACAATGGAGCTGTTTGAAGTCTGTAGGTGCTATCGTAAAGCAGATCATGTTTCAAACTGTTGTGTGGCCAGTGATTAAGTTGTTGATAGGGATGTTCAATATCATGTAATTGAATAGTTGGGTAACCACATGAATTCTTCTTGGTTACTCAACTACTCTATAGTCCCTGAAGGTGGGGCCGGCAGCCAATGTACTTAGGGCCCACTCCCAGGGAGCCCCCGGCACCCCGTGCTGCTGCCTCTGCTCCCCATGCCTCACATTGCTGCCTCTAATACAGAGGCAGCAGCCCCTGTCTGCAGGAGATCCGAGCTTCCCGTGGACAGAGGTTGCTGTGGCGGGTGGGATGAGGCAGAGGAAACTGCCACAAAGCAGCCTCTGTCTGTGGAAGACCAGGCTGGCTGTGGACAGAGGCTGTCTGGTGGCAGCCCCTATCTGCGGGGCGGAATCAGAGCTCCCTACAGACAGGCTGATTCATGGCAGCCTCCCATGGGGGGGGGGCCCACTGCTGCTCATAGTCAGCAGCATGCAGGGGTGGAGGGAGGGGAGCACATGGCACAGCTGAGCCAGTGCCATAGGAACCAGATTTTAAGTTGTCTGGCTCCCCCCAGCTTCTGCTTTCCTTCTGTCCCTTGCTACCTCTGATGCAGAGGCAGCGGGGGCAGAGAGGAATGAGTATTGTTGACAAGATTAACCAATAAGCCAAGTATTATCAATCAATTGTGTAGTCGAGTGCATGTTGACATCCCTAGTTTTTGAGGCAAATAGTTGATACGTTTCAACCCTATTTAATGTTCCTTGAGTTGCACTAGTGGCCATCTAAATTAGCTACCATTTAAATAGTTGTTTAATTTTATGCCATTGTCATTATGCTTTGTCTTACTGCAAATGCTTTTTGGGAGCAAAAAATTCTCACTGATAATTGCTTGAGCCCTGAATTGACTGCTGATTATTTAATTATTAAATTCCTTACAGCTATATATGGGACTATCCAAGTGCAAAGAAGCCTTGTTTTCAGTCTTTGAATGTTGCTCCAAACCCTATGTTTTGTGCTTGGATAAGTCAAAATCCGCTTAATATTAATAACCCTAGGCTTTGACTCCAGCAGATAATACTGGAGAGGTACTCCTCCCATCAGCAAGAGCCTGCCCACAAGAGGTTAGCCCCCTTTTCATTGTGAAATATTATACTGCGAGATGCATGGTGAGACGACATGGGCTCAATGGGTGCCTGTCTTTTTAGCTACACTGATCTGACCCTCTCTCCTAAGATGGTTTGTAGAGGTGTCAGGTGTATCTTCTAAAAACTGGAATAAACTTCCTCTCCCGGCATTAATGCTGCAGTTATTTCGTGTACTTGTTTAGAAATCTTGAGATTCCTAGGAGGGCAGGGTTAAGGTTTTGATGTGAATAAAATCTGACCAGAAGGCGTAGCTTCTGTTGGAAAGGGCTTATGTTCTCACAATACATGATCTTTCTCCATTGGCTGCTGTTGGCACGCATGTTTTCATTTGACTGGTCTTGGCAGGATTAGATTTTTCAGAAATATCAATAGATTCTGTTTCACTCTGTATACACAAACACATGAAAAAATATTTCCTATAATAACCATTGAAATTCACAGATATGCAGAGTAAGCAAATTCTGCTTGAGAACTTAATTTCATTTAAAGGTATTTTCTTTGTATGTTTGATGCGATGTTGGCAATATGTAACAGTATTACAAAGTTTTAACTCTTTGGAGTCTCATGCTGCACTGACTCCCAACTATCTGATCTCCCTTATCTCCCCCAACTGTAAAAATGCAAATCACATTAAAAATAGAAAAAATGGTTAAAACTTATTATCTTGTGCAACTGTGAGTGTGCATGTTGATAAAAATTTTAAAAAGCTTAAATAAACATCATCCTTATCTTAAAATAAAAGAAAAACAGAAAAAACATTCTGCTGATCCTTATAATTTGCAGTGTTGTGGTTGTGCTTGTCCCAGGATATTAGACAAAGTGTGTGAAGTAATATTCATTGTTTGACCAATTTCTAGTAATGACAGATAACTAAAAAGATTCTAAATCAAAACAAATGCATTACACCCTAGATTATCAAATATCAGCCTATGCCAATGTTTATATAGTTAATTTTTTTTAAATAGATCAGTCAGCCCACAAAAGAAAGCTGGATTGCTATGGCCAAATTTTGGCCAGATCCGAGTTTTGAATACTTTCTATTAAAATATATAAGAAATTAAACAAAATACATTTAAAATACAAAGGACATGAACTAACACTTTGTGAAGTTATTCACTGAAAAATCAGTGAATTCTATTAAGAAAAATGAATTGATGCCCCAGTTTAGAAAACTGCCTCAGTGATGGTGCTGTTAAGACACCTCTATAAGACTATACTGGAGAACACCTGCAGACCCTAGAACAGGGATTGCTTCTTCAGTGGAAGAAAATTTATTTTATCAAGGCAGGGGTTGGGTTGGAAAGCACCCCATTTGAGTGTTGGTCTTATCTAATTTTATCATCAGGTAAAGAGAGATGACTCAGGTGCAATTCATGTTACTAAGCAAAAACAACTTCATCTGCATTATGACCTCATCAATTTTACTGTAAGTATTGATCCAGTGATGTTTTTCTTTCTGCTCAGGTGGAAATAACAGCCTGCTGTGTGTTAAATGCATGTCAACCTCTGTCAGCTGCAGGGGATTGTAACTTCACTCTGAACTTTTTCTAACAGTCCTCTTTCCCTGCGAGCAGATTAGCTGCTTGGATCTGGAATTTATGAACTTCAATTAATTTATTTGTGGTAGCTTTTTCATAGGATCCCATATATTAAAAATGGTTAAATAGTGGCTTATAGGTGAAGAAAATAGGCTGTTCAAATCTGTAGTGTGCGCAAACTGAAGTACCCATCTTCCTGGTGAACAAAGTGTATGCGTGAAGCCTTTTTAAGAATGGGGCCAAATTCTGCTGGCCTGGTCCTGAATCCTTATAAACAGATACTAAAGAATGGCTCAAAGCCAGGAAGTCCTGGCATATTGCGGTGAGGAATCCTGTGGTACCTTATAGACTAACTGAAGCATTGGAGCATAAGCTTTCGTGGGCAAAGACCCACTTCGTCAGATGCACCTGACGAAGTGGGTCTTTGCCCACGGAAGCTTATGCTCCAACGCTTCAGTTAGTCTATAAGGTGCCACAGGACTTCTCGCCGCTTTTGCAGATTCAGACCTAACACGACTACCCCTCTGATACCTGGCATATTGGTTTCTATTATGTATATGTTAAAATGCTGTCTTCCTGGTTGATGGTTTTTAAGACAAATTTACATTAAAAGTGTGTTACGGTTTGTAAGAGCACTAAGGATATAATGATGAAATACAGAAATGCCTCCGTTAACCTGTTTGGAGATTTGTAAATGCCCACAAACTAGCAAGTGGAATTTCTTGAAATTCTGAAAGCAAGCAAATGCCTTTTCAGTTGGAGGTGTGGTCTAATAGATATTTTAATAAGAATTAAAGAACTCTTGAATTAAATTCCCATCTGGGGGTGGCGGGGTTACTATGTTTCTTTTTCTAAGGCTAACAATACTTTTTGTCCCTTACAAGAGTAACTTCACAAGTATTACAAAGTGCTTGGATTTCAGGGTGGATGGGAATATAGACATGCAAAGTATATATTACATGTTGAACTTCTCTACACCTGGACCAGAGTCCCAGTAGAAGGCTGCTGGCTGGGAACCCTGGAGCCCAGCTCACTGCTGCTGGGCAGGGCTGGGAAGGGGAGGAACTTGGGAGGAGAGGGGGGCTGGAAGCCCAGTGGGTCTGGGAAG
>JANRFK010004149.1:167404787-167428082 GCA_030068395.1 Apalone spinifera
TGGGAGTGGCTGACAAGGAGGAAAGGGGGGACCAATAGTAGGCAGGCCAAATATGACCTCCACTGGTATGGCAAAATCTTTCATCTGGGACCAGTCATGTCCTGAGGGTGCTGGACCAGGGAGGTCCAACCTATATGTTGTAAGAACAAGAATTGTGGTGGATTGTCCCTTGACCAAATATGTATGGTACAAGACATTAAATTCTGAGGAAGTTTCTCATACTGGATGCTCCAAAGAAAGTTTTCTGGTTTGCACCTTACTTGACACTTGCCCTGTAAAGCAGTTGGACTCTAGGCTTCAGCCTCACCCAAAACACCCAGAGTAACAACAGCTTTATGCTACATGCTACCACTAATAGCTTAAGATCCTAATGGTGTAAGGTGTTCTTGTAGTGTATTGTGCATTTATGCTCATAGTTATGTATTAAATGTTGCTGAAGTTTGACATATGCCTTCTTTCCAGTGGATAAACTCTCGCACAGTAGTGCTTCTGGACAGTGTGGAGAAGCTGCACGTGATAGATCGTCAGACACAAGAGGAACTAGAGACTATAGAGATTTCGGAGGTGCAGCTAGTTTATAACAGCAGTCACTTTAAATCCCTGGCCACTGGAGGCAATGTCAGCCAAGCACTGGTAAAGACCTATGAACTTTGTAGCCTGCTAAAATTTCATAACACTCCTTGAAATTTGCTCTTTTAAACAGAGAAGCTTGGAACTGCCTAAAACATTATTTAAGGAGTCTTTAAAAAGCTTGTGTAGTGGTGGGTTAGCCAGAACTGATAATTCTTGAAGTGTGGTCTCTTTGCATTCATGCTTGTAGGAGGCGCCATTATGCCACTGAGCCTCAGAACTCTTTTCAGATGAAAATAGAATGGTGATTCTTGGAGATTGGTCTTTGTATAGTCACTCTACTTGCACAATTCTCCCCAGCTTTCCTCTCCTAAAGCTCTGGTTGAGTGGAAGAAACTGAAGTTATTGGGCCTCATGGCCTTTTATAACCACAGGTCCCAAATATCAGTGCTTCAGGAGAGTTTTTTGTATGGTCTCATGGATGGTTGCCAAAGTCTTGGAGTGCCCCCCTCCATTAAAATTATTGCCCACCCCTGCTCTATAGGCTTGTGCTTAAACACCCTGAGCTTGGGAAGTAGCTGCCATACCCAAGTGAGGGGGGAAACCCCCCAAAACTGTAGTTTTGAACCCAGGAAGAAATCACTTTGGAACTTCTTCCAAAGGGGTACCCCAAGCTCTCTTTACCACAAGAGAGCTTGGAAAAAACAAATGGTAATCTGATAGCTGACCTCTGTCATAGGTTTGCGTATGCATGCCTACTACCTTCCACAACACAAAAATCCATTAAAAAGGTGATTTTTTTTTTTTATTAACAAAACAAAAAGATACACTTGGTAAAGCATACTTGGTTACTTGGTGTTATAGAGCAACTGAGAAAATAAAAATTCTCTGTGCTTTATTCTTTCCTGGGATTCAACTTCAAAAGTACAGTATATGGGACTTAGCACAGAGAAGTTTAACCAAACAACAAAACAAAGAAAATAACTTGATTGTGTCTAAATAAACATTCCCTATCTACTCATGTATCCATATTTCCAAGGTCCAGTCCAATTCTAGGCCCAGGTATTCCCTTTTTTTAGGCATGGTATCCCTGCCTGGTTCAATTAATTCCCCCTCCCCTCACCCCCAGCTTTCTAAACTTGCATAAAGAAAAAAACAGCAGGCAGATTCCCTTTCAGTTCAAATCTCAACACTTCCTTCCCATTGGTTCTCCTGGCTCCCTGCCAGCACTTTCTAGCTACCTGAGTTTAACCCTTTTGCTACTGAGTGCTGGGATGTTTAGAAAAGGACAGCACTCCTCATATCACAACAGGATGGAGAAAGTGAGGATCGTGATTTGGTAAGGGATGTTTTTCATCTGGCATCCTCTTAGTACAGCCATCCTTCTGTGTTTTACTATCTTCTCTTTTCCCTTTTTCTCTCTGGCCTTAACCAGATAAAGCTGAGCAGAAATACCTTACATTGTGAAATAGTAAGAGTGAAATTACTCCGAATTTCCATTTCTCATGAGTGGGTGTTTTTGTTAAGCTTTCTGGTGGTGATTTGTGAACACAGTAATTTTCATCACTGACATGTGAGCCAGCGTTCCCTGCATTGTGAGACTTTTTTTTTTTCCAGTGAAGTATGAGTTAACCCCTTTCACAGATGCTATGTTAGGTCTCCAGCACCACTTAATGTGGATAATATGAGCGGGCAAACTGCCATCTCCTCCAACTTGTGTTTTATTTCTTCATTGCTGAATGTCCACAGGGATTAGTTATGGCCACATATATCTCATGTATGTTCACTGAAAACAAAAATAAAAACAACTTATGATGGAGTAAATGTTATGTTTTTCCCAGGCCCTGGTTGGGGAGAAGGCCTGTTATCAGTCAATCAGCAGCTGTGGCGGTCAAATCTTCTATCTTGGCACAAAGGTAAATGTGGTCTGCTCAGGAAATATAATGTACTTGCAAGAGTAAGGTGGCATTAGTGTTCTGCAAGGGAGATTGCTGAAAGATTTCAGAAGTGCAGTAAGTTCCTAGGTCCTGGAGTCTTCTCTGATGAAGCTGTAGGACATGGGGCTGTAAAATAGGGAGGGTTTGTAGGCAGTGACTCCAGGGTTCTTTTAATTTTCCTGGATCTGGTTTTAGGCAAGGCGGGTGCTGAAGTAGCACCTGGGATTCCAGTGTCTGCTGAGTGCTACTTCAGAGTAAATGTGTAGTGGGGAAAATATCAAATGAAATGTGCAGAAATAAACCAAGCCCTCTGTTACAAGAAGCACTAAAGTGAATGGAACAGGTGAAAAGTGAGGGAGGCTGAATTCCAACATCTGGAACAATAAGACACATCTTTGTGCATGGTGTCCTCAGTTCTCTCAAAATGTAGGTCAGGCTTAAGCAGCGTCTTTTAGGGACTTTTTGGAAACTATAAACTCTTTTATAATAGCTGGTAGGAAATGCTTCTGTTTGGAATGGTGTGTCCAGTCTCTGAAGAGTAATTGTAACCTCTTTGTCTTGTGGGACACTATCCTGTATGTGTGGGAATCCATCAATTGCTACTCATGATGAGCCTTACATAAAGGAATAGCTCCCTTCCTGGTCTGTTCTCTTTTTCAGTCTGTTCATGTGACGACATTAAGGAATTGGAGAGAGGTAAGTCAAGAGTGGAGGCATGATGTGTTCATTAAACTCTGTGAATTGTTTAAGTAGGATGGGGTACAGGGGAGGAACATCAGAACTAATAGAATTTTTTTCAAGTAAAATATGATGAGTGAGAATTTGATAGCTACGTATACAACTTTATCCCAAGAATAACTTTTTACCACAGTATGCTATAGGACAACTTCCAGGATATGCTTGGGTATTGAATAAGGATTGTTTTCTTCTTTCCCTTATCCGTGTAAAACAGTATTGAAGAGATCTTGAGATGTTTCTTCTTCCGCTGACTTGAAAGAGCTACAGAATATATTCAAGATAGTTACAGTGGGTCTCCAGCATACATCAGTATTGTGTTCTTGAAAAGGGTAATGGATATCAAAATGACATACCAGGGAATTTTCCCCCATACAACATAGTGAGATAAGGGGGGGAAGGGATATACTCACAGCATCACCACACTCTCCTGTGACACTGCTCTTTTTTTTTTTTTTTTTTTCCTAAACAGTTTGGTCTCTTATAGTGCCAGGTTGTACAATACATTTTACCCCTAAAACATTGAATAAAATAATGTAGAACCCCACTAATGCCATTCACACACCGTATACACAGGTTTATGCTGCGTCCTCACAACCTCCAGCATAAGGGTTGTGCCAGGGGAGCAGTCAGAGTACTGAGTGCTATCCAAACTCTGAGCTGTGGTGCAGTTCGTGTAAGGCTGTTGCAAATTAGGGCCAATCTGTGTTACTGCTTAAGTCAATCTAATTTATGCTACTCAGGGGTGTGCAGAGTTAGGGCGACCTAAGCACTGTCTACATTGGTGCTATGTCAGCGCGAGCTGCTCTTCTGCTTCTCGCTAAGGTGGAATAACTATGCCAACAGGACGGCGCTCTCCCATCAACGTTGCATGTCTTTGCCAGATGTGCTACAGTGGCACAGCTGCACTAATGTAGCTCTGTGGTGCGTAATTGCTCTTGGAGCAGCCCCTGGTACTGTGATGTCCTTGAGCTAGCCTAGAGTCTGGGCAGTACATAGCCATCTTTGTCCCTTCCTTCAGATTCTGCGCTGCACCTCCTGGTTTGCATCTGAGTCATGGGGACAAAATCTTGTTTACTTTCGCCAAACTGAGATGGTGTGGTCCAAATGTGGAAGTGGAAGCACACTGCATTCACTGCTTACGTGGGGTCTGAAAACCTCTGTCAGATACAGATGGATGTGCTACTGGTGATTTAAATCAGAGGCTCTCAACCTTTCCAGATTACTGTACACCTCTCAGGAATCAGATTTGTCTTCTGTGTTTCCAAGTTGTTCCTCACTCAGTAATGGCTTGCTTACCAAAACAGACACACAATCCAAAAATGTCACAGGACATTTACTGAAAAATTGCTGACTTTCTTATTTTTCCAGTTGAAATGCATGTCCAATATTTATATTCTGTGTATAGTGTATACAGAACAGTATGTATAAATCATCAGTATGAAATTTTAGTTTGTACTAACTTTACTAGTGCTATTTATGTAGGCAATAACACAACTTGGCAATTATCTAGGTAAGTTGATGTACCCTTTGGAAAACCTCTGTGTACCCAAGGGATACGCACATCCTTGGTTGAGAACCCCTGATTTAAATGACAGCGGGTAAAATCTTGGTCATGTTGAGGTCCGTGGCTAAACTTTTACTGACTTAAATAGGGCCAAGATTTTACACCAGTTGTTCAAAACTCAAAGTCTTTTAAATTATTTCTGTTAAAATGCTTGGCCTAGTATATCTAGATCTGTTTTCTCAACCTTTTCTGAGTTGGTGGCCTCACAGCCTCCTTACATTTACTATAAAATTTACCCAACTCCTTTACTGTATCCGTGATAAGCCTTTGTAAAGCATTTGTAGTTTTGAGGCTAACAGAATAGTTGACCTAGAAAGGTAAGTGAGGAAACTTTGCTTTAGACTATAATAGTTGTCAGTGCTCTGAGACTCGCACAATTGTCTTTCATTATTCACCCAAGGGTCATGACCCACAGGTTGGGAAACACTGGCTTAAGGGATTGCTGTTTTCAAATTCTGAGGAGTCCCATGTTGCTTGTACATCTCATTTTAGAGAGTGGATCACCTTCTGAAACAAGATTCTCTTACTGAAGCTCTGGCTCTAGCTTGGTCTTTTCATGAAGGCAAAGCAAAGGCTGTAGTAGGTAAGTTAATTTTAAAGCAGTGGGTTAGCTTTGCCATACGTGCACACGGAAACAAACATTCAAAATAAATTAGCGAGACTTGTGTCAGCAAAGAAAAAAAGTTCTTGTAGTTTGCATGTGATTTGGATGATGCAAGTGTGTAGATGGGCTGACTGGCTTTTGTGGAGTTTCCTAATCAAGTCTTCTCTTCCGAATAATTGACTGTTTTAAGGGAAAGCCGTTTCCATCTCCCTGGATTACGGTATAATTGCTTTCACTTTCCTGGAAAAGTACAATTGTAATGACTGTGAAAATGAGCTTGCAATAGGGGATTACTGAAAAGCAGTGTTTCATACCTTGGTGGAAGGGTCCCAGGGCTCCAAGGAGGTGTGTGTGAATTTTAAAAATGCCATCAGAGGCCCCTGGCGGATGCAAATGTACAAGAGGGGCAAGGTGGCACATCTCCACTGATCTGCAGGCATGACTAAAACTCCTGGGCAGGTGATTGTTAGGGTGGCTGGAAAGCATACCATTCAGTGATTCTCTGCAGTTGTTCTTGTGGGCAGAGTTGGTTTGGCATTCTGGTGGGTTCTAAAGTAACAACACATCCTCCAAGTGTCCTTAGTTGATGAAGTATGTTACATGTGCCTGTGCCTGCTTCGCTGAATGTTGACAATAAACTCTAATTTGTGTGTCACCCCATGTTTTCTATAAATAATTTTCTGATGGATTTTGACTTGCTGATTTTTTTTTTTTAGTTCCAAGACCCACACGATACACAAAAGGATATTTAACTCAATCTCTCTAATGCAGTAGAATCGCAGAGTTACAAACACCTTGGGAATGGGGGTTGTTGGTGACTCAGAAGAAAACGTTATGGTTGGATGTCTTTTCCAAAAGCTTACACCTGAACATTGGCTTAATATGGTTTTGAAACTTTACCATGCAGAAGAAAAATGCTGTTTTGAATCATCTGAATTCAAATGAAACAATCATTAACTTTTCCTTTATTTTTTTTTTTAGTTGTTTAACACTATATGGTACAGAATTTTCCTTTTTCACCTCAGTTGCTATCTGATTGCATCTGTCCCAGATGCAATGTCTGGTTGACCAGTCAGTCTATAATTCTGTTCATAATACTGAGGTTCTACTGTACTTAAATAAATGAAATTCACACATTGTAGTTTCTACACATAATTTTCAATACACAGAGGAATTGCATGTTTTATTGGGATGTATATGTGTTTTATGCTTGCAGTGCATTTAAATTAGCTCCTTTCATGCCCAGATCTCAAAGCATTTTATGACTACAGTAATAATTGTGCCTCTCAATACCGATCTAAGGCATTATAAACATGCAGGTAATGATTAAAAGTTACCTGAAAATCAATCTCCTGATTTGAAAGGGGAAGCATCAGAACAGGGTCCTTCCAAAATCTTTTTTCAAAAACAATCAATAAGCAGATTAAGTTAATGTTCACGTGAAATATAGGTTTAGTTTATTAAGGCAAAGGGCTGGTCTTTATGAGTTGTATCTAGGTGTGTTCAGGATATTTGGACACCCGCAGCTAGAAGATTATGGCAGTTAGGTCTTTTCCCATATCTGAGTTGTAGGAGCTAAAATGAGTCTTCACTTCCCTGTGCAGATTGATTGTGAAAAGGAAACTTTGTTTTTGTTCTGTGTTCCTTTACAGGGTTGTCCGGGGATGCCAGTAAGCGAAAGGCTGTCATTGCAGACAGAGTGAGTTCCAAATTCCAATTTCATATCCGCTGATGCCAATTTGCCCTACAGCTATTCTTGAAAGAATTGGCTTCAGTCCTTCTCAAGTCTGACTGTGGGTGTGCTTTTTATAAATCATGACCAAGACCAATTCAGAGGTAACTAAATATACACCCTGCCCTCAGACTTGTGAACATCCCTAAGTTTTCTCAGACTATCCCCACTGTGGTTTTAATCAGTAAAAGTCTATGGTAATAGTTGGACGTAAATAGGGGGAGCTCTTTATATTGGAGAAATAACTTTCACTGATGCTGAGCAAATTGGGAAGCTGCTACGTTTAGAACACATCTTGTTCATTGTGAAGTTTATTGGTTTGGCTACCAGGTCTTAGACCGCCACCCATTTCCCATTCCTGCTTTGTACCAAGAATCCAGAAAAAGCAAAGACATGCAGAATAGCCATTCTGACACCCTTTGTTTATTTTATGGAAAGTTTTATATGCTCAGATGTCCTTGGTAGAACAAACCAAGAATTTTTAGATGAATGAATGTCCCTCAGCTGTCTGACCATCAAAAGACTTGGTTCAAAACTGAAATCTTAGTGGAAGAAACAGAATTTTGTTGGCCCTAATTGCCATTAGAAGCATTTTGAGAGAGATTCTTGCTTAAGACTGCAGTCTTAGGGGCTTTCTCTCTGTCCCCTCCCCTCGCTCTTGTCATGCACACAGAACTCCAAAGTGCAGGCAATGAGAGGGATGTTGGAGTTAATTTCAAGTAAGCACATTCTTAGCACTACATGCCAGCAGTCTGCTTTCCAGTGTCCTGTTCCCAGCTGTGATGCTGTGGAACCTTGACTCTGTCCCCCCATTCACTCCTCCTAAACAGGCCCAAATATATCTATATTGCGTGCCCTACTCACACTTTTTACAGCTTTTGGTGGTCTTCCATTTTAGAGGGCTGAGAGTCTGGGGTTTTCATCCTGCCTCTTTTGTATCCTGTGGGAGGAGTACAAAGTGAGGTTGTGTTGTGGCCAAGGCCAGGCTTTTCTCATGCTAGTTCTCCGTTGTCCCATCTGACTGGTTGCTTAACCTTGGCTTAAGAGAAGAGCCAGGCAGCTTTTCAGTGTTTGCTCATATTATACTCTCACCATACTCTGACACACTTAAGCTTTGCTCTGTTTCTTATCTCCTCCTTATTGTACTAACCAACCCATCTGACAGCAGCAAGGTCTTTGTCCTTTTGGGCACGCACATTAGCATAAGATACAAAAATATATTGATTTATATAAGAGTATCAAAAATCAAACTGGCAGACAAGACCCAACATTCGGTGTCTCGGGGAAAGGTACAGGCCTGAATCCTACATTGTTGCTAACTTTCCTAACAGGCTGGAGCATACTCAGTGCAAATGGAATCTCTAGGGAAAAGAGCTGCTAATTTCTAGCAATTCTCTACTGAGCGTGTGTAAACTTTTTTTAATGTGTATAGTTGCCAAATTTGAGGAGATTTTCTTGGGAATGGCAAAAAGCAATTTGCTGATGTAAAGGCCACCCCATGCCAAATTTCAAGTCTCTGTTCCAAAGCATGAAAGATGAGAGTTTTTCAAAGAACGTGTTAGAATTTTTCCACATGGTAAAATGCATTTTTCTCATACCTCACTCTTGTAAATGACTGACCAATTTTAGTTGAAATTTTGGGAAAGAAAAAATTGTCAGTCCCAAACCAGGTATAACAGTTTGGCAAAGTCCTATAAGGAACTGAAAAGATGTTCTTAGGAGAAATGCTGGGTAATGTTAAGTGTTGCTACCATCTCTGCTGATAGTATGTGAGAAAATGTCCCACTAACTTTCCACGTAGATGGTTGAAATCCTCTTCCATTATGCTGATCGAACTTTGAAGAAATGTCCTGACCAGGGGAAAATCCAAGTTATGGAGCAACACTTTCAGGTACATTGCTTCAGATGCTCATTTGGACCAAACTTTGAGGTTTAAAATCCAACTGTAGCTTTTCTCTGAAAGGCGTTGATATTTTTACATAATAGGTTTTAAATGTTGTTGAAACATTCATGAAATGTGATTTCTTTAAGAAATTAGGCATTCGTGTCATTCAAGTATGACCTCGCTTTCAGTGTCTGCACAAGGAGAAATTGATTGGCTCCTCTGTGTGCTCTGTTGGTTTATGTAGTGCTCCTCTGCAGCAAGCACCGTAATTGACTTAAGAGTTTCTATTCCTGTTTGTGGACTGATTTTTGGAATATTCTAGAGCAGCGGTTCTCAAAGTGTGGTCCATGGACCACTACGGGTCCATGTCCATCTTGCAGGTGGGTCGTGGGCTCGGGGCATGCTGCCACCTCCCTCTCAGCTAGGAGCCTGCGCTGGAGCTCCAGCCCCACAGCTCCCCCTGGTTAGAACACTAGCACCAGCTTCCTGTTGCGGGGGGTGGGGGAGAAGAGGGAAGGGCAGAGCCTCTCAGTCTGGATCTGGCTTGTGGGAGAAGGAAGTGGCTCCACGCACTGCTGTTCCACCCCCACCCCACCCCCGGCTGCGGGACCTGGCAGCACAGGAAACTGCTCACCTGGAGGCTTTTCCCATTGCTCCCATTGGCTGTGCCTGAGAGAGGTGGGAAGCACAGAGCCAGATAAGCACAGCCTATTTCCCCTCATACCCAGACCCTGCACCTTGTTGCCTTCACGCACCCCCTCCCATCAAGAAGCTGCACCTTCTCTCCCAGGCCTCCCCACCCTCAACCCGCTCTTGCGGTGTACCTCCTACACCAATTTTGTCTCGTGTGGTTGGCTGGTGGTCCATGGAAATGTCTGTGGTGAGCAGGGTGGGCTGTAATCCCAAAACTTAGAGAACCACTGTTCTAGAGCAGAAATGCTATGGTGTTATGTGGCTCTGCCAGGAGGCAGTGACCTCTTGAAACAATGAGAAAATGACTCCACTTTCTAATGCTCTGGATGAATTCTCCACCTTGCATTTGGAGCACTGATGTACCAGTTGGGAGGCTTCAATTGAAAGCAGATTCTAAGTTATTTTTTTTCTGTTCTTTAAAATTTGAGCCACTTTGAACAATGAAATAACTAAACCTTAATTTGACATTGGCTAGACAGAGTGTGTCAAGATGAGCAATGTCCATAGATGAATTTGTGGAATTATGGGTACCCATGACAGAGACTTTTGCGGGAGGGAGGATTCACAATGGAGTGCAATCTTTGGAAACAGCAAAAGCTATGCTGATCGAGGTATGAGAGAGTGAGCTCTGCCACAGGACTTGGTTTTCTGAGGTGTTGCAGAGAAGGCTGATCAGGATAACAGGTACAGAGTTAGGAGCTCCTAGAACTCTCTGTAGTGAGGTGGCCTCACCCATTGAATCAGGAAAAAATTTGATAGATTAAACATTTTGGAACATTAAAATATCTGCCACCACCTACTTGAAAAGATATATGGAGAGGAAGATTAACTGCCTTCTGTCCCCAAATACCTCTGATCCCCCTCAGATGTCTGAGTACTCATTCATACAGGTTGGATCCCCCTGGTCCAGCACCCTCGGGACCTAACTGGTCCTGAAGGAGGCAGTTTGCTGGGCTAGGGGAGGTTGGCCCTTCTGCTGCTGGACTTCAGGCTCTCCTGGGGGTCTGTCAGCGGATTGCCAGGCTCCCCTGTCCCTGGCCACTAGGCTCGGTGGCCAGCCCCGGATCTGCTGCGGCTCTCTGGTCCAGCAACATCCATGCCAGACCAGAGAGTCCTAGACCAGAGAGGTTCAATCTGTACTATTAAATGGGGCACCAGAATAATCTGGAATATGTGCCTCCATTTTTCTCAAGAATTAACTCTTGTCCAGCTCTATCAAACTTTTTCTGAAAGTCCATAGCCAAGAGACTCTCTATCAAATTCACTGGCCACTGTCTCTTTATTCTCCCTTTGTCTAGCAGCGCCCGGGTCCCCTGTCACCCACTCATCAAGGATGGAAGATTTTTAAAAGCTCTTGATATCCAAAAATTGTGATCAATACATGTGTTGCTGTCGTGTCCCGTACTCCTCTACAGTTGTTCCATCTTGCTCAATTTTTTTTGTTCCTGCTAGAATTTGGAAAGGCCTGTGACTTGGGTGTCCTAGAGGAGTTACAGCTGTATAAATCTCTCTTGTCCAGGAAAATCATGGCAACCGCCTAAATGTGTGAGCTTTCTGCTCTTCGCCTGCCATTTATTCTGCACTGTATTGATAATGTATGCCATTGACAATACCTTTGAGTGTCTCACTTTTTTTCATGGCCTTTCAACAGGATATGGTGCCTGTCATAGTTGATTACTGCCTTTTACTTCAACGAACGTAAGTGAGTTTGTATGAGTATCGATCAGCAGCTGGGTGGACAGCCACAGTGGGCCCGGTGTGTTGGGGTTGCTGGCTCCGCACACCTTTCTGAAATCCATGGGGCAGTTGAAAAGGATCCAGGGCTCCAGCTGCTACCGCAGCCACCCCTTTGAAACAACAGGCCGTGGGATAACCGCCCCTTTTGCCCTCTTTCCCCAGCCCCTGTTGGCAGAGCTGTCTGGCAGATTAGTCAGACCCATAGGAGTTGCAATCACAGATCAAGCCTGTGGCCCATCTAGCCATGTCTGCTCTGTCTTATGGTGACCCAGAGAAATGTTAAATACCCGATCGCTCACAAATAGACTAGCATGCCAAAAGGGGAGGTTTGTTTTTAATCTTCCTCCCCATCCCCAAGCCTGTTACTCAATAGCAGGGAGGGTTTATTACTGCTAATTTTTCTAATCCTCCCTAATGTAAGTGGCTTCTCTGGATCCATATAAATGTCCAGATGTCTCTGAATTCCCTCCAAACACTTCTGCTGTAGTCATTTGGATTTGTGTAGAAAGCAGGTCTGTAACATTTCACAGATTTCAACTGATCTTCATTTTAACAAGTACTTGTCGCTTTTGTCTTAGTGATCTTCTGTTCGGCCAGATCTATGACAAATTGAGTGAGAATTCAGTGGCAAAGGGTATTTTCCTGGAGTGCCTGGAGCCTTACATCTTAAGTGACAAGTTGAGGGGAATGACCGCTCAAGTGATGAAAGACTTGCTGCTTCACTACCAAGATAACAACCTAATGGAAGACCTGGAGGCCTGCATTGTGCACATGGATATCACCAGCCTAGACCTACAGCAGGTGAATAGCCTGTGTTATAGGGAAGGTCAGACTAGTGATCACAGTGGTTCTTTGTGAGCTTGTATATGTCCCTTCCACTCCAGGTGTGTGCACACCCAGTGCACAAAGCCAGAAGCTTTTCCCTTGGTGGGGCAGCGCATGCAACTTCTACTGCCTCGTGCTGCTGCACTTTGGGGTAAGGCAGATACAACTGTGACCACCATCAATTCTTGCCTTCTTGCCTCTGTAGTCAGAACATGTTAGTCTGGTCTCCTGCTCTCTGCCAGAAAATGGTTTTTTCTCTCTAGTACACAGTTAGTGGTACTCATTGCATATTAATTAGTGCTTTAGTTTCATTGGTCAGTTTTCTTAGCATGCTGGTTCCTTTTTGTTCTGGATGCTCAAGTTCCAGAGCATGTCTCCATCTCTGAGCTTTCAGCCTTGCAGCATCAGCAAGAAATATGCCCGTGAGTGACCCTCATTGGAGCTTTGCCTTGGTGAAGGTCACATCTGGGACCACTGTCAGATCTTCAAAGACTTCAACTCCTGGACCAAAATGGGGAGGGAGGTGAGACTGCGTCACCACTTCATGGAGGCCAACCGGTGTGTCCCTCTCCCCGCCTCCCCCCCCCCCCTTCCTAACCTTGCTGCTGGACATGGGTAGAATGTTGGGATCCCATGAAAGGCAGTCAGGGCCAAGGGTCAGAGCAGGGACAAAACTGCTTTGTTTAATTTTGGGTTCCAGGTCTGCATCAATACCCAGGGTCAGCTTTTAGGGTGCGAGTCTGGAAGTTAATTTTTAATCAAGCTGTCATAGCCAGGAGTTCAGGAGGAAGGAGCGGGCTGTAGTAGCCACAGGAGATCCACATCATTGCAAAGATACTTCCTCAAATGCCCTTTAGGTTTATATAGGGCAGGGAGCTAGTCACCATGAGACTCTGTCCAACCTTTCAGTCGGAACTTCCCATGGTCTGCATCCACAGCGAGCAATGGGAAGTGAAGTGTAAGCTGGCTATAGCTGCTACTGGGTGGTAGCCTGGAGATGTGAGCTGCCTAGTCACTCTGCAGTCCTGGCTTCTAGACCCATGGGCCTTACCTGGAGTATTTCTTCCTCTGCTAGAAGTGCTTTTTTAGACTCTGCACTTATCCTCTTTCCTGGTGCTAAGGAAGAAACAGACAGCATGTTATGAAGGGCCAGATTCCTCCAAAATATGGAGGTCCCCAGTACCATCTACCAGCAAACAAGTTGGATGGCTCCATAATGTTCTCTGAGAAGACACATTTTGGGCCCTGACTTCATCTTGCACAGACTCATTGACTCTGGCACTGGCGTTTATGCTGTTGTTGGATTCCCCTGCAGTACCATCTCCTTGGATGCAGCAGGTAAATGTCGCAAGACCAGCAAGGTTGGAAGCATGTGCCTTAGCCAGACCTACTCTGTCTCTTGGTGCTGTATTCTCCAGCCATGCAGGAGACAAATCAACCAATACTGATTAATCCCTCATGCCGAGTCTTGGAACTTGCCTCCAAGACCCTCAATATTAAAGACTTCAAACTGTCCGATGCTCCCTTATACGGTGCAGTCCAGAGGCAAACCTAGCTTGCTGTCTCGAGTACCGACACCTCTGGAAATGTGCCACTGGACCTTGGCACAGCATTGTTTAGCATATCCTGAGTCACCTGACCATGGACCTTTCCTCAGACTGAGGTAGGCTCCTATGTCTGTTGTTCCTTGCTCGCCTTCCTCATGATTCTGCTCCTAGCAAATACCTCAAAGAGGTGCAGGGATCTGTATCTTTGAGTTGGTAGGACTTGGGTCCTATATCTTACTAATGGCTAAATTGGAACCCATGGGATTTCCCCCCTCTTCCCCCACCAGATCCTATTAGGTTTTCTCTTCCTTCTAGAACCCCAGTGGATGAAATTAGTTTCCATGAGGAGGTTCAGGATGGTACTAACCAGAAACAGTGTCACATGTCAGAAACCCCAACAACTTCCAAACAGGAAGCTACATCTTTTTTTTCTTTGTGCTGCTACTCCGTCTCCTCACCTGAGGAGGTTGTGGTATCAGGCATGTCCTCACCTTTTCAGGATGACTACCAGGTCCTACCAGGAGTTGTTAGAGGGTTGCTTCTTCTCTTGACATGCTAGAGAGTGCAAGAGTTCTGTGGGCTGATCTTTTTAAACTAGCCAATTAGCCCATCAGAAGATGGGATTTTCAGGTCTTCTCTCCTCCTACTGCCTCCCCCCCACCCTCAGCTCTCCTCCGCCTCTTGCCTCTCTCTCTGTCTTTTTCTCTTCTCCCCCTCCTGCCTCTCTCTTTCTTCTCCTCCTCCTCCTGCCTCTCTTCCCCCTCTGTCTCTCCCTGCCCTCTTTCCCCTTCCCTTTCCCTCCCTCCCTGGTGCTCGGCTGAGTGCTGCCTGCTTAGCCGGGCTGCCGCGAGGGAGAGGAAGGGGGGGCAGTGATGTACAAGGCCGGGGGCGGGGCCGTGTATGTCATCACCCCGCCTCGCTTCCGCCGCGGGGGGAGCCCAAACGGTCTCTTGCGCTGCTGGCTCGCCCGGCTGAGGGGCGCAGCACTCAGTTGAGCGCCACAGCAGGAGGGGAAGGGGGAGTGACTTACACGGCCCTGCCCCCTGGCCGTGTACGTCACCGCCCTGCTCCTCCTCCCCCGCAGCGGCCTGGCTGAGCGCACAACGCTCACAGCCGCCCTTCCTTCCCCTCCCGCTGTGGCACTGAGTTCTGCACCCCTCAGCTGAGGCCAGCTGAGCAGAGTGCCACAGTGGAAGGGGAAGAGGGGGCGGGGCTGTGACATACACGGCCGGGGGCGTGGCCGTGTACATCAGCGTTACAGACTCTCGGACACTGGGCTACTATATATATGATGCTCTGTCTATAAATGAAGTCATTTTGGAGCCCACAAGATTGTTGAGATCAAGGTATGAACTGTGGCCTCAACTTTTTTAAAATAATATTTTCAACTTGTAGGCTGGTGGGCATCTCTGGTTTGGGGCTGGCTCATGGCATGTACTAATTTAGTAAAAGCCATGATTGAAGAGCTGACTTCTTGGGTCCCTTGCTCCAGGGGTCAAGGGTGTGAGGAATTGAGAAGACCTGGCTGTCTCATTCCAGTACCTGAGAGAGCCATGGACTTCTGGATTTCAGATGTGCAGTGTAGAGCCATAAACTAGACTTCTCTCCCCTATCTTGGTGGATTAGCAGAGTTCTGCATGTGGCAAGTTCTCACTTGCATAACTTTGCACATCTCACTCCCCGCCAAATCCTCCAACCAAAAAAACCCAACACCGCTGTTTTCCTGCAACTGGCTCGGATAAATGCTATGGTCAGAACTGTCTTTGGGTGAGTACGAGAAGGGAAATGCTGGGCTAATGGAAGCTGTTAGGTTGTTCTGTACAAGGGTTCTCTAATCTAAGGAAATCTTTATTCTCATGCAGATAGTTCTCCTCTGCTGGGAAAATCATCTGTACGATGCCATGATCTACGTGTACAACAGTGGAATGAATGACTTCATTAGTCCAATGGAGGTAGGAGGGCTAGTCATGGCCTGTGCTTGTGGTACCTAAGGTCGCTCTTTAATCCAGCCACCACCTCGTTTCTTCCTGCACTTTTCATAGGACATTGGGGGGGGGGGGGGGGGGGGGGGGGGGGGGGATTGTTTACATCAGTGTTTCTCAGCCAGTGGTATGAGTGCCTTTAGGGGTACTCGAGAGAAGTCTGCGCGGTACGTCAACAACTGAAATTTGGAGAGAACTGAATTTTTGTTTCAAGTTTTACAGTGCATTATTATTTTTGTACTTTTTGCCCCCAAAAATTTCATTGCCCACCCAGCTATGATCAAGTTGTTTAAACAGATGTTGCAATGGTAGAAAAAAATGTTGTGTGTCCGAAAAGTGTAGGTACTGAGGGTACTTAATTTTTTTTTTAAAGGAGTACTTTATTTAAAAAAAAAAAAAGGTTGAGAAACACTGGTTTACATCTACATGTTTCAATTTTGCAAACTGCAGTGAAATATTGGTTCGTGCATTCAGTCCTCAGCTTTACAAACTGACCCTCACACATGAAACTGATCATTTCCTGATCTGCTGATTTGATGTATGCTGTGTTCTTCGCTTGACTTTGGCCGAGGGAAGCTAAGCATTGGAGTTCTGCTGATAACTACTGTACAGTGTACACAGATTCGCCTCTTCCTCCTCTTGCCCATGGTCTCTAGTGGTCATGTTTCACCTTTCTCTGGGAATCTTAATCCCATAATCACGTCAAAAAATACCTGTATTAAATACCTTTATTAAATATGAACCTTGGCAGATGATTAGGAAGCCTGTAGTGGGGAGGGCAGGTAGGGGAGGGGTGGGAGCAGGGCTGGGGAGCCATGGAGCCTGCAGGAATAGGACTGATCAGCATTGCTCCCTGACAGTATTGTTTATCTTGCCTCTGTGGCTCCTAGAGCTCATTGCATGCTAGAGCTTGCCAGCTGGAAACTCTTTTCATTGCACTCTAGGTTTCTGGGAAGCAGCAAAGTGCTGCTAGAGGGAGGTGTTCATCTAACAGACCCATGAAGGTTTATTTGACTACTTCATGTTCTCTGATGCTTAGCTGTGTGTTCCTTTTAGGCTGTTGGCGCTTTGGCGGCAGGGACTGAGTCAACTGGTGTGCGTATTGCTGACCATCTGGTTGGCACTTTATAATTGTTCTACATCACATTTTTAACAGTGTTGAAACTTTTCTCTTTTCGCTCTTGTTGCAGAAATTATTCAAAGTCATCGCTCCTCCACTTAATGCTGGGAAGTCTCTCACAGGTACAGAATGTTTGCCTTTAAGACAGGGTAGGGAACCGTTTTTCTATCGGGAGCCAGTGACCCCCAGGAAAAAAATCAGTGTGGGCAATACACAGGCTGGGGAGGGGGTTAGGCTCCACACTGGGGGCCAGAAATGAGGGGTTCAGATGGGGGCTTGAGGGGTTTGGAGTGCAGGAGTGGGCTCCGGGCCTGTAAAGTCTGGGGGAGTGGAGTTTAGCTGCAGGAGTGGGCTCAGGTTTGGTGGGAGTGCAGGAAGAGTTCTAGATTTTGGGCAGGAGGCTTGCCGTGGATGTGCAGGGTTCTGGGGGGAGTTACGGTGCAGGAAGGGGTTTTGACCTTGGGCAGGATTTCAGAGTGAGGGTATTGGCTCTGGGTGAGGGTTGTGCAGGAAGGGGCTCAGGGTTGGGGGTGACAGATGTGGGCTCTGGCCAGTCCCAGCTTAACTCAGACAGCACCCTGTCCCCATGCCCTGGCCTCACGCCACTCCTGGAAGCTTCCATAATGTGGCTTGGTGGCTCTGTGCAGTGTGAGCCGCCCCCATTTGCAAGCAACATTTCAGCTCCATGGGAACTGTGGGGGCAGGCTCTTGTAGACTCAGTTTGGCCTAATCTGTTCCTGAGCCTGGGGGCCGTGGGGACAGCTGACCACCTAGCACCCCAGCTGCTTCCCCCCTCTGTAGCAGGACGAACAAGTGCTTATGGTTACAGCTGGGCAGGGGAAGATGCCAAGGCTTTCGGCTTGTGGCTTGGTGATTTGTTGTGGGTGCGGAACCTCTGCTCCAGCTTTAAGATCTTACAGCTTTGATACCGTTTGACATTTCTGGTGTCTTTGATTATAAATTTTACTTGTCTCTGATCTCTTATAGTTGGGGGGGGGGGGGGGGGGGGGGGGGAGGAGGGAAGACGGAAAGGAGATGGTGCTACCATTTAAGACCCCAGACTTTGCACAGTCAAAAAGTACAGTACTTTCTTCTTTAAAAGGACTTCTAATAGTTCTCAATCTGTTATCCTTTCTCACTCAAACATGCTGCAAATGTGAAGTTATGGCACTAGAAAAATTCCATAAGACTGTACTGACACCCCTTTTTGTCATGAGTAACAGTGAACGTTCAAGTAAATGAGATGTTTCCTTTCAGTAAACAAAGAACAGAGCCCTAGTCAGTTGTTTGGATAATAAGTGACAAATGCTTTTTGTGTTCTTAGATGAGAAGGTGGTTATGGGGAACAAGCTTCTTGTGTACATAAGGTAAGATACTTGCAGAATGTTGGATACCATTAGAATGCATTCACGTGTTGAACTTGCTGTTCAGACACTAATTCTTTCAATATTCCTTTGATTCGTGGTTGATGGAACTGTGTCATGCCGGAGGTCAGAATGGATTATCGTAGTATCTGTGAAAGGCAGTAATAGCTATGTCTTACAAAGCATTTTAGTGGAAGCAGAGAGCCGAAGTGACCCATGGCCATGCACCAAGTAGCACAACTGAGATTATAATTGGGGTGCTGCTGACTCAGGCTTCAGCATATTATACTCATTTTGACTCTCTATATAGAGATTTGGTGACAAGGCCTCCTTCCACACCAACTGCAGCAGAGCTGCTGCTCCCCTGCCTCGGGGCTTTGTGCCCCAGACATCCATTTTTAAACTTTCTTGGTGGCATCCTTTGTTGGTTCTATAAATGATTCTGAGTTTGTGGCAAATGGTTTCCCCTATTGACCATCTTATGCAGATGCAAAGTTGGGAGGCATCATCAATCTAGACAATGCAAAGCTGGAACATTGTTTAGGAGGATGGGTATGATCTTGGAGATTAGGGTAACATAAATGGGACAAAATGCAGTTCAGTAATACAAGTGCAGAGCCATGCACTTAAGGTCTAAGAATAGTCTAGTGCAGTGTTTCTCAACCTTTTTAAATAAAGTACCTCTTAACAAAAAAAAAAGTACCCCCAGTACCTACAGTTTTCAGACACACACTTTTTTTTCTAACATTGCAAAGCATTTGTTTAAACAACTTAATTGTAGCCAGGCGGGTGGTAAAATTTTTGGGTGTAAAAAGTACAAAAATTAATAAAGAACTGTAAAACTTAAAACAAAAATGCAGTTTTCTCCAAACTTTAGTTGTGTTGACGTACCCCCCCCCCAGACTACTCTCGAGTACCCCTGAGGGTACTCGTACCACTGGTTGAGAAACACTGGTCTAGTGTCCTATGGGCTGTCATACTTCAGTCATATTTCAGCTTTTGGTAGAGGTGCGGGTGGTCTGTGATGCACAGGAGGTCAGACTAGATGACCTGGTTTTGGCCTAAACTCTGTACCCCTATCCCCAGTGCTGTTCTGAGATTATTGCCAACAATAGTGGTGTTGCAGGAGGCATTCACAGGAATAAAGATTTTCCTCTGGTATCCTCTCATCCTGCAGACCCCTCTTGTTCAGGGATTTGCAGTCTTCTCCTTCAGCTGAGTCACCACTGATGTCTTCCCCTTCTTGGGTATCAGAGTCCCTCTTGACAAATTGGCTCAGGCAATCAGCCTGCTCACTGCCCTACCACTGCCATCCCATCAGCAGCTAGTTAGGGAGTGCGGGGCCTGCCCTCTGCTCTGGTTCCTGGCTTGGGCCCTCTTGTTGGCAGCCAAGGTTTGATGTACCCATGCTTTGCCGCTTTTCCCCAGAGCCTTTCTGACCTCTTTGGCTCTCTCCCTTCTGTGGGTTTCCCCATCCACACTTCCTCCTCACAGAGTTAACTCTAGGCTACTTGCCCTTCGTTCCAGACACATGTCCTTTCTCCTGGGGAGTGACTTCCCTGCCACCTCTTCTGTAGCCAGTTTCCTGGCTTTCCAGGTGCAGCCTGTGGGGTTAATTGGCCCACATGGCCATTTTAACCCTTTTGGGCCTTTGTGTAATGAACACCCAATCCCAAGTGGTTAATGTTCAATCCCCACTTCTTGAATCTGAACAAGTGATATCCAAGATTTTAGTGAATCTGAAAAGAGAAGACTTGGAGATGCTCCAAATGCTGCCCAAAATATACACACATGAAAAACCCTATTTCCTCCCTCAGTGCCTCTTCTGCTTCCTGTGTCATAGTTCTGCACTAATTAATTATATGTTTATGCAGAAAATTGGGATTCTGCTGTGATAAAGCACTGATAAAGATGTATATTTCCAGATTGGTGCTTTGATATGAAGAATGGATTTTTTTTTTTACAAGAATACATACTGAAGATTAGGCAGCCCTGAAATAATGATCCTGTGCATTTCTGTTCAGGTTGAGAGGTACTAGGTCAATGCTTTGTAGTAACTGGCTTCTTTCCTTTTCCCCCAGCTGTTGTTTAGCGGGTCGTGCTTATCCATTGGGTGATATTCCTGAGGATCTGGTACCTTTGGTTAAAAATCAGGTGGGTATTTAATTTGGAAAGAGACTGTTCATCACAGGGAATGAAGCAGGACTCTTGATAAGGGATGAAGGATTACCTAGTCATCTGACCTACTTTTCATCTACTGAGTAGGTGTATCTGCAGCCTTAGCTGTCTGCAGCTATCTGTGGACTTGTACCTCACCGTGGATTACCACACGGTTGTTTGAAAGGCTGACAGTGAGCTGCTTTATTTCTCTTCTTTCCTGGGGAAATGGGAAAACATGCAGGCCTCACTCTAATCCCTAGACCTGGGGTCTGCAACCTATGGCGCTCAAGCCAAATATGGCTCTTGCGTCATTACCGAAACGCATGCAACTTTGAATTAATTTTTCATTTAAATTTAAAAACCCGTAATTACTCATGTCGCTTGAATGCATGCGTGAGCCTGAATTTGACAAATTATGATGTATGTCAAAGAAATGTGTGAAAAGATGCAGCAGCAGAAGTCCCACTAAATAAAGTCTGTGAGTACAATGTTTCATTTATGCTATTTTTAATCATCCTGTCACTAATCAATAATGTATATTTTCAGACATGCAAATGGGCATTATTCTTCTATGGCTCTTTGTTGACCACTTGTTCTGAATTTTGATGTAGTTTGGCTCTTTGGTTTGAAAAGGTTGCCAACCCCTGCCCTAGGCAGATTTTGGTGACTCAAGGCAGCGTAGGTCTGTGGAAATAAAAGATGGAAAAGTTCTAGGTTTTGAGCTTTCATTACAGCTGACCTCTTAGGACCCTTGACGTGAAGTGCCCTGAAAGGGTAGCCAGGCGTGCAGAGTGCAGTGAATGAATGTAGAGCTCTTTTACTGACAACAATAGGGACTGAAGTCAGTCAGGATTTATCTACATGGGCAATTTATTGCACAATAAACCTGGGTGTGGATTTAAAGCACAGTAGCTCCACAGTAAGGCTACGTCTTCACTGGCAGCTTCTTGAGCAAGAACAACCGTTCTTCCGCAAAAACTTGCTGGCTGTCTATACTGCACAAGCGTTCTTCCAGAAGTAAATTTACAGTATAGCGTTGTAAAACAGGGCTTCTTCTGGAAGAGTTATTCCTCTCCCCATGAGAAATAAGCCCTCTTGCGCAAGAGCTCTTCCACAAGAGGGCAGTGTAGACAGGCAACTTGAATTTCTTGCGAAAAAGTCCCTATGGTTAAAATGTCCCTCAGAGCTTTCTTACGCAAGAGAGTGTCTACGCTGCCATGGATGCTCTTGCGCAAAAGCACATCTCTTGCGCAAAAGCACATTTCAGTGTGGACGCGCTCTTGTGGGAGAGTTTTTGCACAAGAACTCTTCTGCAAAAGAGCTCTTCCACAAGAAGCTGCCGGTGTAGACGTAACCTAACTTCCCATATGGAGGCACTTACTGCTCGCAGTAGCTTCTCCTAGTACACTTCCAAAGCCTATTAAGCTAATGGATGCAAAGGCATTCCTGGAGCTTGGTAAAGTGTCGTCTTAGGCAGATAGCTCCTTACTCTGCACTTCTATGGGCTTTTTTCCCCATGTAGATAAACCCAGCTACAGAAATGAGGACGTGTGAAGGCATTCGCAGTACAACCTTCAACACCCCTTCTGCTGTATCCCTGTTGCTAAAACCTTGGCTCATACCCAAGATCTCTTCTACCTTGCCTGTTGCAGCCATGTCTTCCTGGTTTCCCCCATTCGACTTCTAAACTCTGCTGCTATTGCTGCACCTTTCTCCTTCAGTACATCCATTTGTTTTCTTTGACCTTAGCATCCTTTCCAGATGCTGGATCATCTTCGAGACCTTGCCAGATTAGGGTATCTTTCCCTTTGTCACCCAGCAATTTGTACACTGAGTTATGCCTTTCTCCATAGCACTTGGAGGCAGGATGCCCTTTGCTGGGCTGGGGCAGAGGGACTTTTTTCTGCATTTCAGATCAGTTTCAGTTCCCTCCCTAATTTTGCAATTTGGTCTCCAGATTGTATCCTATCGGATCTAGAATATGTGAGCACATGGTCTTTTCTGAGGAGCTGTGCTTGCTGCTTCCCTTGTTGTGCCTGCTTGTCAGAGTAGAAAACACAGAGCAAGCCAAATTGCTACAAAAATGAGTCAAACTGTTCTGGCATGTTAGGGCAGGGTAGATCAATGATAGCGTTTGATAGCCAGGACTAATCTCCCAATGGATGTGCAAGCCAGGTCTGCTCCTGTAGCTGTGCCAGGCACCAAATTATATAAGTACCAGGTCAGACCAGTGGCCCACCTAGCTCAGTGGCTAGTACCAGATGCTTCTGAAAGAAAGAATAGAACAGCCATTTTGTGTAATCTGTCCCCTGTTTTCCAGTCCCAGCTTCTGGCAGTCAGAGGCTTAGTAACTGGCAGAGCATGAGGGTGTGTCTGACTATCTTAGGGTAAGTCTACACGGCAGTATTTCGAAATAGCTTATTTCAAAATAACGCGTCTACACACAAAATGCACTTCGAAATAGTGCGTCCATGCTGAGTGGACTCTGAATTGCATTTAAGGCCAGCCGGAACCAGTTCCAGCAGGATACCAGGTCAGGACTTACTGTATGTGGCTGCTGCCTGAGGCTATCTGAGGTCTGTGCTTAAAGAGACCCCTCCCCCCCCAAGGCAGCCAGTACTCAGGTTTTCCTGCTTGCTTGTCTACCTTGATGAGGGACAGCAAAGCATTTTGTCTGCGTGCTCTGGTTGCCCTCACTCCAGACACCACAGCACTCTGCAACATGGAGCCAGAGCACTCTGGTGCTTCTCTTGGATGCGTTGCTGTGAGCCTGGTTCCACTTTCTGCAGGCTGCCATCCAGGAGGTCTGTCGGGGGGCTGTCAGTATCCAGGAGGCC
>JANRFK010004149.1:167428182-167444626 GCA_030068395.1 Apalone spinifera
GATTGTCATGCAAACCTGCTCCTGGGTTCGCATGTGACCTTTGGTGGCCAGGCTAGCAGCTATCCTGCCACAGATGGCCGCATTCCTCCATTTAGTGTGGAGATCATGGGTGTTGGGCTGGCCCCCCAAACCTGAATAAGATCCATGATCTCCACCCTGGACCAGGAAGGCGCCCGCCTTCTCCAGGCCCTGGCAATGGAGGGCTGGCTGCCAGTGGTTTGCTGGCTCATGTTTTGGGGCCAGTGGATCAGGGGCAGTGACTATGGCTCTGGGCTGGCAGGCTTGGAGCTAGCACAGGTGCTGTAGCCAGAGTCAACCCCTTTAAGGGCTCCAAGGGGGGAGGGGACAGAGAGAAGTGTTCTTGATTGAGGCTGGAGTGGCCACGAGGCCCCCCTGCGAAGGCTGGAGGCCCCCTATTTTGAAATAAGTGTCTACGCAGCACTTATTTTGAAATAGCTATTTCGAATTTGGTGTTTCTCCTCGTAGAATGAGGTTTACCAAATTCAAAATAAGCTCTCCGCGATTTGGAATTTATTTCGAAATAGCGGTTTGGCTGTGTAGACGCTAGGAAAGTTATTTCGAAATAACTTTGCTGTGTAGACATACCCTTAGTTAATACACTGGCCTCCTTGAACTTTCATAATACTGTTTTGAACCCAGATATATTCTTGGCATTTACAACCTCCCCATCAATGAATTTCACAGGTTAACTATGCATCATATGAAGTAGTACTTCCTCTTGTTTTGTTTTGAACTTACTGCCTATTCATTTTATTGGGTGACCCCTACTCTTCTATTATATGAAGGAAGGAATGATACTTGTTTTCTCCATACCATTCATGAGAGACTCGGGCGTGCTTCCCCCACAATCCTCAGGAGTATCATGTCCTAGCTCAACATCTAAATTGGCACAGCAGCAATGCCCCTGGTAGCAGGGTCAGCACAGCCGGTATCTCAGTCTCCAGGAACAGCAGCAATGAGGGTCCCTTAGCTATGTTCTCTTCTAGACTTGTTCTGACAGGTCTTGATTGACCTCAGTAACTCTGGTTCTTGGAACTTGACACACATGGACTTTCAGAACAAAAGGGCTTTCTGGCCTCGTGTCTGATATTTCACCTCCAGTCTTGGCCTTTATTTAGCAAGCTGGGATCTGAGCATACAATCATTACTCTAGGCTACTCCATCCAACGTTGTGGACACCACCTTGCATGTAGGACAAAATCTTCCTACTGAGTATACAGTAGAACTTTAGAGTCATGAACATCAGAATTAAGAACTGTCCAGTCAATCACACCTGGTTTTCTGGTTCCAAATGAGAAGACCTTCCCTACCCCCACTCCCACCAAAAAAAAACCTAACCCCAACCAAATACCTACCCACAGTACAGTACTATGTTAAACGTAAACTGAAAAAAAGAGGAAGTAGTGTTTTTCTTATGCAAAATAAGGTTTCATAGCGGTATTAAATCAGTGCTCAGTTGTAAACTTCTGAAAGAAGAATCGTAATGTTTTGTTCATAACTCTGAACAAAACAACCTCTATTCCCAATGTATTCAGAACTGAGGAACTACTGTACAAACTCACTGGCTAGAGTTGGATCACGGTTTGCACTGAGAAGAAAATTTATTTAAAAAGCAGATAAAATAAGGCAATGCTTTTCTTTGCAGTTGGGATATTTTGGGGTTTAGAAGCTCATCTCCTGAGTCTGGTTGCCACCGTCCATAGTGCACAGTCCTGCATGAGGCCCACCTGTGTGTATCATTACCTTCAGACATCAGCTTCACTTGGGAATCTTGTGCTTCTGTGGATTTCTTTTTTGGAAATGTCACTAGGTGCAGTGTCCATGTACCAGAAGGATCTTTGAAGTTTGGGCTCCCCTTGCATTTCTGTTGAAGAGCTCTGTGACAGAATGCACCATTAACTTTCTGGATTGAAGGAGTCAAAGAAAGCGTCCCACTCTTTCCACCTTAATATTAAACACCCTAAGGAGTTTGGCATAATCTGTGAGAATCCAAATAAAGCCAGAGGCTGTAGAAACAATAATACCCTCTTTCTTTTATTATCCACTGGGGAAGGTAGTAAGATGAATCCAAACTCGTATCTCTGACTAGTAAGAGAGAAACTTAAAAAACAACAAATAGTCTGGTAGCATTTTAAAGACTAACACAACATGTAGACAGTATCATGAGCTTTCATGGGTACAGCCCACTTCTTCAGACTGTGTGTTTGGTTTTTTGTTTTGTTTTGGTTTTTTTTAAAGTTTATCCTGTACAGACTAACTTGGCTACCCATCTGAAGCTAGTAAGAGAGAGGAACTGATCCTTTCTCAAGGAGTCACTACACCCTCCCCAGTCTGTATCTTGGACAGAAAGGATTCTGGCAATACAACCACTAGTTGTATGTAAGCAGGGGCGGATGAGGATTTTGTGGGGCCCAAGGCAGCACAATTTTGCAGGGGGGGCCCCCCCCTTGACACGGCGCATGCACGGAGCTTCTTGAAGCGCGGGGCCCGGGGCAGCCACCCTGCTCGCCCTGCAATATCCGCCACTGTATGTAGGTGCTATTCCTCTCTACTTGCTTGGAAATAGCTGTTACCTGCCTTGAACTCTTCAGCATTTGGACTAGACTAGAGGATGTGAAGGAGAGTTGATTCTCAGGTACTCTTCTATTCTTGGCTACTTCGTGTCCAACGGTCTGACTCGCTGGCAGTGTCTGAAGATTTTTTCGTAGACGTTTGTTCTGTTTGAAAGATTTTCCTTGTTACCCGGAGAGTTGAGGTAAACAATTGCTGTACTGTGGGTTATGCAATTTGATTTAAAACCTAAGGTGCCCTCCCACAGAAGCCAGATTCGGCCTGGTATCCTGTATCTAATCGACAGGGAAACAACTTAGAAATCTCCAATAGACAAAGATTTAGGGCCAAACCATATATTTTTAAAAGATAAAGATCAAACATCAGCAACAACATACAACTCTGCAAAAGTCCCACCCTAACCCTAGAAGGAGAGAAGATAGAACAGTCCCACACACATAAGGTTATACATTACATTCACGGTTGGCAATTGAGGTTAGATGTCCGTGACCTACAACCTTGCAGCTAGTGTAAAGCTTTAAGGGAGGACAAACGGAGAGATCCCTCGATAGATGTTCCTCGCCTCTGCAAGCTGACGCCTGATGGGGTACCAGATCCTGTCTGAGTATTCCGCAAGTGAGACGGTATTATAAATCCCAAAGTCTTAGTGATAACAGGAAAAGGCTTCCCTTGTTCCAAGCAATGTCACTAATTATGGGTAGTCTTGTCAGACTGCAGGCCGGAACTCTGGTCTCCTCAGGGTAGACGACGACGTAAGGGAAGTCACAAATCACAGATGCACATGTAGGACACGAGGAGAGTCAAAGAACATGAGTGTTCCTTGACAGGGGTTTATAAACACTTCAAGGCGGGAAAACCCTGAAGGAGAGGGGTACAAAACTTGGAGCCAGGTGCATAAGAATTTAAGTGCCTTGTGCAAAAGATGGATGCTCACGCAGACAGTGGGGCTGTGTGCACAGTCTTTGGTGCTGGGTGCACATGTTTAGTGCTGGGTGCACAACCTTCTTCTACCTGATTTTTGGCGGGAAAGCCGTTCTGAGGAGAGAGAACCCCTCAGACTCCATTTTGTATTTTCATATTATTATGCCCAGGCAACATCCTGAAGATCTGAATGATTTTGTCCTTTTAAAGATCTGACTTGCCTCCACCTACTATGAAGAGATCAGGAAAAGAAATTCCTAAGTCAGATATTTTTCTAATGCTAAGATGCCGTTTGCTGAGATTATTTTGCTTGTCATCTGAGTATAGATGCACAGGATTGAAATCTCAAGATTTTCTGCTGATTTGTTGTATAAATTAGGCCAGATCATTTCACTTGTCTTACTCAGACTCCATTATATATTAAGTGGGAATAACACCAACTTACCTACTGACAGGAGGTTGTGACTGTGCACACAGGTGATGTAAATTGCCATGTAAGTGGGACTGTGGGTGGTGTGGTTTGTGGTTTTTTTAAATTCCTACAAGGTTCGTTTTAGCTTACAATTGATAGCTTTGTGGCTGGCCTGTGACCATATCAGTGTTCGCTGCTGATTTCAGGCAAAATTGAGTTATGTGGTACTACTTTGAACTTCAAAAATCCGGTGCCTCACATAGGACATCTATAAGTCCCCTGAACTTTCAGAGAGGCTGAACACCTTCCACTCCTATAGACTTCAGTAGGGATGTGCACTGGGTCACTTATTTAGATGTCTAAATATGGGTCCAAGTGCCTTAAGCCAGAGTCAGAAAATGTTGGCTGTAATCACTTTTGCTCCTGGCCTGAATGAATTAATAGGGGAGCGTACAGAGAAGATCTCCGCCCAAGTAACTGAGCTGTGGTACAGTAATTGTCAGTTGTGCAAAAGTTTTTAAGAAATCTGATACTTTAAATTGACCTGCTTTGTGTGGTGATACTGCTTGCTTGCTTGAATTTATGCTACAAACTTTCACAATGGTGTATGGAGCTCAGTACCAGAATACTGTGCTATACGTTCATCCTACACTGCTTAAGACACTTTAGAAATGGTCCTATGAACTTGTATTTTTCTTTAGAAGGGTTTAGAACTCTTTCTTCAGGTGCAGAACCAGTGACAATTGGAGTGATGGTGGGAAATTGTCAATATTTGTGTAAATGTTCGTTGCAGGTGTTTGAATTTCTTATCCGTCTCCACTCAGCTGAGGCATCTGCAGATGAAGAAGTCTACCCCTACATTCGTACCTTGCTGCACTTTGACACCAGAGAGTTCCTTAACGTTCTTGCACTGGTAAGAGGCAATTCAAGTCCAGCAAAGTGCAGGGAGAGGAAGCTAGCTCTTCTATTCCTCTGTCATTGCTACACAGTCTCAAGTTATGTCTTTCTAACAGACGTACACCAGCTACACCAGAAGATGTTTGCTTGGTGCAGGAAACACAGAGGGTACATCTCCTCTGGGACCTCTGGATCCAAAGCTCAGGCTTCTGCCTGAGCCCAAACACTCTACAAAGCAATTTCATGGCCCTGCAGCCTAAGCCCAGCAAGGCTGGGTCAGCTGGCTGAGACCAGCTGGGTGTGGTTAACTTCTGATAGATGTATCCATGGTGACATTCTCTGGCCTGTCTTGTAAGGGAGGTTGGACTAGAGGGGACTATAATGGTTCCTTCTGGCTTTAGAATCTGACTCTGTGGTGTGCACTGGGTTAGTCATTCCCGTATTGAGCCATTGCTGAAATTGCAGATGGGATTAAAGTAATAAACTCTCAGGCTTATTATTTAATGAGGAAAAAGTTTTGATATTAAAATGTTCTTGTTCATATTTTCTCTTGTCCTCACTACTTCTCTTATCTAAGCAGTCGGTCTGTTCTACTATGTAAGCAGGCCAACAAAAGAAAACCTATCAAGGGGACATTTGGCTCCTGAAAGGCAGTGGTAGGGAAACTTGCTCACAAGGCATGTGAAAGCACCCTTGCTGTGCTTTTCGCAAAGCCCCCCTTGCTTTTGTTTATGGGAGTGACATTGGCAACTGGGGAAGGAAGCTTTTCAAAGACTATTATGGAACAAATCTCTTCTCTAATGCAGACTTTTGAAGACTTTAAGAATGACAAACAAGCAGTGGAGTATCAACAAAGAATTGTGGACATCCTGCTCAAGGTGAGGGCATGTAAAAGTTAACCTGTGAGTTTCATTGACACGGTTCTGTTTACAAAATCACTTCCAAAGGCAGTGTACTATGGAGTGAGGGGTCAAACAGAGGGCTGATCATCCAGTCTTGTGGGTTCCCTTTCCAGTTCTGTCACTACCTTATTGCGTAATCCTCAGGAGATCACTCAGCCCATCTGATGCACAGCTTGCCCATCAGTAAAGTGAGTGTGGTTCCTGCTGGGCTACCTGCTTCTCATGAGTGTTGTAGTTTTTGTCTTTGCATCTGAGGCCCTTGGAGGAGAAGTGCTGTTCTATAGCCCATCTCAATGATTTGTGTTTGACTGAGAAATGTTGTTTCCTGAGAAATGTTTTGTTCCTTTTCGAAAACCTGTATCCAGCTAGTTTTCCCACAGCACTGTGTATCATATGGCCTCTTGCCCAAAGATCTCATTGTTACAGATTAGTTAGATTCCTTAAGTAGCATCACCTGGAATCTAAAATAAGTTGGGGCCATTATGAATGAATACATTATCACATGTGCAACTTATAATATGCAGGTTTCATTCTAAAATTTTCAAGCCATAGAAATAAAACGAGTAAGGCACTTCAATGAGAAGTTGTCATATTTTGAAGCAGGAATAAACTCCTGTCCAGTTAGAACATAATTTAAGCTCAGTTCCAGAGTCTTGAGTTACAGGACAAAGCACCAGTACAGTATTTTTTCAATTTTTAAAAGTATCCCTAGCCAGACTCTAGGCTTAGGTACTGTTCAGTTTCCTAAATTCCTACCTGCTTGTGCTAAATAATTAAAACTAGCTCACAGCAGGGGCAGTCTCTTGGGAGAATGGGAGTACCATCACTGGGGCCAAAAGCCCCTCTTAGCATCTGGGGAAGGATGTAGCACCAGGCTGTGAGCAGGACACGTGCGTACGTGTGTGTGTGTGTGATAGAGGCAGCAAGGAGGAGGAAGAAGAGCGGGTATTTCAAAGCAGGAGTGCTGCATGAAGCCTGGGGCCAGACCCTGGGCTCCACATGCTGCTGCTGCTGCTGCTGCTGCTTCTTTGAAAAGCCCGGGACTACCTAGCTGACTGAGCTCTGTGTGGTGCTGCCACTTTGAAATAACCTGGGGAGCCCGGCGTCAGGCTCCTTGCGGCATTTCAAAGTGGCAGTGCCGCATGGAGCCTGGGACAGCGGAGGAATCCTCAGCTGACCCAGGGCTCCACATGGCACTTTCACCTCTGAAGTGTAGCGTTGCTTCACTTCAAAGGCAGAGGCACCCAAAAATGCATCAACTATTCGATTAGTCAGTTACCCGATGCTTAACATCCTTAGTTGGGACCTTCAGTGTCTGCAGCTTGGGCTTCATCCTACAAAAATAAGAATGATCTAGTTTGTGAAGAGTTGTAACAGCTTGAATAGTTTTTACAGGTTAGCGTTTTATAGATATGGTCCGCTTCTCTTGGAAGCCCACATTGCAGCGAGGTGCAGTATTTGACAACCATTCCCTAGCCATACCCAAGATGGGCAGGAACTTAATTTCTACAAAACCTCATGGAGAGGGCCATGAGGACCCAATCATAGGAATGCCTCTTTCCACTATCTTCTTTCAGTGAGACGTGTATCTCCTGTTGTGAACTCTGGGGCAGTTACAGGTGTGTAAGCTCTTGTGATGTTTCTTCAACTGAGGCGCTATTTGAAGGAGGGACATTGGCAATGTTGACATGTTTGGGTGGAAATCTGCTTGGCTAGTGGACAGGACAGCAGTCCAAATGTTTTCAGTAGTGAAGGGGGATGAGCCATTTCATATAAATCATATACATAATCTTTGAAAGCTAGAGCCATGGCAGTGTTTGGGGAGGAGAGGAGTAGTGGGTGGGAGGGGCTGGAACCGGAGCAAAACACTGTGCTGGAGCAGGAGCACTGGCAGGAAGAGACCCTTGTGGAGATAGTGGCCAGGCAGGTGTTAGCCATTGCTGTGCCAGTCACTCAGGAGGAAAACGGCTTCTGTGCTGCTGGCGGGTATGAGAAGGTACGTAGCTGCTTCTGCAGGAAGGAAAGGCAAATTAGAATAGCAGCCCAGCTGGCCAGGAAGGGCTAGTTTTGTCTGTCCAAAGGTTCCAGCACTCCCACAGCTTTTAAACCCTTTGATCTAGAATTAGTCCTATCAATAATTAAATGCTGTATTGAAGGGAACGGATTAGAACTGTTGCCTGACATGCCTGCGTCACATCCACCAGCCTTCTCAAAGGCATTGCCATATGTCAGAGCCCGCGGGAGGTAAAGTTCTGTAGGTCAGTCATAATGACTGCGCCTCAGTGCTGCCTCCAGGGCCAAGTCGGATTTCTCTGCCTCCACAGGACCGTCTGGTTAAGCTCCTCAGGATTACTGGCAATACCAGCCTTGGGAGGGAGGGGGAGGCCTCTCAGAATACTTCATGGAACAGATTTCTTCCTTTCCTGTAACTTAACCAAATTTGAGAGAAAATACGCAGGGAGCGGATCCCTTCCTCCTAGGTAACTCAGCCTGTGGTGCCACCATCTTTGCCTGGCAGAACCAGAATGGCCAGGGCCCATCAACAAGCAACCACAAGACTTGCAAGTTAAACTTACTCTGTTCCAGCTCTGGGACCCAGGCGCTCTGTCATTCTTCCCTTCAAAAACCAGCTTAATCCAGCATGGAGTGTGTCGAACCCACAGCCTGTAGTGGGAATTGCCTATTGCCCTAACTAATACACAAGGATTCAGTCATGAATCTTGGGATGAGTGGGTGGATGATGAGGCCAGAGGTAGGTGTGTGACAAATGGGTTTTAGCATATGGTTATCACCTCCACATGCTCTGTATGTGTTCTAGTGACAGCAAAAAGGCTCAGCTGCTTGAGAACGAAGACAATGAGAGACGCATGCTTGATATTAAAATAAAACCTTTTAAACCTCTCCAGTGCCTCTGCAAAAATGTCGGCTTCTGACCAATCTTCTTTGAAAGGATACGTGGGGAAGGGTGGGAGTGAAAACCTTTAAATCCTCCTTTCCTGCTAGCTCAGTGAGGTGCGTTAGTGGGCACAGGCCAGCATTTGCACTGCCTTGCAAGCTGTCCCTGCTGTGTTCCACTGAGGAGCTCAGAGCAATATTGTTGCCAGCTGAGAACAGACAGTAGCAAATCTCGGTTTCATTGTTTGGCTTTTGATTGGCCTTTTTAATGTTTTTAGAGACCATGATCACACCCTGTCTGCAGGTGGCAGAATTGAAGTGGAAAATCTGCTGGGAAGTAGGGAGTAGAACTGCAAGCAGCCCCTCCTGCCCAGCCCTGTTCTCCTGTGGGGCTACTGCTGCTGTACAGAGGGAGCCGGAGGGGAGACAGCTGTGTGGAGGGGCTGAGGGGAGGGGAGGGGTGCAGTGTCTCAGATATAAATAGCGGGGATAGCATGCCAGACTTGGTCAGCCACCTTATTTCTCGGATCTGTCCATGAGAGGGCTGGGTGCTTCAGGACCCACAGTTTGGGGCGATTTGGGACTGACATGTGGTGGGATCATCGCACTGGTTGTAAAGGCTGATGGAAGCCAGAACGTGACTCCTGTGGTGTTGCAGGCTGCTGGGGTCACAGCTGCTGGATCAGGGCTGCAGCCATACATAGACTCTCAGATGTGAGCCCAGGTTGGGAGCTACGACAGCAAAGCTTCGCAAGCCACCCAGGGTTACAGAGCAGATGGTGGGACAACCACTCACTGGTCTGGATTGCACCCCAGAATATGTCTCCCAAATCAAATAGATTTTTTTTTTTTCCTCTAAGCCTTCCTGAAGGGCTGTGATCTGTAGCCTCAAGTTGGACACCTTTGGCCTGGGGGCTGAGCATGGCTAAAAACCTGTTCCTCTGTTCAGCTGCTCCATAGGCATTCCTGTGTAGGAACCACACTCCATAGTACACAAGCACAGGCAGTGACCCCTCCCGTTCATTCAGTAGCTCATTTCCCAGAACATAGCTGCAGATTCTCCTGTGGGAATCCCCTCCCCAGACAGTGGGGTCTAGGCACAAATATGTCCTCTTTATTCCAGGGCTGCAAACAGCCAAGCACATTCAGAGTCCTTAGAGTACCACAGTGTGCATGCAAACTCACACCCTCCAAAGCACGAGCCCTAATCAGCTCCCTTTACCATAGTAGTGGGTGGAGGCAGTCATCTCTTCAGGTAACTGTCTGAGCCTTTTTCCAGCTTTCTTACTCAGCAAATCACCGCACTTGCGGTCCAACTGGGTCGTCAGGACGTCTGACTCCCTCTGAAAAGGGAGGCAAAGCTACTTTTTTAAACCATGAAGACAAGAATACCAGACGAGGTGACTGTTAGATTTGCCTCATGTGCTTCTGTCTCCAAGACGGCTGTGCTTATGTTGTATGTGCTCTCGTGGAGGTAGCAGGCTTGATCACGAAGCAGAGTTTTACCACAACTTGGGAAGCCTATAATTTGCTGTGTTCTCTAAACACTTCACAGTTCAGTTGGTGCAGTTTGTGTTCCTTCTGGGTGGTGCTGTGGTGTCTTGTTGTGTATGTTTCAAAGGTGATTGCATAATGGATAAATCATGTTTGTGTTTTCTCTCATTCACAAGGTTATGGTGGAAAATTCTGATTTCACCCCATCGCAAGTTGGCTGTCTTTTTACCTTTCTTGCCCGGCAGCTCGCTAAACCCAACAATACACTCTTTGTAAACAGGACGCTTTTTGACCAGGTAAATGCTCCATTGTCACTGAGGGAACCCCTGCTAAATATGGAGGTGTCTGACATAGTGTCGCAAATAAAATGCAAATTGCACTGTAGGTTGAGGCTGTGCTGAAATCTGTTCTCTACAGTGGGTGGGATACTGGCTGTGGGCTCCATGGTTGTGATTTCAAAAAAGGCATGGAGAAGGAAGCACAAAAGTGTTCACACAAAGCTGCTAATATTTTAAATACTTTTTATTTCAGCCTGTTGTAATTATGTAACTGAGAGATATGGGGAAACCTTTGTCTGTCCCCTCCACCACATATCTTCTGAGGTGAAGACACTGTTACAGTTTCTGTTTAGCTTTTATTTTTCTTCAGCCTTTGAGTCTTTCTTTGCCATAGAAAGGCAGGTTTCCATCTGTTTCCATAAGTTTTGTCTGTATTTGGGGAAAGCGTGGGTGTTAGGAAGGAGAGAACTAAAATGTTAATCTTTTGGCACTGGCGAATGCTGCAGCCGTCTCTGAGAGCAGTATAGGCACTCCACTAACTGGCATGCCAGAATAAAGGGCCAACGGATTACCTGATTTAAACGTGTATCCGCTAAGTATAATGTACGTGGGGTTTTAAGAAAGGGTCTCACATGCAGGATGTTTCTGTATAGTTTGAAATCAGGATAAGCTGAACTTTACTAGGGGTTTGCACCAATGAAGCTGCATTAGTGTAACTCTCCCATTGTTTACAAACCCGACAGCAGACAAATCCATAGCCTAACTTGCTGGGGTTAAGCCAATGAATAATAGTGTGTTTAATGAAAGACCTCAAAGCCTTTGAGTAAGGCTGCCCAAACAGCTGAAATGTCATTTATAATGAAAATAGTCTTTTCTTCTTGACCAGGTCCTTGAATTTTTGTGCAGCCCTGATGATGATTCCCGACATTCGGAGAGACAGCAGGTAGCAATCTTTAGAGGAGTATTTAGAGTGTTAGCCTGCTAAGACCACCAACCATGGGCTGTGCTGAGGCTAATGTAACAAAATGGAAGCTCACATTGGGGGCACAGGGGAAGGGAGGTCACAGCCAGGAGCAGTGGCAAAACAAGGCCTAGAGATGGCTTCTTGAGATCACAGCACCTGGGGTCTGAAACAGCCCCCCAAAGAGACAGAGCCTTCCTCCTGTCTCCACAGGAACCAGGACCAGCATTCATGGCTCTTGTCTAAACTACTGCAGAAAGTGTAACGGAAATGGGGTTAACAAGGCATTTGTCTAGGGTTAGCTGGGCCAGTGCATTTCCCCAACACTACTATGACCACTGTGGTATCTGAGCTCAAATGTTTTTACTTGAGTTCCTGTTTATGCTTCAGTCTCACTGGGCTTTATGTACCTAAATGTTGTCTTTTTTCTAACATTCATAGCCTGCCTATCTGTGCAGAAGAATAACTGATGCTAGGGGAGAGCTGGAGTAGAAAATAAACATATTCCCATTGAAAACTAGGACAAAATATGCAAATATTGAAAAGCCAGTTGAAGTTAGATCAGTCCTTCAAGTGCTTGTTCGCGTCAGTTCCAATGAAGGTCTGTGCACATCGCATGCACAGTCCTCGGAAGCTTTTCCCAAGCAGCCGCTGTAGGGTCAGCTAGGAATCCCGGTGGAGGGGTGCTAGTCAGTGTCCCCTCAGTTGAACGGCAGCTCAGGTGATTAATCAGCCCTGTCCTGTCAGGCTCAGGACTCTGTGCATGGAGCTAATCAGCTCCGCCCAGTCAATCACCTGTGAAGCTGTGCAGCTTAGAGGGAACACTGGTGTCAGTATATGGTGCTGTATCTGACCCATCCCTCCCCCTGCCCCCCTCTCCCAGCTCCTCCTTACTGTCTGTGACGATGCTGGAACATTGCTTGCTTGCTCTGGAGGCACGCCACTGCCTAGCTTTGTGGTCACTGTTCAGTTTGTTCTCATTTTAGTGTTAATCGTTATGGTTGTAGAGGCGGTAATAACTGCTACCGCCTGCCTCGGGCACTGTGCTGTGCTACAAGCCCAATGCTTCAAGGCTTGTGCTGCCTGCCATAAGCCTATGCCGAATAGTGACCCCACGGCTCCTGTCTTTGCTGTCTGGGGGAAGCTCACCAAACAGGCACTTCAAGATCTGCAGCTCTTCAAACTCCACCCTGAAAAGGCGGGACTTTGGTTTGTGCCAACTCTTGATGGGAGCAGCTCTTTGATCTGGTGCAGTTAGCCCATCAGGCTCCAGTTCATTGGTACAAAGTGCCCTGGCGTTGGTGCAGGACTCAGCGCTGCCTAAAGAAGCTGCTTAAGAATCCCTGCACCATGGATCACCGGTACTGCAACGGGATCTGTTGCCTTGGCACCAATCTAACTCTCCAGTGCTTAAGAGGCATAAGAAGACTGATAGAGGGTGATTCCCCTCTTCAATCCGCCAAGCCTCCCTTGGGTCGTAGAACCTCGAGGCAGAGACACAGCACCGCAAACTGTCGATCCCTGCACTGGGTGAATTCCCCACCAATCGCAAACTGGTGGACTTGCTGGAGCCATTTACACCTGATACGTTTGAGGTGGCCAGAAACCTCATTAAGACCACAGCACTGGCCCGAGGCGCTGAAGTCTGCGGCACTGTGGCACCCGGTGGCGAGAAGGACTTGGGCAGACTCAGAGCGCTTACGGATACAGTCTATGATCCAGTTTCCTCTCAACGCATCTCTTCATGGAAGCCCCCTCATGTGCCGCAATGGCAACAAAAAGTTGAGATGACTTTCTAAAAAGCGAGCATTCTGCAGACATCTAGGGTCATAGATAGTGCCACATACCCATACCGCTCCCTGGCTGACCCTATGGAGGCTGCTAGGGAAAGTTTCTGCCTGTGCACGCCTTCATTGGAATGGGTGTGAACAGCACATCTCAAACAGTTACAAAAGGTTAGCAACCATTTTCATAGATTCATAGAGCTGGAAGAGACCTCAGGAGGTCAAGTCCAGCCCCCTGCCCAAGGCAGGACCAACCCCAACTAAATCAACCCAGCCAGGGCTTTGTCAAGCCGAGATTCTGCTGTCTCCTTTAGACAAGCCCTAAGTTAATTGCTTTTGTTTAATGACTAGTTTTCCAATTTGTAATCTCTTAATTTTCCCTTTTCATCATTGCATCAAGTTCTCCCTCTCCCCAGGGTAGGTCATGTCTCATCGCCTTCTTTGATACTAAGTTAATTGGGAAGATCCAGGCTACTTTTTCTCTCATTGAATTTCCTGTGTAACTCCTGGTCCCTGTTGATAGGGCATTACTGGCAGAGAGAGGGTGACTTATTTCCCTGCACTTATCTTGTGTTTGTCCCTCAGGAAAGGCCTAGGGAAATGTAACCTTGAAATTGATGGAGCACCCAAATTAAATACACCTGTAAATGCAAACTGTTGCTTAGGCTGCAGGGTCTTTCAGACAGGCACCGTCTGTTTCGGGGCTGTGGGTAATGCCACAATGCACAAATTGATTGAATATCTCTTCAGGTCCTTTTAGAACTACTGCAAGCTGGAGGAATAGTACAGTTTGAAGAGAACCGTCTTATCCCTATGGCAGAAAAAGCTGAATTGTAAGCTTTTTTTGTTTTTAAAAGTTTTGGGGTGTGTGTGTGTGCTTTGTGTTTTGTGTTGTGTTTTTGTGTGTGTGTGTGTGTGTGTGTGTGTTTTTTAGTTTTTCATTTTATTATTCAGGAATTTTGTTTTAATTTTATCCATTTTGTCCACGCTAGTGTGGCAGTGTCTGCCCAGCACACATCCCCTGGAGGTAGACCTGACTTCCCACAGCGGGCATTGCAACCCAATGCTCAAGTTTGGAGTGGCTGCTGCTCTGTTGTCACGATGTGGCAGCCAGGCCAAACTTGAGCAATGCTGAGATTCTGGGCAAAAGGTTGCAACTTGAGTGGAAAGCCAAGGCCTGGCTCTCAGAGAGGGAGCCACCACTGTGCTGAAAGGTTTTTGTTGTATTTTGTTTTGTTTTGTGGTGGTCTGGTTCGTGAAAAACAGAGGCGCTCAACAACCTTGGTAATTGTTCCAATGGTTAATCTACCCAGAGATGATGAGGTGGAGTCTCCATTGTTTAGTTTTTCATCAAGATAGTGCAGATTTTTTTTGGAAGAGAAGTCCAATCTCAGCCACACAGGCAACACCAAACAGGTTTCTAGGAGCAGTGTCTCTTCCACTTGCAAAGGCAGCAGGAAAATACTCCTTCAGGGCACTTCATTAATCATTAGAATTCTGCTTCCAATTCCCTTATGTATAAGTTACTTATTTATCCCCTCATTCCTGGGCTGTGTGTTGCTCTTTCACAGCTGAGAATTCCACACTCCATATCTTATCTGGTGTCAAAGAGCAGAGTCTTTCTAACATGCAAGACCTTCTTTATTTCAGCTACCAAATTTGTGAGTTCATGTATGAACGGGAGCATCTGTATGACAAAATCATTGATTGTTACTTACACGATCCAGTGAGAAAGGTAGGTTAATAGGTGATGTTTTGAACTTTTCCTCATTCAAGAAGGGAGTAGATTTCCTCTTCCCCACTTCCTTTTCTAGGCAGGTAAAACAATTTCTGTCACTGACCTTGTGAGTTTGAATCTCCCTCTTGTATTAACCCTGGGCATGCACTGAATCTTGGTCTGCAAGAGTGGGATCAGCTGCTTGCGTGTAGCAGTTACATGTTTTATGCTGATTTTCAATGTGTCTACAATACCCATCCTGAATCTTGTGCCCCTACTAGGGCTCTCTTACATTAGTCAAGGTGAGGTGTCTATCGGTAGCTTTCTAACACCACTGGGCCAAATTGCTTCTCACCAGTTCTTAAAATTCTTAAATTCTCCAGTCCTGCTGATGCTACATGTTTTAAACTTAAGTATATGCTGTATAAATGCTCTTTATGGTTATAGTTGCAATACAAAGTAAGTCATCCAGAATTTCCAAATACAGAAGAGACATATTTATTGATTGATTTTCTGCCTTGTCTGTATCATTATTGGCAATTTACCTTCAATTTACCTACTCTTATTACAATTACTTTTGTTCCTAACATAATTTTTTCAGAGGGGTAGCATGACTAGTTTGTAACTTTAAAAACAATGAATAGTCCTGTGGCACCTTAGAGACAGACAAATCTATAGGTTCATGAGTTTTCTTGGGTAAACCCCACCACTCATCCCATGATCCTATATATTTGTTCATTTCCCCCCCCCCCTGTTTGTTATCCTTAATTTAGGTGGTCATAGATTCTAAGGCCATAAGGAGCTATTTATGATCATTTAACCCGATTTCCTGTAATGTTTGTTTAACTTCTGATATATTCGTTGTTAACAAGTCACATGTTTTCCATGTTATAAATTATATTTATTGCTGGTTCTATTCAAGTGAAAGCAACATTTGTAAAACAGATCCAGCATTAAATGGTTATGTGGCTTTGTATTTATTTGAAAAAGTCTGGGGGTAGCTAGCTGTTAGTCTGTATCTGCGTACCCTCTTTCTTTTGTTGTCCTTATATATACCCATGTCTCTAAATTCTACTCCAATTCATTTGATGGAGTGGATTTTACCCACAAAAGCTTATTCCCTAATAAATGTTAGTCTCTAAAGCGCCACAGAACTCCTTATTATTTTTGTATTTCTTGGCATTCCGTGAAACGTCCTGCAAAACTCTCAATTCTCAGATTTTTTTTGGTTTACATTTTTCCTCCAGTCAGTGTTACAATTGGTCTGTCTAGTGTAGATGAGACTTAGGTTATTGTCTAAAAGTCACTTCCTTCCTATGGTTTGTCTTTGTTAAGTTAATCTACACTACAACATACATCTGAGCTTAGGCTTGCTCCTAAATTTGGCATGCTCACAGTGTTTCTCTCAGCAATTCCCTTCAGTCCCTGCCCATGGTTCCTTCTCCCGAGAGTGAACTTCAAACCTCCCTTATTTCTTGGCTGTCCTTAAGTGCTGTACCTGATATTGCCACCCTCTAAGTGTATGTCTACACTAGCCCGTTAGCTCGAGCTAGGTAGGCAAATGAGGGCAACCAGAGTTGCAAATGAAGCC
>JANRFK010004149.1:167458322-167501084 GCA_030068395.1 Apalone spinifera
ACCTATAAACCATCTTGTTAGTCTTTAAAGTGCTACATAGTTCTGTCTTTTGATCCTAACATGCTTTGATCATTTTCATCCTGTTGCCTGTGTGGTATGAGAGCAGTTTAGCTGCTGGTGTAGTTAAAATTTAACGTACTGATACCAAATTCAGTTCTCAGCGTACTGAGGAGAGAATTTAAGTCTTTGGAATGGAATCTTTATCTCTGTCATTTGGTTAGATCCTGTGTAAAGCGATTGTTTTAGGGAATGTCTTTAAAGCCAGTGCAGTCTGTTTCATATATAAACTTACAAATGTTCATATTCTCATGGCAGTGCGGGGTGTTTTTCCTTCCCCGGCAATAGAACTCGCTGCTATTATGGCTGGCAAATGTGTTGGAAGGTTCTCGAAACCATAAAAGACAGGTACTTCTGTAGGCAGCATTCTCAGCATTTTCCTTTGGTAGAGATGCTCGTTCTCCTTCTGTATCGATTATTATGGCTCAGTCTTTCCTTGATTTTGATTTTTTTTTTTTTTGTTTTTTAAGCTTAGAATTCCTTTTTAATAGCTATAGTGTCTAGTTTGGAATGAAGGTGCCCCACCCTATGTGAAAATGTAGGTGTGCCTCAGGTGGGTAATATCAAGGATCGTGAGCATATGGATGTCCAGGAGATGTGAGGACCACTCTGACCAATGCAATCACTCCATTCTCTCTACCAACGGGAACCGCAGACTCTTTAAAATACTCTCTTCTTCCCAGATAACCCAGAAATATCTGCTACATGAAGCTTCCTCCTACCTGCTGGAGAAGAAAGGAGATGTTCAAGGTGCCTTCCAAGTAATGCTTGAGGTAGAGTAAACTGAGGTCCTGTATTCAAAAGTTGGACACTTCTGCTAAGTCGCTCAGCAGCAAAATAGGTTGTGTTGACACTAAAAGCTCATTAGTTTTCAGTGTTGTTCTGCTGAGATGAATGAGGGCAGCATTGAGATGAGACAGGGCCCAAAGCGTCAGACGTGGTAATGTGGCCCTGAAATTGTCCAGTATTTAACCATTGTAAACAAGGTTCAGTGTTTGATATAAAGGGTCCCCAGCCTGCTTAATATCATGGCAAACACATTTTTAAGACTTCTTTGTAATGTACAGCATTGGCTGGCCAAGCCAGACTCTTACTAGACAGAAGGAAAAAGAGGAGAAGTGTTAGAATAGGAATAAATGGGACGGGGAAGTGTAAAGGTCGTAACTTACTACCATGGTGCCTCTTGCTGGTCACACTGGGACTCCTCAGCAGGGCGCCCCTTCTGGCTGGTGTCTCATTCGTCGATCCTCCACGCTCTGCCTCTGGACACGTGCGTCACTTCGGGATCACCATGTCGTCTTCGCGATACTGCCCTCCAGTGTCAGCAGTCCGCAGCCTCATGCCTGTCAGTGTGGCCACCTGCAGCCTCAGTCTAACCCCTCAGGGGCAAGCCATAGTCCAGAAAGGCCACTCCTCAGTGTGGCTAGGGAAGGGGGGATGCAGGCCCACCCATTACTCTGGGCCCTGGCTCAGTTATCCTCTGGTGGCAGCCTTGTCCTGCCCTTTTCACTCCCTCCTAACTCCCTCCTTTTGCCTAGGCCACTTCCCTGAGACCCTTACACCCTCCTGGCCTTTGCATCAAGGCCTGCAGCCTGGCAAGTGTCAGCCTGAAGTCTCCCTCTCTGTAGTTCCCCTGAGCCTGCCCAGCTCTGCTTTCTCTAAGATGCCTCTGAGAACCAGTCCTGCACTTCCCTGGTCAGCCCCCAACTGCCCACTGGTCTCCTGAGCAGCTCCTTATCACAGGCCACCTTCTCATTGGCTCTTGTAAGCCCTTCCCTGATTGGCCAAGGCTTTCTGCAGGCTCTTCCAGCCTCCTTTAACTCCATCTGATGAGAGCAGCTGTCTCACTACAGGAAGGAAAAAGATATTTTGAGGGAGGGAGAGGAGACAGTCTCATTCTCAGGCAGCTCTTGGGATTTAGCAGGGATGGGAGAGGTGATATCATCTGGGTCCCTCTGTGGCCCAGTCTGGTAAGGACATATTTCAGAGGTAGGATGAGGAAGGTCAATGTCCCAGGAGACACTGGGTGTGGCAGCTATGATAGTGAAGCTCACTGCTTCCCCTGCTCTCATCATTCATTGGTCTCTTTAGGCTCCCCAAAGGGATTGATGGCTGGAATAGCCCATCCCCTCATTATTTTGTTCACAAGTTAGGCCTAAATCTGATCTAATTTGGGTTCATTGATTTCAGGCTCCACACTTCTCTTGTTTACCAGATATGATCTGAAAACAGTTCTTGAATTATAGCAGAAGGCCTTTTTGTTCAGACTAACAGGGAGGGAGGGTTTCTGGTTTTTTCTCACTTGTGCCCCTTTAACCATGAATATTTAGTATTATTGATTGAGACATTTTATAAGCTTTCACTCACTTCTGACAGTTAAACTCACAATTACAGTAAATTAGTAGGTCCAGATATTACAACAGTAGCTAACTTTTATCAGAGCACTGCTCTAGACTGTCTGCAGACTTACCAGACATCTCCACATTGGTTTACATCTACTTTTTTTATTTTGCACGTTGTCTTTATAATAGCTTGATGCTTGACTTGGCGTCTTAGTCAAAGTTTAATTTGCAAATTGTTTCCCAAATATATGAGGAAGGATATGTGGACTGCAGTTGTGCTCAGACACGAAAACGTTTTTTGTGTGAACTTGCCTTTTTGAAAAGCTGATGATTGAAATTCTATTACTTTAATGGTCTGAGATATTTTGATTCGTTTTAGCAACTACGAAGCAAGCTGCTGAAGCTTACACGTGAAGTTGAAGGTAAGTAGTTTTTGCTCTTAATTAAAAATTATTTTACCCTCAGTTTTTCCGTGAGACGCGTGCTCTCTGAAATGGAAGCACTAGAAGTTAAAATACTTATTTCGTTATCCTAGTGGTTCAAGTGAATTTTCATAATCCAACAAGACTCAGATTTTTAACTCACAAGGGCCTGAAACTGAATCTTTGCATGCAGTGGATTGTGAAGGTTCGGTGATCGTGATTGGCACAGTAGTGACCAGCCAGCAATTTCTCTTGATTTTAATTTCACAACTGGAAACTAACAGCTGGTGATTTTTGTCCTTGGAAACAAGGAACAGCTGGTACAGGTTGTGCCTCTATGGTCTGGCATCCTCAGGACCTGAATAGTCCCAAACCAGGGAATTTGCTGGAACAGGAGAGGTCCATGCTGCCCCTCTGCTGCTGCCGGTTGCAGGGCTTCACTCTGGCGGCAACTAAGGGGCTAGCACTAGCCAAGCGTGGCTTTGGGAGAGGTGCTCGGGGGAAGAGACAGAGTGACTGTGGAGCCCTGTGACCAAGGCTCAGGAGCGCACCTTGCCCGCGGCCACTGTACTGCACTCCCGGCAACTGCTTCCAGCCATGGGCTGCACAGCTACCCTGCATCTTTCCCCGATCATCCTCTCTTTTGTATTCCTCCTCCAGGACCACAAATGTTGCCAGACAACACAAGTCTGGACTATACAGGTCCTGCCTTATGCCATCTCAGGATCCCTGGGACAGAGAAATCTTCCACATTGAGATCCTTCCCTCTTACAGATTGAAAATCTTCTCTGTTGAAGACATGATGAGAAAAAAGCTACATTATGTATCCTGGAGTTATGGACTACTACAAAGTCCCTTATAAAGTTGTTTGCGGGGAGAAGAGTGCATTCTCTAGAGAATGAGACCTATGGGGGAACCAAAGGAAAAGTTTAATGAGAAACTATACTTCTGTCACAACTTAGTGGTTTGATGCATTTTCATTTACTCAGCAGTGTGCATGGTGAAGAAGTTAGCTAATACATTTGGCATTTTAAACGTGTTTCCTTTTACATTTAGTCTGTACAAAAAGCAGAATTAGGCTACACAGTTCATTGCCACAGGAAATAGCTGAGGCCACAAACTTACGGGGGGGAGACATTGGACATGTTTATGTATGACAACATCTGTAGTTAGATTAGATAGGACAACCACAATATGTGACACAAGCTCTCTCCTGTTTCAGGAATAAGCCAATCTTTAACTTGTCAGGGTATAGAAAGAAACTTCCCTTTTGAACAAGTTGTGTGATGATTGTCGAGGGTGAAGGTTTTTACTTTTTTTTTTTCCCCCTCCCCCACCCTCCCCAAAGTAATTGGCATTGGCCTCTCTTGGAAGTAGGATACAACTAGACTGGATAAGTCAATGGTCTGATACAGCAATTCATGTTTTCTGAAACCTGCTACTCTGTGTTACTCACGGTGGGGCACGCTCTTGGTCAGGAAACATGCAGTAATGAAATGAAGAAATTTGCCTTTTGATTTGGCAGCAAATATTACAGCTTTGCAGCACTTTGTATCCGTTTTTACCATTACCGAAAACTAGACAAAATAACCCAAAGGAAGCAACTCCACTATATTGGCAGGAAACAGCATGGTGCCTACTACACTCTCTTTTTGAGCTCCATAACTCAATAGAATCAATACAAATGTGATTTTTTTTTTAAATTGTTGTCAAAGCAAATCTGAGAGAGAACTCGGAGCATTTTGCAAACCATGGTTTATTCTGCCATAAAACTGAATCCAGAAAAAGGTTAGAACTAGTGTCTCCCTAATGCTGTATATACAAGAAAGAGATTATACCAGCATGGTTGTGGTGTTTGGAATGATTTAGCAGTAATGGGATGCTGAACTATCCGAAACATGGTGTAATCGCTCTTTGTTTTTCATTAACCTAGAATCAACAGAACCCCACTTATTAAAGGATATTGAAGAGACCTTAGTGAAAACAATTGCACTTTGCCAGAGGAATTCACATAGTTTAAACCAGCAGCAGCGTGAGGTAAGGGGATTAAGTGCACTATTACTAGGCCTTGGAGTACTACACAAATGTGGAAGGAAGAGTTCTGTTTTCAAATAACCATTACATTGGCCATTTGTTCAGATGGCCTGTACACCTGTGATTTGATAAACTTACATTATGTGGATCGGCTTCAAATCCATGCACCTACTATTGCATGTGCTGGAGTTGTCCAGGCCCCGTGCACGCCTACAAGTCAGGGTTTGGTCATGCTTTGTGGGATCTATATTCCCTGAGGAAAATAGTAGGGCTTCTCATCAGGCCACTTTCTTCCCAAGCCACCCAGGACGGCTCTGACAGTGAGTTCACCACTTACCCTTTAATGGGGACCAGTGGAGAGCATATGAGACACATGCTCAACCAACTCTAGGCTCTGAGCAGGGCTAAGCACGAGGGGCTCACCAAAACAGCAGCAGAATATCAAGTTTAAAAATTCAAAAAGGCTTTAAAAAGTACTAAAAAATAGAGAGGCTACAAGTCCTCTGACTCCTTCTCCACTCAGGAAGTGAGCTGTTTGGGTATGTCTAGACTACATGGCTCTGTCGACAGAGCCATGTAAACTAGTTTACCCGGCATAGGCAAAGAAGTGGGAATTGAAATAATCCCCGCTTCATTAAAATAAACATGGTTACCATGCTGTGCCGACGATCAGCTGATCCGGCACAGCGCGGTAGTCTAGATGTGGATCGGTCAGCTGGGGAAGCCTTTGCCGACCGATCCCTTATGCCTTGTTTCACGTGCCTGGTGTCTGCAGCCGGAGATCAAGCCTCAGTAAATGGTTCCCCCTCAGGCAACAATACCCTTTTGCTGCTCCTCAGAGGAAGTGATTAAGATGAATGGAACAAGCCTAAAAAAGGGCAAATCTATTAATGAGTGAGCACAGGTTCTAGAATATTTAAGACCCCAAAGGCACTATTACTCCAAAACCAGTGCTATAATATCCCTTACCAGGGATATGGCTATTCCCGGGGATGGGCAGGATGGGAGGGAGGAGGCAGAGTTCTGCCCTAAGGAACCCACAGATAGGATGGAAGCCACTTCCCTAAAAAAGCTTTGGAGCTCCCTTTGCCACCCTCCAAGTGTCCTTAGAAGCCACCTGCTTTGCACGCGCATCTCCCCCGCACCGGAAAGCTCTCAAAGCTGTTAAGAACAGAGGCAAAGCTGACTTGGGCTCTGCTTTAAAGAAGTGTCTCTAGCAATAAAGCCATAGCTTCCAACTCAGTGACCAGGTGCCATCTATGAGTCTGACTGTGAAAGTGAATATTCACTCTGAGCTGGTCCTGTGCTTGGCTAAGTTTATTGGCATCTTCATTTTTGGAGAAAAGCTGCAAAAGATTATGGCTGACAACGCAGCCAAATCCAAACAGTGTCTCCATTCTCCTTTAAGTGCCCTGAGGAGAGAGTACAGATCAGCCTTCTGATGAAAGTGCCACTTGCTCTCCTCATCCTCTCACATGTATCCCCCCTACCCGACAAAGAGACAACAGATTCTGGGATAGGAGCCTCTGATGGTTTGTACGGTTCCACAATACATCTAATCCACCTAGTAATATAGGGCTTGGAATCTGAATCCCTGGCGTTTTGTGTGAAAGGGCATGAAGTCAAATCTTGTGAATTTTGTACGTTTGACACAGTTTCTTAATGCTTTTTGGCACAATTTATCAGTTGGCTGTTGTGGTTTTGGGCAGAACAAGGGAAGCCCCACCTCTTGGGAAGCGTGGAAAGAGGTCCTTAGCATCACCTTGTCTTTGTGAAACATGTAATGAGGTTCCTATATGAAAAATGCTGTTGGCTCTGACACATGCTTGGTGTCCACTGAGTAACTAAGAAACAGGGGTGAACTGGCCATTCTGTCTAAGTAGAGTCCATTTAAGTCAGGGTTTGCCCACTGCTACTGTTCATTCAGTCTGTGTATCTCGTAAGGCTAGAGAGTTTAGGAATTGTTGACAAATGCTGCCTGTAGTCACTACTAAAGGCAGCATTTGTCAACCATATGTATTAGTCATCCTGCCAACTTCCACTTGTTTCTTCAAATGGCTATTTGGGCATTGCACAAAATTACTAAAGCTTCCAGGCATATTGTGTCTAATGAATAACAATGAGAATTAATTATTAAATGGCAAAAGGTGTACTCTGTAATAAACACCCCAAGGAAAGATAGGCGTCGTGTATTGTGCACTGTCATGCATTGGAGCACATCTGTGATGCAGTAACTGCAGATGTCATGTTTGTGCTGCTATCTGCCTCACATTTGGAGCAAGTGAGAGTTGAGTAATAATAGTGCTTCTATTTTGTTACTGATTCCCTTGTTGGTTTTGCAGTTGCTTGGCTCCTGAGTAGTTACATTTAATAATCTTCCTGGACCAGAGGCGGGGTAGGTTTCAGATTTACAGGCCAGGTTTTCTGGATGCACACTACTTTTCTGGGAGCATATGTAGAACTGGTTACATGATTGGTCTGACTGCTGATGTGATTTCTTTATTATTCATTCGTGTGTGTGTGTGTGTGTGTGTGTGTGTGTGTGTGTGTTCTACAGTGGAAACTAGGGCCCCATTGTGTTAACTGGGGCGTAAACATGAAATAAAACTGTCCCTTCTCTGAAGAGCTTATGAACCTAAATGGGGACAGTGCTCCTACCATTTAGTGAAGTCAACCTCGAGTCTTTTACATTGTCACAGTCCCAAGAAATGAACACACAAAGGGCACAGTCAGGGGGACTCTCCTGTCCTCAAATTCCAAACGGATACCTTCCTCAGTCTCTAAAGGGTAGGTCTGCCAGGCTCTCAAACACTAGAGCAATTCTTCATTGTGTTAAACAAATTAAACCTCACAGCAGTCCTGAAGCATTTTGTGACTCAGCCAACAATGGAAACAAATATATAATTAAACACCTGTGGAGGTTTAAGGTAAATTCATGTAGTCCTGCTTGCTTGCTTGCTTGCTTGCTTGCTAGAGTTGGATTTATTCTGCTCTCAATTATTCTAGGCACTCTGGTTTCCCCTTCTGGAGGCTATGATGTCACCCCAGAAGCTATCCAGTTCAACAGTGTTCTGCCAATATTCTGAACGTAAGTATGTCAGCATTGGGTGTGTACGTGTGTAGATTTAGAGTCTTCGGTGTTCTTTTTCTGGATACAGGTCCACAGTAGTTATTCTGTATGCATGTAAGTGATACAAATGCATTAGGAGTTCCTGTTAGTACTTTCAGATAAATTGCAGTGAATTTATACAAAAAACTTGGTTAAAGATACCCCACACAGCAAATCTGACACACATACAAGCAAGGAAATTTATGCCCATTATTTGTTTTGTGTGTGTTAACAGTTGATACCATAACTTTATTGTTAATTTTCTTGTCATAACTATTTTTACTGTAAATATTAATATTTTTTCAAAACGTTTTTCAGCTCTGAAGAGTTTAACAATGCAAGTGCTAAACAACATGGCTGCATTTATTGCCCTTCCTTCGATCTTGCAGAGAATTCTCCAGGTGAGCAGCAGCAGAGAAGAAAATGCAGCGAGCATGCAAATTTTACTAAAGTGTGTGTGTTTATGAAACTTTGGTTATGCCACATTCAAAGTGTAGAGCCATATCCATCCCGGATGTAACATTGTTGACTTCAGTGTAATTACAGAAATTAATTTCCGTAATTATTAGTTAAGGCTACAAAGATGGAAAAAATGTTCCTGGGACTACTGTGATTGGACACTAACTGAAATGAGCACGTTTAGCCTTGAGAGAAGTTGTAAACCAAACAATTTTACATTGCTACAACATAATGACATTTTCTAATGATTAGATCTTAATGATTTAGTCCAAAATTTAAATATTCTTGAAACCTAGAGCTGAGAGTTCCAAGAGCCTAAACCTAGTCTACTAAATCCTTACGTAGGCCTGGTCTGCGTTACAAAGCTAGGTCAACATAAGTCATCTTTGAGACATCACTTGGAGTGCAATCCAGTTTGATGGACAGTTATGGCCCCTCCGTTTCCCATCCTGGGGTGCCTTTTACACTGCTTGGCTGTGAGAGCAACCACTCATTGTCTGCTCACAGCCTCTCGCATGTAAATCGCTCCCAGCACTATAGTCTGAGTGCTAGAGCCAGCCACTGCTGAATTACACTGCTGGCAATATGAGAGAACTCCCAGCACCAGAAATGTGCTGCCCCACACTCTCCTGCTTAACACAAGCTGATATGAAGTCTGTAATTTATTAATAGACATTGATATTCACATATCTTGTTATCCCAAATGGAGTTTTCCAAACACACTGGTTTAGAGAAAACAACAAATTTGTTAACTACAGAAAGCTTTTCAGTGATTATACATAATGAGGTGTATTAATCAAATTGGTTACAAGGAAAGGTAAAGTACAACTAACACCTACCTTAAGCTAAATGAATACAAAGCAAATGTCTGACTCCGCACATGTTCCATCAATCTTACTGGCTGAATCTTTCAGTCAGGATCTCCCGTCAAGTCCAATGCTGCTGCTTTTATTCTTTAGAGGTTGATGCCATGGGCAAAGAGCAAAGAAGAGATGATTTGGGGCATCCTCTTAACGCCCTTTCTCTTGAACAAGACTCCTCTCCAACTGATGTTCAGGAGAGAGAGTGTCTCTGGCCACTTAATCAGGGGATGGTGTAATTGATTTTATTCACACCTGGCTAAGATGTTGACTAGCCTTTTGTCTCTGGGCAACCTGTTTGTGACTGCCCTTCAGTACATGATGGAACACGTCTTGGTGGTAATATAGTGGAATCTCATATCTTTACAGTGCTGCCATACATTTTACCAGGACACTAATGATCAGCGTATCATGAGTTTTCAAATGATACCTTACATGGTGTGCTTTGTACCATATTTAACATAGTCTTGTAAAAATGAACTTAGAGCTACATGCTGTCCGTCCAGTGTCAACCAATTTGTGCATGTCTGTATTTAAATTTGTCTACAACCATAAGCGTCCTATGAGTGTGAAGCAGTAAAATCACCTCCCCAAAGGTTAAATTCTGTTAACCTGGTGGGTGCAGTGTAAACATAGACACTGTATGACTTGTGGATCTAGCAATCTTCCGGCAGCTGTCCTACAATATCCCAGAAGAGCTGTGGACCAGCTGTAGAAATGTGGACATCGTCAAACTTACACAGGAGATACAGGCAAAGGGATACAACTGGGATCAGCAGGAGTGCCATGTGAAAGTAAAGGAACCTTGCCACGGCCGCACATGGCTGGGGAGACCAACAATCGATCTGGTGCTGAGTTGCAGACCGGCCAGTCTTCCTGTTAGCTGCATGCCCTGTGGGTCAGACCTCGCCAGCACCCTGCAAACTACCACAGCAACCTCAGAAGAGTCTGAGACAGAGACCTCTGCCGTGAACAGCAAGGAGGATGCTAATGGCGGGGGACAGTGGAAGGTCCAGCCGAGCCATTCGAGACACCCCCCCACAGGATGAGCTTGATGAAGGAGAAAGGTACCTCAGTAAGGGTGGACCTTCGTTTTTCTTTACGATGTTTTCATTTAAAAATGTAGTCTGGTCATTCCCAAGTTAGAGACACCAGTATTAACTCTTCATTGTTTTACTTGCATGAGAGCAAACAGAGGTAGAACTGGCATTTACTTGTTGGTCCTCTGACAGGGCTGGTGGGAGGGCCCTGCAAAGCAGTTCATGTATATAAGGGAGTGTCCCTGGTACCCTCCTGATAGATCTCAATCTTTCATAGAGATAATCTGCAATGCACTGAAGTGGGCTAGCAGCATATAGCCCCCGGCAGCTTCCTGAGTCAAACAAAAGTACAGCATCCCGAGTGAGAGCAACTAGCGCCACTCCGCCTGTGGAAAAGAGTGCCCGTGCTCAGTGCCATGGCCATATATTGAGTACCCATGGAATAGGGAAACTTTCTGTTGGACGGAAAATCCTTCCATCTCCATTCCTGAGCCACCAGTACGTGGGGCTGTACCGAGGCATTCCAAACTGTAGTGACAATTAGCATTTCTTAAATGTTTGTGGGACCAAGGAAGGGAGTTTTCCATGGCCATTCTCAGTCCAGTGATACAGCTGTCTGGCTTGGTCAGCAGCTTCTGGCTATGTGGCTTTGAGGGGTGCCCCTCCATGCCCACTGAATTCCTCACCCTCAGGAGGAAGATGAGAAAGAAGAGCAAGTCAGGAGTTCAGTGAAATCCTGCAAACCAGGAAAACAAGGCTTGGAGAGTCAGTATGAGCCTCAGCATGAATAAGGAGAAAAGGAAAAAGGCCCGGGGGAGGGAAATACACCAGGACATAATGTGTCTGCTCAGGCAGCTTCCCCAGTTGCTGTAGGTCCTGGTTGACCAAGAAGTGCAGAAATTCTGGGCTACCTATCCTTTGATGTCCACAGAATGGGATGGTCACAGCCCCCTACAACGCAACACGTGGCATCACGGACTGCAGTCATACCCCTACCACTCCATCCTGGGGAACGGCAAGGAAATGGCAGCTTCACAAACGCTGACCTGTGAGAATCCTGTTGGGTGTATGCCCAACCACAAGGAACTATATGCCCTGAAATGGACATCAAAATTGGAAAGGGTGTATATATTTGTTACATGCTATGAATTTGTTTTAAAAAAAAATACAACTTTTGTACACTGTTTTTTTCACTCAATAAAATTCTATTTAACTGTATGTATATTTTTGTATAAAAAAATTCTCAAGATGGAAATAGTATGTAAATAATAGAAGTCAACGTTCAGTATTTGTAGAACTAGTTTGGGGGACTTCTCCCCTCCATGAACTTGTAGAGATCACACAGGGCATCAATAATGAAAGTGACTAAATAGATAAATGGGAGTTATTTTGAGAAAATGGAAACCTGCAATTCTCTCATACACAGACTGTCCTCGTGAGCTCTTCTGCTGCATTAATGGAAAAGATGACTTTGCTGATAGAAATGCTTGAAAAAAATGAGGCAGGCTGCTTTCTCATGACATTATGGCATATCTTGGCAATGAAGTTCTGGTTTTGGAGAACAAAGTTAACTTTAGACGTTTACAGCACAATGCAGAATGCATAGTGGTGCTCAAAGTACGCAGTATTTGTAAATGTACAGCAAGAGTCATGTAATTCATAAGCATCAGTAAAATATAGTCCTGCTTATAAATGTACAGCAAGCACTACGCAATTCTTAGCATCCGTAGGTCCCGACCTAAAGTACACACTAGCACAGCACACTACTGTCGCTCTTTCGAAGCACCCCTCAATGAGAGGGGGAACAGTTGCTGTCAGGGTGGAGATGGAGCTGACTTTGAGCAGCCAGACACCAGGACTATTACCAGAGTCCAGTGTGGATTTGGGTACTTTGAAAGAGCCATAGTGACCTTGATGGACCAACTGCTGTTGGTGAGAGACCAGCTTTCAAGCTTACAGAGAGCTCTTCTTCAGATCTGGGACACGTACTTCTGGGGACCCAGAGCCTGAACAACTACACAGTAATTAAACAACCCCATAGCCAGAGTCTGCTGACACAGGCTGCCTGCAGAAGTTTAATTGCAATCTAGACATACTCTGTGAGTCTGCTTCTGTGCTATGGGTAAAGATCTGTGGACTGGAAATAATATAGTTGCAAAGGACATAGTAATCTTTGTAAGGTGGACATCAAATTCTGTACACAGCTAGATTTCTGCCTCTTCTGTTGAGGGGGAAAGGATTACAATGCTCCAAGTGTAAGCCATTAAACCTAAAGAGGGGAAAAACAGGGTGCACTAGAGATCTAACCTTATAAAAGTGTTAATTTCCATACTTCTAAATTCCAGGAGTGTATTCCACTGCTGTTGCTCAAAAAACTTGGTCCTGAGTTCTGATTTTACACTTGACTAAACCTTACAAAATTGAGATTGTTCTAAGATCTCTTCCAGTGCACTTTTAGGATTTCTTTTTTACTAAATAACTTTATAAACTCATAGGTTAAGGCTAGATAAAAGCCCAACGAGATGTTAATCATTATTTGACAATCTCCTGCGGCATGCAGAGAAGTTTTGTCTGAAGTGGGTGAATGCTGTCTGGAGAGAGATGGAAGGTTGAGTAGTAATTCTTTTACAAACCCAGAATCCTTCATTAGTGTTCTGAAAGCAGACCTATTCAGACTACCCTTGTGATATAAGGATATGAAGAAACCAGAAATGTAAATTGCAATTTTTGTTTAAAAAAAAATCTTTTCAAAACGGGCAGGGTTGTTTGGTTGCAGTGGGGCTTCCTTCCACAGGACACTGATGCACTTCTTTCGCATTGGCGTTGAGGGAGGGTGGCTAAGCACTTAAAAAGCTGGGGTTCCTTCTACATTTATTTGAATTTTCCTCCATTCTGTGCAGAGGAATCTGGCAGCTCCAACAGCTTTGAGAGAGCTGGGGGGGTCTCTTCATCTCTTATTAGATGTTTCTGTTCATGGCCAAAGGGATGGAGCTTTGATCACAGGCAATTCTATGTGGCTCAAGCAGCAATTGTTCCAGTAACATATTACCTCATGCGTCTTGTCTCTCTAATATCTTGGGAGCAACACTGCTACAACAGCACTGCCTACAGTGTTTGTAGAAAGCTTTTAGCCATTTAATTGCTGCTTGTACTCTCAGCTTAACTTTGCCTGAATGTTCTTTGTCTTAGAATTTCTGCCATTTTGAATGGTTCTGTCTTTGGACTGGGGAAGCAAAAGATGCTGGGGGAGCATTTCCTTTTCCTCTTCTCTCTGCAAAGCCTCAGGAAGGGCTGAATCTTATTCCTGTACGTCCTAGACCTGCATTAGAAGAGTCCCTCTCTAATGGCTCTTTGGGGCCCTCCTTTGATCATCTTAGGGGTGTGAAGAAGCTCAGACTTTTAACTAGCCTGTGGACAAGGCTCACAGTTCTACTCCGAAGACTCTTGCAAAGCCTTTCTTCCCAATAGAGTTGGCCCAAGGCACAGTTAGGGGCACACTCCAAATGGTAAAGCAGTACGTATGCATCTGATTCCAGGTGTCTGAAGATTACACAGCAGATGTTTGAAGCCCTGCTGCCACTGGAGAGCCCCAGGAGATGAGGTGCCCTGTGACTGCTTTGAATTGTGCTTCATCACAGGGGAGGCAGCAAATGCTTATTGTAGAAGTGCAGAAAGCCATTTGCTTCTGAAGTTTTATAAGCCATCTACTGTAGGGTTTAAAACAGGCTTAAAGGAATTAAACTGTGTCCTTTTGAGAGATTCTGTCTGTGACATGTGAGAAGAAAACAGTTTACAAGGGAGTAGAGGGCAGGCTCAGGAATTATTGAAAGTCATTTTATCAGAGTTTACACCTGGTAGCCCTGATTTATTTCTTTAATTGTGTAACTGATTTTTTTTAAAGGGGGCAAAAGGAAATATCAGAGGGGGTTGGAAGCAATTTGGAAAACAGAAAGCACTAAGGAGATGGGGGAGAGGGAGGAGGAAGAATGTAAAAGCAGGGATGTGCCAGACGGAGCCCTCCAGAGTCAGTGTAAAAATGCAAGCAGTACATTGGAAGGAACTCTGGGGTAACATCCTACCTCTAGCAGCATTGGCCCCCTCTGGAGTTGATTCAATAACCCTTGCCCCAAAGTGACTTGTCCCCAGAATGAGGAGAAATGATTTGCACGGAAGATCTCTTTGCACTCAGCTTGTGGAAGACTGGTTTCTCATCTCTGAAGTAGCTGTATTCATTTAGTCTGCCTTTTGACAGTTTTGGCTTCCCTCAGACAGGGATTTAGTAGAGTGCTTCAGGAACGATTTGAGTGGCTTGCTGACAGATATAAAAATAACTTACTGTATGTCATGGACCATGTACACGCTGTGCGAGAAGTCCTGAGCTCCCCAATGCTTTCTATAATTTATATGGTATCTCAGTGTGGTGTACTTTCCATGCCGCCGCTTTTAAATTATGCATGTTAAAATAAAATGTACTTAAAATACAGCGTAACCTAAAATGACACTGGTCACTTTGTGCCATCATAACCTCTGGCCACGTGTCTCCCCTCTCTGTGTCCCAAGCATACAACTAGTTAACAAAAGATTGGATGAATTTCCAAATCCTGTTGGATTCGGATGTGAACGTTGGCGTTACTGCTTGTTAAGGAGGAAGAACCCCGTGTAGAGGCTGCCGCTCGAAGCATTTTGGATCATTTTAGCCATTGGGGAGCAATTTCCCAGGTATCTTGCTATCAAGTTTACATCCTACTCCCATCATTTCCTGCTAATTTCTTCACATAGCCACCTCTTATCCCTTCCCGCAACCTCTAGCTATGGCACTAAGGGACCCCCCTTCAGTGTCCTCCACAGCCTGCTGCCTCCTCACCAACAGCTACTAGCCAGTCAAATCTCAGTAGCTTGGCTTTCTCTCCAGTAAGATATTCTTACCCACTTGGTGTCTCTAACATCAGACCAACACACCTACTGCTACACTGCCTACCTGTTTCTCCCCAGCTCATCCATTATGCTTCCATCATTTTCCTGCACCTTGCCACTTGCTAACTTCCTCCCTTCACCCTATTTCCAAGGCCTGAGTATCCAGCTTCTTGGTTATCACCAGCACTGTACCTACTGTGCAGGGTAGCTTCCTACTTGATGCTTTTTCACTCAGTCCCCTTTTCTAAAGCCACTCCTGGCCCTTCAAGTAAAGTAATCCCCTGATAAATTTCAGGGGTCTAGTCTAAAGCATAGAGGTTCTACAGCAGCGAGGGGCAACCTGGACTAGTGAGTGGGCTGTGAGTGGCCCTCCATCTCACTGGGCTGCAAGATTGTTGGAAACAAGATGGTCTCCTGAGAGGGTAGTTTTGCTAAATGCGCTTGTGTACCTAGAATCTGTGGGGTCTGCTGATTGACCCATGGCAGTGCTTATTGGATGCAGTGGGAGCACATGGCTCTTAGTGTTGTGTATAATCAGCATGCACCTCACTTCATGTGCCCTGGCTTTACATGCATGTCACTTGGTAAAACCAATAGGAAAAAAACTACACTGAAAACCAACAGAATCTGGCAACCCTGTGCGTGGGCAACGATGAACAAAATGTCTTGAATGCCCCACATAGATCTCCAGTGGGCTGCATGTTCCCACGCTGTTCTAGAGCTTCTGTAAAACAGCTCTAAGGACATTTCAACATGGAAAAAACTTATTTTTCAAGAACATAGTTTCCTAAAATGGCTGAATGAAAAATTCTGCAAAAACCATAAACAAATTCAGCTTGGGGCAGACATAGGGCTTGGTACATGTCAGCCCAAACAGCCTGGCAAAGTTGTGTTGAAAACAATGTCAGAGGTTGCAGAACTCTTCCAGTGAGGGAATTGCTTACATCTTTGTCTAGAATATGGAGAGAAATATATACACTTCAGAGTACAACTACTGGATACAAGTCACATCATTTACAAGTGTGCACTTTGCATATGTTGGTAGCTTATAAAAAGTTTATAAAGTACATACCGGCAAAGTGTACGTGCAGGTGGGGCTGGCTAGGAAAGCCATGTGGGGAGGATGGGATTAGTTGAGGAAGCATGAAGTTATCTGGAAAATGATTATACCAGTTTGTTGAGTTTGGAAGGTCACTGCAGTTCAGGCACAATTGACAGGTATTCCCGTTGCTGAACAATTCATAAATGTTTTTGTAAACTTCCTTAGATTGCCACCTATAGACACTACACACAAGTCTGCTGCTATATTTTCTTTTCAGAAGTTCTGCCTACTCAGAATCATTAATTGCTGATTGTTCTGCTGGCAAAAATGAGTACAGGATCTTTCGAAAAAGGGTTTTATTTTCGAATGATCCCCGTCTAAACAGCCGTTTTTCTTTCGAAAAGCCCCTTTTTGGGGGGAAACCCATGGCTTTTGGGGGGAAATTTAAATCCCGGCTTCATTTGCAATTTTGAAGTGTCTAATTTACATCCCTTTTTTGAGAAAGTGATGTAGTTTAGACACAGCCTGAATGGTCTTGAGTGCAAGGGACTGGACAGAAGTCAAGACTAATCTGTAGACCGTTCCTGACAGGTGCTTATCTGCTCTTTAAAACTTCTATTGATTGTTTTCACAGTCTACCTAGACAATTTATTCCAGTGCTCAACTACTGACAGGTAAGTTTTTTCTGATATCTAACCTAAACCACCCTTGCTGCAAGTTATTGCTACTTGCTCTGTCCTCAGAGATTTAACAAGTACAATTTTCTCCCTCGTCTTGGTAACAACCTTTTATGTATTTGAAAGCTGTTATGTCACCCATCAGACTGCTCCAGATTAAACAAACTAAAGTTTTTCATGGGGGAATACACACTACCCAAAATGCATTTTGTTTCTGCAGCTATAGTTGAGCTCTGTGTTAATTGTATATAACTGTTCATGGATAGGTATCGCCATATCGTCATGTACTGATCTCAGGTAATTGGTGCTTCATGACGAATCTATTAAGACATGCAAGATGTTATTTCAGTTATCATATTACAGATGCTATCTGGTGATACTAAAACTGTGAAGCTGTTAACTATAGTGCAAAGTGGTTTTACTTGTAGCAATCTGACTGTTGTCTGACCATCAAAGGCATGTCAATCTATCTTGGGGAACTGTGACAAGGGTAGTCCAATGTTGATTTTATGTCAGTTTGAAAGGTACCAGTCATTTAAGATGTGCATCAACTTCCAGAATAATGCTGCTTTTGTGACACTGGAGGCATCTTCCAAAAGACCTTTTTAACTTGGAGTAATAATGTAAAAAGTTTGTTACATGATCCTTAAAGATCTAGCCCCAGTTAGGGAAGCATCATCCTGAGAAATATGCAGCTTGCTTAACATTTGAGACTTTTTACGTGGTGTCAAGTAACTCACTAGAAAAACACTGGCCCTCAGATGTTGCCTGAAACAGGAAAATCCTTGGTCTTTTGTTTAAGTCTAAATATGATGGGGGTTTATTTTTCTTACTCTGCATTAACAGAAGGAAATCGGGGCTTGCAGCGCAGGAAAATAACCTTATAGAAGCGCAGCAGAGGCTTGAACAAAGAGTTCCCAGGAGAGCTAATCAACTACAGTCACAGGAAATGCTCTCAGAACCAGAGAAATGAATTTAAGCTGATTAGAGCCCTTCTGGCAAGCCTTCTACCTTATCCCATTTCCCACTGCCAGGAAACATCAGCAACTGATACCAGGGCCGTAGCTGCAGGAAAAATACCTTAAACATACATTTCCTTTCGAGGGAGAACTTATAGGCCCTGAAATCCAGGTTGCCTGTTAAAGTGAGGAGCTCTTGGCTTTCACCCTGGAAGAGCCATATTTTTTCAATGCTTCTTTAGGAATTGAATATGGGTTATCAGAGACCCGGGAAGTGATACCCCCAGCCAGTCTGCATTATGACCTCCTTGGAAAAGTTGAGTACTGCAAGGAAATACTTGTCCTGCTCCCCAATTCATTGGGGGTTCCAGGGAGCTAATCAGGGAGACAGGGCACTGAGTTTTCTCACTTCACCTTTATTCATTGTAAGGATAAAATTACTGAGATCCCTGTTTCAAAAGTTCTGGATTCTTAGTCCTCTGTGGAAGATCTTAGCAAATCAGAGCTTTATGCAGCTGGCAGCCTTTTTGTGGGGAGAGGGGAAGAATCCAACACTCATAAATGAGGCGGCCATGCTTGGAGGCTTGTGTCTCTGCAGGACTGGGGACTGACTAGGAAGTAGAATAAGGGCAGGAATAATCCCCATAATTATAAGGAGCTGTCTAAAGACAGCAATGTGACCAGACAAGCTCATTCAAGAGTGAGAGGGGCTCCGGTCTGGCACAATGAATCCTTCTCCCATAACGCTGCCATGAGCGCATTCCTTGGGTGATCCATTAGGAGAGAGGTGGATCTCTTTGGTTCATGTGCAAGCTCCTGCCGTAGAGTCCCCCCAACAGCAGAAATGGCATGACTGATGGGAAGAGCATCATCCAATGAAAGGACAACAGTCTGTCCCTGAGGCTTTCTTGGGATTAGCATAGTCAGCCGAAACACCTCAGGGATTTCTGACCTCCTGAAGCTAAGAATCTGGTATCTGTAGATTGAACAATTATAAAGAATAAAGGGGCCACTGTGATCATCTCATCAGACTTCTTGCTTACCACAAGGCATAGAATTGCCCAAATAAATCCTGTTTGAACTAGAGCATAACTTCTTGAAGAACGACTGATCTTGATTTTTTTATATTTCCGATAATGGAGAATCCAACACAGCCTTTGGTAAAAATTTTTCCAGTGGTTAATTAGTCACTGCCACAAACTTGTACCTTTTTATTTCCAGGCTGAAATTATCTAGCCTCTACTTGTAGCCCCATGTTACTCGCTGAGGTCAGATTCTGACTTTCTGAGACGTCTGCAGTGGCCAGTGCTCCTGGCCTGGAGGACTTCTGAGCAGCTTGTATGGTCACCTTGCTGGGTGCACCAGCTGCTGCTGGGCCAGACTCTGCCTCCCCACCCCCACCCCAGCAGCAGAGTTTGTGAGGGGAGATAGGCCTAGGGGGTTGGGTGCAGGGTGTTGCTTATCTGTAGGGACCTCACTGGAGGGGTGACAGTAGGTCCTCTCCTCAGCTCCTAGCTCCACATGCTGCCTGCAACTGCAGGCACTGTCCCCCCATCTCCCATTGGTTGAAGTTCCTGGCTAATGGGAGCTGCAGAAGCTGGATTTGGGGCAGAATGGAAGCAGCATGTGAAGCTAGGAGCTGGATAGAGAGCCTGCCCCGGTCCTTCCACACACACCCCCAAACACCTGTGGTGCTCCACAGCAGCACCCCTGGGCTCCATAACCTACCTCACAGCCCCACACACTCCTGAACCATCCCCTGCCAAGTTTTAATGGGCACATAGCAGTGTATCCTCTAAGCTACATGTCGGAACAGCTTCACAGGTGATTAATCAGCCCTACCCAGTCAGTCAGATCCATTCATGGAGCCCTAATCCTCGGACTGTGTGGGGCAGATTAATCACCTATGAAGCTGTGCTACCGCACAGCTTAGTGGGAACACTAGTATTTAATGACAGTCATGGACAGGTCAAGGGTCATGAATTTTTGTTTGCTGTCTGTGAGCTGTCCATGACTTTACTAAAAATACCTATGATTAAAATAGTATCTTCATAGGCTAGATCGAAGAGCTTATCAAATGTTTGTTCCCTGGGTAGTAGACATTTATTGACTCTAAACGGGTTATTCGTTACCATTGTTAACTAAATAGATACAGCTCCTTGAGTAGCTCACTGTAAGGTATGTGTTTCATTCCTTCAGTTGTTCTTGTGCCTCTTCTCTGAACTCTCTCCGGTTTTTGATGTCTCTAGAATTGTGTTCACAACTGAACAATGTTCTAGTAGCAGTCACTGTAGTGCCAAATACAGAGGTAAAATAACCTTGCTGTTCTTAATCAGTATTTCCCTGTTTATGCATCCAAGGAGAGCACTCAAGGAGTTTTTTTGGCTACACTGGGATTCTCACCTTTACCATGATTCCCAAATCCTTTTCATAGATACTACTTCCTAAGGTAGCCCCCTGTCCCGTAAGTATGGCCTATGTGCTTTGTTCCAAAATGTTTAACCTTACATTTGGCCATACTGAAACAACTATTGTTTGCATCCAGCTTACCAGGTGATCCAGATCGTGTTGTCAGACTTGTCCCCTTCATTACTTACTGTTCCCTCAAACTTTATCTGTACATTTTCAGTGGTTTTGTTTCCTTCTAGATAAAAATATCATTATAGCAGAGAGCCAAGAACTGATCTATGCAGGACCCTGCTAGGAATTCACCTGTTTGATTATTATGTTGAGATTTGGCAGTTAACCATTTTTTTTCATGCTTTTGATGTATATCATATTGATTTTACATTTTTCTAGTTTTAGTGTTGTGCAATACCAGTCAAATGTCTTATAGAAGTTTTACTAGATTATCAATAGTAGTACCTTCATCAACTAAGTTTTAATAGCATTGTTTTAAAATCTAGTTTGTTTTACAGGATTTATTTTCATAAATCCATGTGAATTGGTATTAATTATATTTAGCTTCCTTTAATTTTTTTATTAATCTCTCTCAGATCAGCTGTTCCATTATTTTTCCTGGGATCAAAGTCAGGTTGACAGCCTAAAATTAGCTAGGTCATCCCATTTATTCTTCTAAAATATTGGGGTAATGTCAGCTTTCTTCTAGTCCTCCGATATTTCCTCTGTGTTCCAACATTGATTGAAAATCACCTTTAGCTATTCAGCAAGCTCCTCAGCCAGTTGTTGAATTTTTGTCTGTAAATTATCCTGACTTGTGGATTTAAAAAATGTCTAACTATAGTAGCAACTGCTCAACATCTTCATGAGATACTGTTGAAATGGAAAATGTTTCATCATAATATGGTATGATTGTGAAACTGGCAGACCAAATTCCGGCACTTACCAAGGCTGTAGTTATCAGCTGAGCACTGACAAATGTGTAGCTGGAATCCAGACCAGCTCACCTTTGTTAGTATTTTCAAGACAGGTGTTATAGACTTCTAAGAATGTGCTTAGACTCTATGGAATGCTTGTAAGTTGTTACCTATATAAACTTCACTTGTAACGTCTGAATCCCTTCCTAAAAGTTAGTTTTGTTTTATAACTAAAAATGCCTGCTCTGAACCTGTGATCCCAGTCAGGGGAGTGATCTGCCATCCGCTAAGAAGGGCTATAAAAATAAAATGGGCCTTTATAGAACATCATGGTACAAAGACTTGGTTAATGCATGAAAGTGCTATGTGCAAGAAAGCCTGTCCCCTCAGCTTTAGTGCTGCGGGAGAGAGATAAAACAGGGACACAAGAAAATTTTCTCTTTTGCTGTCTGGATTCTGGCAGCTCTGGAGCTGCTAAGCAGAAGCAGAGATCCCCAGGGTCAACTTGGGAGTTAGCCATAAAAGACATTCAGTGCAAACTGCTTACTTCAACTGTCACCTTCTGGAACCGCAGGCTAGAGCTCATTTGTGCATATATATTTGCCTGCTTTAACCTATAACATATTCTCTCTTTTCTGAATAAATCTTTAGTTAACTATAGGATTTGGGTACAAGTGTTATCTTTTGGTGTGAGATCAGGGGTACAAATTGATGTGGGTTAAGTAACTAGTCTCTTAGAAGTGGGAGCAACCTGAATATGTTGTGATCTTTGGTGTAGAGCAACCAGCTACCACTAAGACCATCTTGCCTGGCTGATGAGACACACTGGAGTGCCCAAGGGGACTGTTGGTTATAGTTGTTAGCCTGTTGCAGTACTTCAGGAGTTCCCACTTATTAGATTTCACCAATCCAATAACATAACATAGCACCAGCTTGGGGGGCTCTTCCCTACTTTGTAACAGTCTACTCTGAGGTTGGCGCACTCGGTCATGAACCATGAACAATGGCTACATCTGTTTGCCCAAATTCAGAGAAGAATGCCTTTTCTTTAAGGACAGTTTTGCCATGCTCAGCTATAATGGAGTAGTTTGCTAAGGTTCTTTCTTATTTTTAATATACTCTAAAACTCATTATCCTTAACTGTCTGTGTGTGTGTGTGTGTGTGTGTGTGTGTGTGTGTGTGGTTTTTGTTTTAAACCACCTTACCAATTTTCTATGTTTCCTAACTTTTGCTACTGGTGAATTTAAATGGAAGAAAGGGGAAATTTATTTGTGTGGATTTTTGGGTTTGCTTGTATATAGTTGTCTACTTCTATTCTAAGCCAGACTGGCTCTTTACCTCTATCCTTCTTTCTCAGTTTTGGATTTTGGGTGTCTAGTACATTTTTATTAAATAATTTCCAATTATCATTCACACTTTTCATATTAAAATCTCTCCCACAGGCATTCATTATGTTTTTCAGCTATGTGAAATTGGCCCTTTAAAGTACTAGCTATACATATTACTGGGTTTGGACTTCATTCTGTTTGCACATTATAAATGTGATCAAGTTATGATTATTTGTATCTTATCTGCCACTGGTTTTTAGTTCTGTGATCAATTCTTCCTTATCTGTGAAGATGTCTAATGCAGGATTTCCTTTGGTTTGAGTTAGAAAATTGTCATCTGTAATATTTAGAAATTCTGAGGGTGGTGTTATACTAACAACATGAGACCACCTGTATGTCACTTATATTGAATCCCCCATAATTTCTCAGCTTTTTTCCTCCATAGCATAGATGTCTAAAGATATCCTGTCCCATCCTTATTGCACTGTAGAACCTTATCACCTTTGCAGCTTAGAGTCTGTCTTCCTGATCAGGACTATTAAGGCCTGTTCTATAGTACTACGTAAGTTGATCTAACTTACAATACTCCGGGAAGGGGGGAAAGATGATTTTTTCCACCCTGAGCAAAGCAAGTTTTGCACTGTCTGCACTGGTGCTATGTTGGCCAATATTTTAAAATTCTGCAAGAATCTCCATATTTTATTTGTCAAAATAACACAATATAATCACTCGCGTTTCACTTATTTTGGTAATGTTATTTCAAAATACTTGTCAGCAAGTTTGTCATCAATAATACAGACAGCAGTGAAAAAGATTTCCCCTAGGAGTTGAGAACTTAAAAAAAAAACCCTACAACAACCACGTTCCATTTGGGGGATACTGAAGGCGACCTGGGGGGGGAAAAGGGGCAGCACCCAGACACCTGCACTACCATCCCTCCAGAGCCCAGCTGCAGGGTACCCCTGCCCCAGACACCAGCACCCCCATGACCTTTACTTTTTTACTATCGTGCCAGAGGATACTATGTAGTGCAACCCTGCCGTTTCCTCACCCTTTGCCAGAGGTGGGCCTCCTGGGCCCTCTCCTGTCCCTGGATCAAGCAGGGTGTCAAGCCTCCAGCCATGCTCATTGTGAGCTGGGTTCTGCAGAGTCCATTGCTGGCCAGCAGGTCTGTAGCTCCAGTTCTGCAGTGGGCTGTGCCAACGAAAGCTCATGAAACTGTCTACATGTTTTGTTAGTCTTTAAAGTGCTACCAGACTATTTTTTGTGTTTTTAAGAGAATTCCATGTAATTCTGCATTGTGCAGTGATGCAGAATTCACCCAGGAGTAAATATTTGAACTGTCTGCAGGCTGCCCAGTTTCTTTTTGTTCCTGTGTTCTGTGTAATTGGGTGCATCTGGTATTGGTTGATTAGTGTGAAATTAGCAAATTTACCATAATAAATTAATTATTTTGGCTTCATCTAACAATCTTAGTTCTGCTGTGCAACTAATCCACTTTTGAGAAATTCTTAAAAATATGCTATAACAAGATTTTGGACTAATCAGCAAATGTTTAGGAAGCGTGTCTAACTGCTTTGTTAGTCTAAGCAAAGTATTTGAAACTTGCCTTTTGGCTATATCGCAACATGTCATGAGTTGTTGTATTCTGAAATATCAACAAATGATTTCAGCATGAATATTATGGGGTTTCTCTTACTTCTATTTTATTATTTTATTTGTTTAGCATATTTACCTGTGATCTAATTTTATCACAAAATGTAAAGTGATTGTATCCTGGAATTATCAAGAAAACAGCCGTTCTTAGCACTCCACTATGTTTTTTTCATTCTTTCAAATAAAAAAGTGGCAATAGTCCTAACCTACCAGCAGACACATCAAGAATACGGATGCATGCTAGTGAGCTGTGGAAGAGTTTGTTTGGTATTTCTGTGCAGAGACAAACTCCTCTCACATGAGACCTTTTGTCCTGTTAACATTTTTTTGCCATTTCCAGACAGCTCTGTGTGCCATAGGCTGTACAGGTTGAACCTCTCTGGTCCGTGCTCCAGCAGACCCTGGATGTTGCTGGACCAGAGAGTCTTGGTGGCTGCAAGCAGGGGCCAGCTGGGAGTCTGGTGGCGGAGGGGCTGGTAGCTTGGCCAAGTCCAGGAGCAGAGCCAATCTGGCAGTCGGGAGCCAGTGCCTGAAAGCAGAGCTGGGCAGGGAGCCCAATCGGGGCTGGGAGCAGAGCCTAGCAGCTGGTGCTGGCACTGGGATTGGAGGTCATGCGGGGAGCCTGGAGGCCGGCAGCAGAGGAGTTGGAATTAACATGCCCTGGCAAATTCTCTCATTTTGGACTGGTCAAGTCCCGAGGATGCTAGACCAAGGAGGTCCAGCCTGGACAACTTCAGCATATTAAGGTTGCTGGGCCCAATGCTCAGGTAGACCTTATGCTGCAAGACTGTTTTCTTCAATAGGAGCTTGCCTGAGTATTGCCTACACTGGTTTGCTATTTAAGCTTTATCTGGGAGACACTATGATAAAAGGGGACAAATTGAGTTAATGCTGCTGAGCAAATTTTAAATCTGTAGTTACAGGCAAAGTGGTCCTGCAAAATGAAGGAGCAAACATTAGGTGCCCCAAAGGGGTGAGGTTTGATCCTTGCATGATAGTTGCCAGTAAGATGTCAGGCTTTGCTGTTTACCTACACTGCATATATGGGGGAAAGGCGTATATCTAATTATCTTGTGTGGCAAATACTTCTAAACCTGACTCCTTAAGTGCTGTTTCTCTTACAAAAAATGGGAATAAACACAGCAAGAAAATGTAAAAATGTTATGCTCTACAATTTTGTTAATCACAAGTTTGTTTGTTTGTTTTTTTTGGCACAGGATCCTGTTTATGGCAGAGGGAAACTTGGAGAAATTCAGGGACTTGTACTGGGGATGCTGGACACATTTAACTATGAGCAAGTAAGTTGTGTGCACCTCTTCATTCTGCCCATAGCTTAATAAAGCGTCTGTCTAGTATTGTCTAGAAGTTATTCTTTTTTTGTTTGCTGATTGTCAGGAATTGGCACATTAAACATCAGTTTAAAAAAAATCTGGTAAATGGAAACCTCTCTTGTCAGCCTCAAAAGATGTGTGCCTTCATATAGTTCTATAAGGCATTGAAAAAACACAGCAGTACAGGAAAAATCACTTTTTAAATAGCTTGCCAGCTATACAGTTAAACATGTCTGAACTCACATTTTAGCATATTATTGTGCAGGCAGCTGTAGTTCAGACTGTTCTAAAATGTACTTAAAATGAGTGTTACGTTTCAGTGTTAGTTCTTGTGCCCTTTGAATTTCTATGTAGCTTTTTGGTGATTTAATGTGTGTTTTGAAATTTGCTCGTGTTGAAACTGTCCATGGGAGTCTGACTCTTTGATAACTGATACCTTTACCTTTCTATTCCAAACCTTTCTTCTGCCATTCACATGAAAATCTCATCCTCCTTATGGTTATTCCAATCGTCAACTGAATCTTAGCAAATCCAAATAGAGCTTCTAATCTTCCCCCAAAGTCCCTCCTCCTTTCCCTTTCATTATTCTGTTGTGGTAGGAAGTGACTGAGGTGCAGGTAGAGTGTCCTGGGCCCCACACTCTTGTAGGAACAGCCCCGGTCCTGGCCCATATTCTTGCTGAAGGGTCGACAGAAAAGTTTACCGGGTGGGATGAGTTTCTTCTATAGCCCATTGTTAAAGTGAAGTGTCCTTAATGGGCCATCAGCACACAGCTGTCTGGCCTGGATATAAATCTTGTCTGGTGAGTGTTACCCAGGAATACAACACACAACAAGATACAAGTCCATGGCCAATATTCTTAACTTTAGATACAAATGGTACATGGGTTTAACCAGGATAATCGTATTTAGCAAAACCTAGTGTTTCTTTCCATTGACGCCTTACATGACCTATTTTTACAGGATTTGTTGTGATTGTGTAACAGTGGCAATATCGATCTAAGTGGTCATATTCAATCATACAGGATCTCAGTGTAAAACTAGTCCCCTCTGGGAAATAAAGATGATAAAGCTTATATGTCAGCGATGGGTGTTTTGAACTTGTATTAGAGAAAAATACTGAGCTCTTCCTTAGTGTGGCTTGTAAAAATCTACACAGAGTGTTTGTGGGTATTTTGGTCTTAATAGTGTGTGTGTGCTTTTTTTAGTGGGCTTCTATGTTTATTCTGTGAGAACACAAACAAGAGCGAAGTGTGCAGCAGCCTCAGAAACCAATTCCTGTCAGTGAAATGCCTCTGATTTTTAATTCTGTTTTAAAAGTTTACAGATAAATGAGCCAGAACTGTCAGTAAAGGCAGACTGAAATTCTCAGCAAGTTTTACTCAGTGCGTAGAACTTTTGAGTTTAGAGATTGCACCTCACCCTTTTACTCCCTGTAATTCTGATAAAATGTTTGGAAAACCCTCTTTAAAAAAGTCCTGCATAAAAATGGAAAGCAGGAAAGCAAGCCTGGAGTGTGTGAAATCACAGAATGTGTCAGTTCCATCAGGACTTGAACCAAATAACTGAAAGAGAGGTTGTAAATAAATGATGTGACTAGGTAAGAGCAGAAAGTGATTGTCTCTAACATATGTGGAGAGAAAGAGGTACTGTATTTTCTGGGTAGCCCGTACACTTTTGATTCCATAAGCTTCTTGCTGTGATTATATGTAGTAAATTTGAAATGTCTGCGGAGTGGTGACAAAATGGTGTGACTGTCTTCTCACAGACCCTTCTAGAGACAACTACTAATCTCCTGAACCATGATCTCCACTGGTCCCTGTGTAACTTGAGAGCCTCCATCACTAAAGGGCTTAACCCAAAGCAGGATTACTGCTGTATTTGTCTGCAGCAGTACAAGAGAAGGCAAGAGACTGCTGATGAAATCATTGTCTTCAGGTAAAGCTAGAGGTGTACCTCTTTGTATTTTAAACCTAAAGATGGAAAGCTGCTGTGGTAAAATGAGAACTGATGTGAGCCTTTATCCACCTTTCAACCCAAACATTTGTTTTAGAAGTTCAAAAGATTCAGTAACAATTCAGAGACCCTGATTATTACCATTAGTTTGACAGTAGAGCAAGCGGTGTTAACCAAGATCGGGGCCCCATTATGTCATCCTCTTTACGAACAGATAGTGAGAGAGAATTCTTGCTCCCAGGAGCTCACAGAGAGACAGAAGGGTCCTGTGGTACCTTAGAGACTAACAGATTTATTAGGGCATAGGCTTTTGTTGGTAAAACTCACTTCATCAGATGAACTGGAGTGGAAATTAGAGGCAGGGATGTATATGTATGAAAGTACAACAAAAGTAAGAGGTTTCTTATCCAGTGTTAATGAGACTAATTAAGTCAGGGTGGATGTAGTTCATTCACCCCAGCTGATGGGAAGATGTGAATATCAAGGGGGGGTGGGGGGAGTTGCTTTGGTAGTGTAACCGCCAATTAAAATCTTTATTTGGGCTTGATTGGATTGAATTTGCAAATGAATTGCAGTTCAGCTGTTTCCCTTTGTAACTGAGATTTGAAGTTTTGTTTTGTAGAAGGATGGCTATTTGAAAATCCATTACTGAATGTCCAGGGAGGTTAGTTTCCCCCTACAGGTTTATGTATGTTACCACTCCTGATGTCTGATTTGAGTCCATTTATCCTTTGGCGCAGACTGTCTGGTTTGGCCAGTGTACACGGCAAAGGGGCATTGCTGGCATATCACATTCATGGATGATGGATGAGCCCCTGATGATGTGGCTTATGTGGTTAGGTCCTGTGATGTTGTTGCTTGTATAGATCTGCGGACCGAGTTGGCAACAGGGTTTGTTGCTGGGATGGGTTCCTGGGTAAGTGTATCTGTGGTGGTGTGTATGGGTGCTGGTGAGGATTTGCTTCTGTCTGTAGGTGAGGATTGACCTGTCCCCCAGGGTCTGAGAGAGCGGGGGATCGTTTTCCAGGATCGGTTGTAGATGGTCAATGATGCGCTGCAGGGGTTTTAGTTGGGGCTGTAGGTGATGATCATTGGTGGGCTGTTTTCCTTGCTGAGCCTGTCCTGAAGTAGGTGACTTCTGGGTACTTCTCTGGCTCTGTCAGTCTTTGTTCACTTCTCCAGGTGAATATTTAAGTTTTAAGAATGATAAAGATCTGGGAGTGTTTGTCTGTTAGTCTCTAAGGTGCCCCAGGGCTCCTTGTTGTTTTTCAGATACAGACTAACAGGGCTACCCCACTGATAAGACACAGTAGGCTCTGGAGAGAGGCTGGGCAGAGCTGTGGAGCACTGAGCCCAGGAGAGACTAGAGTTAGAGCCACATCACTGTGACTGGAGACAAAGGGCTTGACTGCATGAACATGTGTTAAATGCTACACTGGCGTGCAAGCTGGCCATGCTAGCCTGCCACGGTCCAAGGGCCTGTCTGCGGTACAGGTGCTGCAGCAGGGTCCAGCATAGACGCTTCTTACGTTGCCAGACGGGCTTGTCCATTGAGGCAGCTATCCTAGCTCTGCAAGTGCTATAGCTCGGTCAACAAAGACATTTTCAGTTGCCATAGCCACATCTAGAACTGGGGCTTAGGTCAGCTTAACTGCAGTGCTCAGGGGTGTGAATTCGTCTAAATTTGTCTAAATTAAGTGCTAATCAGGGCTAACTGTGTGGACCTGCCGTAACAGTTTATCATCAGTGGGTATACAGTTGAACCATAGCATAATTCCTAGTGCTCATATTGCACTTTCATCGGGAGGTCTCCAAATGCATCACAAAGTAAGGCAGTATTGTTATCCCGTCTGCGCAGACGAGTAAACTGAGGCACAGGTGAAGCGACTGTCCCAATGTCCCAGCAGGCCAGGGCTGAGTCCCAGTCCACTGCCTTGGCCTCTAAGCCATACTGCCTCCCGTGGTACTTGCAGATAACACCCAGAACTGCTTTAGGAGTTAAAATGGGGGAGGGATATGAAGTCCCCTCTTTCAGGGCATAAAAAAACCCCTCTTAATTAGGCCATTAGGAAGAAATGTTCTCTGTGAGCATTTCTATCCATGGGGGGGGGGGGGGGGGGGGGGGGGGGGGTTCTTACACCTTCCTCTGAAGCAGCTGGGTCTTGCTGCTACCAGGCTTTTGTTAGTGGGCACTTGTTTCAGTCTGGTCTGGCTGTTCCTATGGAACGTGCCCCAAGCGTGTGAGGGGAGGAAAACCCACGTTGAACTAGTGGAGAGTAATTGTCCAGGAACGAAAATGACCAGGTAAGTAAATCTGTCCGCTTCCTTTCTGGCTTGCGTGTCTGCCAGCTAGCCCTCTACCTCCCAGGCTCCCCTGCGGGAGGGGGTGTTCTGCTGCAAGGTTAGAAGAGAAGCAGATATAGATTTGGATGTCTTTCTGCACACAGGCACACGCCTCTGAAAGTCTTGCTTCTGAACTGCCATGAAATGAAGGAGCATGGTCTGTGTGCTCAGCTGTCAGCAGATGTGATTCTTTGGTGATCTCTGGTTTTGTAAAATTCTTGATCCAAGGGTGTCAAAATGTGGAGGCATTTATATACTGGGAGCTATTGTTGCTGTTGCAGGCAGCCCTGTTTTTCTTAATTGGAAATTGGTGGCGAAATCTCCCTTTTCAGTAGCATTTTTGTGCTTGGCCTTTTGACTCATTTAGTTCTGTCTATTTTAGTAATTGATAGTAAAGGTTCTTCTCTTGTTTTTACAGTTGTGGCCATTTGTACCACTCACTCTGTCTTCTGAGTAAAGAATGTGGCATAGAAACCAAGGGACAGATGAGATGGACTTGCTATAAATGCAACTCAAGCAACAAAGGGGGAAAACCACATGAGAATTTCTCAGAGCTGAAAAAGGGAAATGGTGCATCTGTGGCACAGGTAAGAGTCACGGGGGAACAGGGGTTGTCACTGCTAAAAGGCTGAACTGTCTTTGCTGTCTCTAGATCAGTGGTTCCCAAACTTTTTGGCATCATGCCCCCTTTTTGATTTTTTTTTAAAAACCCCCACGCCTCTTTCTCCTCCTCCCCCTCCCCCCAGCAAAACTTGAGCCCAAAAAAAGGAACTGACCAGAGCAGCAAAACTTGATTGGGGGAGGGGGGCGCGCTGGGTTGCCTCGCACCCCTCCCAGGGAGGCATGCCCCCCAGTTTGGGAACCCATGCTCTAGATTATTAGTGAAGGGTTTATAAATTCCGTCTCCTTTTTGGAGCCTAGCTTCATTTGCAGAGATGTAGGGAAGGAGGCCGCGCTCCCACAGACTGACATCCTGGTGGATGCATTTCCTGCCTCATCTGCTATGTGGGGGCCTAGATCAGGCCTTTTAGATTGGTGTTAAGTATTTTGTATAGGCTCACCATGAGACTTGCTATCAACGTAGATATTGCAGCCTTTGATCCACCTTCTCTGAGAACAGGGTCTTCTGTCCACCCCGTACCTACTCCTAACGGAGCCTGACCATTTTCCTGTGGATTTTTTTTTCCTGTGAAATTTTAAGACTGTCTAGATGATGGGGATGGTTTTGAACTCATAATAGTAAATTACCAATGATTGGCTATAATACATCACTACTGTCATTTCACATCGAAGCAATGAGAAAATGTACATCTGGTGCATCTCTATTTCAATCTAATGGAGCCAGAAATAAACTGTCAGCATGCAAACTCCTACTTTCTCCTGGGCTTGTAACCGCAAATTGCAAGTAAAAATAAATAATGGATGGTTTGCCAAGATGTCTCCTCTGAATTATGCATCTCAGGGAGCAGAGTTCTGCCTTTGAATGTGAGAGGGTGAGGTTATGGGCTTTTCCCTGAACACATCTAGATATTTTGTACATTTGCTTTGCTTTGAAAATAAAACATCCCACCACATACACAAACTGTTAGTGCATTTCCTCTTCTGGAAGCAAAGTAAATCAATGGCTGAGTACATTGTGATGGTGTTGTGCTCAAATTCTTTCTAGTAGATTACTTCACTTGCTGCCAAATCAACTCTGATCAAGGGATAGCGAACAGTATATTTCCGTCAGCTTTTGAGAGGGGGGAAGGGTTTCCAGCTAGAAGGCAAACTTTTGAGAAGTAATCTCTGAGGAATAAATACATAAAGCACAGTGCAGTTTCAGCCGTCATACTCTTAGTCCTTTAAATAGGAACAGAAAATCTTCCCTAGCCCTGAGAGCAGATTCATGTTGTGAGCCAAACATCCTTATTTACAAATGTTATAAAATGAAAATGTTATAAAATGAAAAGTATGCAGCTCCTCTGTAATATGTATTGTGGAAGTGCAGAAGAGAATCCATAATTAAGGCTTCTCAGCTTCTGTTGTAAGTCAGATGTTATATAGTGCTCTTATTTTTTGATTGAAACCAAGGTATTAATTTGAAAATGTGAGTAGCTGAGAGGCTCTATTCTTCTTCTCTCTAAATTCCAAAATTAGAAGAATGTACTTATGACAATTAATGTGAGTCGAGTTACTGCGGTTACATTTTAAATCAGTATTTCATGAATTTCTGACCACCAATTTCTCAGAAAACAATTAGTTTAAAAAATAATTCTGTCACCCATCTATTCTGGTCTGTAGGCACTCAAGTAAAAAGACTAATCTTTTGTGGGAGTGTGTGGAGAAACTGTCATTGAATAGCTTTATCATTATGGAATGGATCTGTTCGTGAAAAACAAATCCTGATAGAGCATCTGGCTGAGGGACAGGACAGGGCTGGACCTTCGTGCCGAAGCACGACCACACAAATAATAGCAAGCTGAACTCCTTTATCGAACATCTGCTGGCTGAGCACAGAGAGCAGTTCCTGGCAATTATTGCAGAAAGACAGATGCTCCCCAAGGCATCTCTGCAGACTTCTCACAATGCTGCCAATGCCGCCATTTGTTCAGTTTCTGCAGCATTCGGTATGAGCAAGGGCTCTTGGCTTCCGCTTTCAGGATTCCCAAAGTAGGTCTAAAACCCAAAGGAAGAGCTCCAGGTTCACTACACTAAGTATGACGGCAACATGGATGAATCTCTGCATGCACTGAAAGATCCCAAGACCCCTTCACAATGTCTAGGAATCGACACACCTTCCCGAAGAGCAAATGTTATAGGTCCCAGCAATTTGGAGGTCCTGGGCTGCCATTCCCTTAATGTTTCACATGCCTTCCTCCCTTTGGTAACTGCCTTGACCACTTCTGGCAGGCTTGGGAATCCATTGTTACAGACAAGTGGGTTTTGGAGGCTCCACAGAGTACCTCCATCTACTTCAGTTCTCTTCCATGTACCATCCTCCCTCCCTTCCTTGTCCCTCTTCAAAGATCCCTCCCACAAGAACCTGCTATGACTCTTTCCTACAACCGGGTGCTATAGAACCAATTCCTACACAGCACAGAGGGAAGCAGTTTTACTTGATTCCAAGAGAGAGCAGCAGTTGGAAATCCATCCTGGATTTCAGACTACTCCTCACCTTTGAGGCACCAGAATTCAGAATGGGGACACTTGCTGTGGCAATCCCATCACTGGACCAAGGGGATTGGTTCTCAGCCTGCAGGACGTGTACGTCCATGTTGCAATCCACTCATCCCACAAACAATTCCTACGCTTCACAGTAGGACTGCGCCATTTTTAGTGCAGGGTGCTTTCTTTTGGCTTTGTCCACCTCAATGGTGGTAGATCAAGGACTGACTCAGGCCTTGCCTCACCTCCCCCTTTAGGGTATCGTACACTCTGCTATTCCTGAGTGGACTGGCTGCCTCTGAAAGTGTCGTTTTCAAAGGGCGCCATGCCATGCTATTCCCAATGGTGGTTAGTTGGGGTGGTGACAGTCTTTGCAGAAGGTATGGTATGGCTCCAGGAAGCAGTGCTGCTGTGGGTTAACAATCATTCCACAAGATGGAAGTACCTGACTCATAACTACTGTGTGCTGCTGCTCTGGCTCTAGCTGGGCATGGATGCTGCAGCTGTGGAACCAAGGAGAATGGCAGGTTTAGCATGGCAATGCTAATGACTACAAGAGGAAACACATACGAAAACATGCTACAGAAAATAGCTGCCTCTTGATGGTGAGTTGGGTGTCATCATCCAAGTGGGGACTAGGAAGCCTGGAATTGAAAATGTGAAACAGTTTGTTTTGCCTCCTTTTTGCAAGACCTCTGAAACCCATCACTGCCAGTGCTAGCACTCCGGTCTGGATCGTTTCTAGTCTGCAAAACCCTTTCCAAATAAGAATGTCTGTGGTGGTGAGCTCATATAAGTACTACATTTCAGTGTGACCTAAATGTTTAACCTCTGCACCAACACGAGCGTCAGACTTGCTAAGAGAGACTCCCCATCACAATGAAGAGCATTCCTATAGTTACATGGTTAAACGGGGAAAAAGCCCAACTTCACTTGTTTCCAAGACAACAGGAAAAGTTGTCTGCAATATTTCAGCTCATCAGCCTTGAGAACAATCTAATAGTTACATCCAGACAAGTGGAGAAATGGCAAAATGGATGCAATTATGTTACATTTTCTTGTCTTTGACACTGAGGAGCAGCAAATGATCAGCTTTCTTTTCCTCCACGAGTGGTAGAGGCAATTAGTAGGGTTGGCAGAATTTTTTTGGGGGGGGGAGGGGGAAGGTTATAATTTTGAAGGATATTTATTTCTAAAGGTTTTCACTTTTTATCCAACAACATTTTCAGTTGTACAAAATTATGGGTTTAAAATATTTCCCCATTTTTATTGATTTAAAATTTTCATAGTCCTAGGAAATTACGGGGGAGAGGGTAAGACAATTTGACAGCAAATATTGCAGTTGGAAAGGTTAAAACTTTTTAACTACTAAACAAATTAACATCACATCAAAATACACAGTAAATATCCTTAAATCCAACTCTACAAAGTTCTCAAGCAGAATTTTTCTCTCTAAATTTCAATTATAGATGGAAAATGTAGTAAAATTGACGTTTCATGAATTAAAAATAGAACCCATCCAAGCCTAGTCATTACTGAAGAAACACCACTACATAACATGTCTAGAGTCGTGGTAACCCCCTACTCTTTAAAAGTTTCTTTATTTCTAAATTTACCTTACTCAAAAAGTACTCTGCAGCAAGTGAAATCTCTGGGTTCCTTGACCAACAGTTATTGAGATATTTTACAATGTAAATAGTTAGATTTCAGACACGAAGGACAAAGAAAATGAGTCTGGAATACTAGATCATCAATTTCAGTTTGCCACCAAATTATAAAACAGCCCTTTCACGTAAGTGATCCATTATGGGTCTTAATCCGCAGCATTAGAATTCATCAAGGAATTGAATCAGTCTCTTGAAGGCAAGTTGGTTCTGATTCCGACGTTTTCCCCAGTTTAACATTGCTCTTCAGAGAGCAATACTATACATTCAGGGTTTCACATCTTTCAGCCAGCGATTGCATTGTGCTTCTAGGCTGCAATTCATTCCCAGCTGCTCATCCCAGAGCAAGTTGAAATGAATAACCTGAGTACAATGATGACAGCTTTTCTGTGCATTCAGACTCCCTGCCCTGCTTTGCTCCAAGCAAGTGCGGAGTAAAGTAAACATAAAAGCACACAATAGCAGGACAAAACGGGAGACGGAATATCAGATAAAAGAGAAAAGGAAAATAAATCTCACGGAGGTTTCAGGATAACCCAGTAAGGGGAGAAGATGGGAAGAGCTTGTAAGAGACACAAGGAGAGCGGGCAAAAGAAGTTTAGAGAGCGACAGTGATGGAGGCAGGTGTAGCGTGGTGTCCAAAGGGCTGCTGTGTTGGCACATTATGTAGTGGGAATTGAATGCTGTCAGCAGGAGGGAACATTGTACTGATCTAATGTAACTTTGCCTTCCATCTCCTTGAACTGCCATGGCAGCTAGAGGCATCAGTCTATCTGCTCTAGGAGCACCGGGATTAGCCCTCTGGTGTTGGGTTGTGCTGTGCCTGAGTGGGGCCTCTCCCCCAGAGGGTTAGGAGACACTTAGAGCTGCAATGGGACCTGCCCTCCAGTTAGTGCCCCAGCCTCTGACCAAATGGAATTCTTTCTTCCTAAGGTAAAGTTGGGGGTCTTTCCCAGAGTTAATTGACCTTGCAAAGAGGGTGCTGGGGCCTTCTCCCCTCCCCTCCCCTCATTGGGCAGTGGTTCAAAACCAAGGCAGAGGCTGAGGAGACCCGTCCTTGGGTAAAATGGCAACTTGGTGCTTCCTGCAGCACACTTCCTCCAGCAGTGCTGCTCGGGATAAAGGGAAGAGTTGGCCTCCAAGAGAATGTTACAGGCATAACTAATGGACCGAGGCAGGTGAGGTCCCTACCCTTTGAGGGAAAGAGAGTTCAGGGGCCTTCATAAGACCGGCCAGCTCTGCTTCCCGCCCCCCTTCCTCCAGGCTCCCCCATCCTCGCCTCCAGCCCCACAGCCCCCGATTCCCCTGCCAGCTCTGCTTCTCGCCCCCCTCCCAGCCAGCCCTGCCCCCCTCCCGGCCGGTCCCCCCCAAGACAAGCGTGTCCGTTTTTTTAGCGGGGTCTACCTAGCAACCCTAATCATGTGCCATTGTTACTGTCGGTGGTGTGACACACAAGCTTTCGAAAGAATCTGAAGGTGCTGCCCAAGCACAAAACAACCTTGCTATAAATACAAAATAAGATAGGGTGATAAATATACTCACATGATCAACGTACTGTGGTGTGAGGTGCTTAAAGCTCTGACTGAGGGAAATGTACTTGCTGCTTCTGCAATATACCTTTGTGCGTGCTGAGGGAAGGTTATACAATCACAAAGCGTCAGTGTCAGTGCTTGGTATTGTCAGGGTCATACACTAGGGCTGAAATCCTGGCTCCATTGAAGTCAGTAGCAAAACTCCCGTCAACGTCAGAGGTGATATTCTTTTTCTAATTTCTCTTGAGCTGCTACGGTGACTCTTGCTTTCCTACCCAAAGAGATTTAAGGTACGTTCCAATGAAGGTGTCTCAGTAAATAACCATTAGTTGTATGTTGTACTAATTGTATAGAAACAAAACCCTTCATAAAAGTCTTTTTGCACAATTGAGAAGATAGTGAAAATATTTTAGCATGAATATTTTATGTATTGTTTTGTAAATGTAAATTCCAGAAACTAGCAGCTAGCAGGAATCCTCATTAGCACTGACCTGGCATGATTACCTCTTAATAGATCGTATTTCTAATCTTAGGGTTTTGGAATACAAAATAGGTACATTTTAATATTCTAACCAAACAAGGTTAAATAATACTGGACAGTATATTCCTCTGCCTTTTTCCAGATTAGTAATGTAATATCTGTAAAGTGCTCTGGAAATCAGAGTTAAGCACAGTATAGAGCTAAGTACATATTAATTAAAATGGTTTGATGTCACCATAACTGCTTAGTATATTTGGAGTTTTGTATTGTATGGTTCAATCTTTATTCGTCTTTTTACACAGAAGAATAACTTGAAGCAAAATAAACATGTTCCCTTTTTTTAAGGAGATATCAAACGGTAGTGTAGGTGCTCTGATCCCGTGGTCGTGAGTTAGTGTAAATACCTCCCTAAATAGATTCAAATTTTCATTGTTGGGTTTTATGTATTTAGCTTTTTGTAATCTTGTAATTTTGTTTCTTAGTCAAGCTCAGAGTCCCTGTTGGATTCCCAGCAAATCCAGGCTTTTGACCAACTCTGTCGACTCTACCGAGGCACCTCCAGGGTAAAGTATCTTCATCTCTTTTTAGTTTGTGAATCAGATTGTACCCAACACTGTGCCATCAGCTGGAGCCAGCAGTCTGAGCTCTGACTCTTCCCTACAGCTTCTTTCAATGATGCAGTGATAAGGTTCATTTAATCAAATTCTGATCTTTTTGGAGCTTATGTAGACAGAATCTTCCACTCTTGAAACACAGGCAGAATTTTCCGCATCATGTTATCTTCAAACACATTCTGCATTTAACTGCCCTCACCCTGTTTTCAAAGGGCCAGTTCCCACTTATCTAAATTCAAATACAAGACAAATTACCACAATAAAAATATTAACATTCAAACTCACTCAAAACACTGTTTTCCCATATAAAACCCTTCTGACAACTGTAATTATTCCGGAGTCCCTGTACTAATTTAAAGGGGTGTTGTGTATGTGCATGCACACGCAAAATATAGGCACAGACAACCCAGATAGCTAGCTCTCTGTGTCTCATATACTCGGGAGAGGTTATTCATCTAAACTGAGGTATGTTGCAGAGAGTGACGGTGAGAACCCTTCCTGCTTGATCAGAGCTTAGGAACATCAGATTACTGTACAGCAATAATCCATCTAGTTCTGGACCTTTTTCTGGACAGTGGCCAATGTCACATGTGCCTCAGAGGAAAGATCTACAAATCTTTGTGGGGTAGTATTGCTCACTTACACGTGTTTCAAAGAAACTCCTTTCTGTCTTCAGCTAGTGAACAGTTCATACTGTGAATCAGGAGGCTACAAATCCCTTATAACTTTGTCCTTGTCACAATGAGAATTGCTATTCTCATTGTGTCGTTGTGGGCTCTTTCTGTGTAGTGAATGGGTTCAGCCAGGGCTTCATAGTTTTGATTCTTTTAAACATACTAATCCATTTGCCTTAGTAATATCCTGCTGCAGTGAGTTTCACAGATAACCATGCAGTGTGAGAGAATGTATCCCCTTGGTCTTATGCTTATGCCATTATTATTGGACTTTCTTGTGAAAGGAAGGAGACAGATGGAGAGAGTCCATACTGCCTGAACCTCCTTTTGCTTACTTAGACACCCCGTCCCACCTTTAAAATGAGTCCTTCCCTTAAGATTGTGCTTGTGTATTTAGTCATGGGTTTCTTTTGCCTTGCAGCTAGCTCTCCTGACAGAATTGTCTCAGACTCGTGGTGCTGAAAAACATGGGCTCCTCAACGTTGCACAGGGTGACCATGTGCTAAACAGCGTCTTCCAGAACAAGAATTTCCAGCTGCATCTCGCTCCCCCTCCACTCCTGGATGAGTAACCCTCCCCTCGCAGACCATGCACTCAGTCCTCCCATGGTGACACAAGAGCATGCTGGGAAGTCTCCTCCTGTCGAGCCGAGAGGGTGAGTTTATTGGTGCAAGGGCCTGCCCTACGAGGCTGGATTTGCTGCCCGTTGCCATCGTGTCCTTCCCAGAATCCTTTGTGACATATTTTGTGTCATATGGGCTTGCTGCACTTGTAACCCCGTGGAGTCTCTAGTAGTCTCTGCTGGCTTATTTTCCGCTGATTGTGCTAACCACACCAAAGGAACATCACAGCCGTCGTTGTCAGGGTTCTTGTCCAGTGGGGTGCACTGAAAGCTCTAAACTCCGCTGTCAACGCCGGGTACATCTCTCAAGCCCACCGCAGGAAGTTGAGGCAACTGTACTAACCCCAGGGCGACTCTCTGTAGCCGAAGCTTATCCAAATAATTGGAACCTACAATATGTTCATTTTTATCCCTTAGACAGATTGACTAAGGGAATACAGAGCATGTCACACAGCCAAACTCAGCATCTCTCTGACTGCCTCCTCAGCAGCACGTGGGAAATAGCCAATGGATTGGTGTTTACATTCAGTATCAGTGCAAATAATGGTTTAGACAAATCCCTACCCCTTCACGATCTCCTGGATCGTAAGCAGTGGGTGATATGACTGTGAAACACAATCAGCCCTTCCAAGGCGCTGACAGTGCAGAAGAGCATGTACTTGTGAGGCCGCAAACTTGTGTGCAACGCTTCTGTGCAGCTCCAGTCTCTAATAAAAATGCCCTGCCTTGAAACCCTGCAGTCCTGGTAAATGTCTGTCTGAGCTGGGGGAAGGTTACTGGGATAGATGCAGTTCCTCTTCTCCTAAGTGCTATTCACCAGAAATTGTGGTAGCAAGAGAAATGTGGCAATTTGAGCTAATGAGTTCCGCAAACATCTGGCGGGGAAGAGCCTGCCCAGAAACGGGGGGTGCAGCGGGAGCCAATTGTGCAAGTCCCCAGAGGCATGGCTGGGGTTTGTGAGAGTCAGACTAGTTGCTGCAGGGCATAAATCCCCAGCTCCATGTACGCAGGACACTGGCCAGCCAAGGTCGGGTCCTAAGCTGGTACGTTGATAGAATTGTATTTACAAAGCATCTCCCTGCCCCCGCTGAGGGACGCGGGGTACCCCACAGCGCCCATCTAAATGCCGCCACTTAGGCAACATGACAGACAACACAGAAAGCAGCCCCAATCATGGCAGTGGCTGCTCGGCACCTGGAGAAGGAGCAGGAGGAGTGCAGAGGGCTGGGCCCAATCGGGCAGTAGTTCCCTCAGCCCTGCACATTCTAGCTCTCAGCCCCTGAGCTGGCAGACAGGCACCTTCCAGCCAGAGCCTATGAAAGGTGCAGGCTCAGCTGTGCCCAGAGGGGAGGTCCCGGGGCTCGGGCCCAGATCCAGCTCCACCCCTGGGCCCGAGAGTGAGGAACACTGCCTTAGGCAGGAGTGATTGGAAACGCAGCAGCTCCAAGGGCGCCAATGAATGGCAAAGAGAAACTGGCAAGCACCCCGGGGCCTGGATTATTTCAGAACAAAGCAAAAATGCTGCTAACACATTTGTGAGTCGGCTGAGGGAGGTGGTAGCTCCAGTTGTCTGTGTTGTCCACAAGCACCGATGCCTCCAGCTTCTAGTCAGGGATCTCTTATGCTCCTAATTCCCTCAAAATGGGCCGTCTAGATTGGCTTATGGCACCATAAATAGCTTTGTCCTGTTAGCTCCCCTGATAGAAATGTGTCTGCCCGGAATCAGCAGTTCCCAATGAGGGGTCAGATTTCAGCTGGCTCCCAAGGACACCTGGGGAGATGCCTGAGGATGTGACTGGGGGTGGGCGGGGTAGGAAAATTTCCACTGAGATTCTTCCTGCAAGCAAATAGCCAAGCCTGATCTCCAGCGGGAAGATGGACAAACCCACCCTGTTCTGGGCCGCTGAATTGTGGGAAGCTTGTGCATGAGAACACTAGCCATGAGTCGCCCGTGGGATGGTGCTGTCGCACGTGCATTGAGCGCTGGGTCGGACTCTCTGCAGGCAGCCTGGCTGAGATAGCTGGGCCCGGCGAGGGAGCAGGGTAGCCCAGCCTGTCATCCCAAGCCAACGATGAAAATCCCTGTAGCAAGGGCTGAATCTGCGGCTGCCCTAGAAGCAGCTCGGCACAACTGGGGGCCGCGTGCCGGGGGTCTCCGAGCAGTTGCGGCTGGCGGGGAAGAGCCGTGCTGGGAATTGTGCGGACCCAGGCTGCCGGCCCGAAGGCGAGCTAAGGGGTGACCTTGTCCTGTGTGCAGAGGGCGGCATTTGATCCACCGAAACGGAGCGAGTGGGAATGGCTTGTGGCTTTTCTCAGCTGCAGTGAATCCGAGGGCAGAGGGAAGGCAGCGCTGCTACCACGTTAATGAGGCCTGTCCTTTCCCCGCCTCAGGCTGAATAATAAATGGCCTGCTAATTGTCAGGCAGGGAGGGCAGGGCTGTGTGTGAACGCTGCTGAGCTGCCAGGGGCTCAGAAGAAATCCACTATTTGTGGATTAGAGGACACGCAGGCCCCGTGTCCCTGTGTTAATGCGCCAGCCCCGGGCATTTGGGTGGAGTTGTTTCAAAGATGTTTCTGTTCTACTCATTTGAATGTCTTCTGAGGGGCTGCTCCCTGTGTGGGGAGGGGCCTTTGATAACACGCATTCCTACACTTCCAGTTCCCCAGAACTCCCCGTGACCTCCCATCTGACGAGCAAGCACTAGCTGCCTCTTGGCAGAAAATGATCAGTTCCTGCAGGAAGGCCATGTGATCTAGGATCAGCCGCAGGGGCCAGGCGAGCTGGGTTCTGTTCCCAGCTCTGTCACTGGCCAGTGAGGTGCCACATGATGTCCCTTCCCTGTGCCTTGCTTTTCCCCCTTGTCTTGTCCATTCAGACTGAGTTTTGGGCAGAGACTGTCTTCCCCTCTCTCCCCCATCTCCATGCTGCCCCTAGCAAGGCTGGGGGTGGTTTACCAAAGAGGTGTGTTATGAGAGGCCTCCTACCTCACATGCGTCTGGGGTCTGCTGCCTCCCCCGGCCCGGCAGCTGGCCTGGGCGTAACATGCTCCACAAGGCAGTCAGAGCAGTGGTCCTAGCACCCAATGCCAGAATAGTGCCACCCTCCTCTGCCCCTTCCCTGTGCTGGGGTGCAGGAGTCAGCATGTATGGAACAGCCGCGCAATGCTGGCCGGACCCGCATGTAAACCTGCTAGACTGACGTGCTGTCAAACTGGTGCTGCACCGGTTCCAGGGAAGCCAGGTCCTGACAGTGTCTCACCCTGGCTGTGAGCAGCCCGGGGGAGCAAGGAGCAGGAGCAACTGAAGTCGTGCGAGGCGCGAGCACCTTCTCTGACCCCTCAGCGTGACTCTTGAGAAATGAGCCAAGGGGCAGACTGGCCCTGCAGGCGCAAAGCCAACTCCAGGGGGTCCTGAACTGGGGGATCTTCACTTGAATTGTCCAAACGTTTGGCCTTCAACATGATGGGCACAGGATCTACGTGCGCCTTGGCAGGGTGTCCGGGGGGCCCTCCTGGCAGTCAGGTTGCTCTGTCCTTCCTGCTCCTGTGGAAAGCCTGATGTGTCATCTTTCCCATCCCCTGCTGGTGGTGGCAGCTTTGTGTCCCTCAGCACTTGCTTTGTGATGGTCACTTGTCAGGGCCTCTCCAGGGCTCCCCAGTAGAGCTGAGGACTCCAGCCGTCGCTGCTTTGCCCACTCGCTCCAGACTGCGATTCACTCTGACTGCCAGCAGGTCTGATCCCGTGGGTCGCTCTCTGGGACAGTACCAGGGTCACCGCGCCACGCTCGCTTTCACGGAGCCAAGACAATTGTTTTAGAACAAAAGTGTTTCAGGGGGACATATAACTAGTTGACACAGAAGCCACCTCAACAGGTGTCACCCGCTGCCGTGTAGAGGCACAGCCTGGGAGACCCTGGCTGGCTCTCTGGGAAGGGGCTGGCACCCCGCAAACGCTGCCAGGGGAGAACCTGTGCTCTTCCCTCAGAGCCCAGTGCCTTTGCCAGCTGTGCGTGGGGTCTGGCGCCTCTCAGCAGAGCTGTCTTCTCAGGGGATCCTGCCTCCAAGGGCGCGCTCAGCCCCACGATGCTCAGTTACAGGGCCACTGTGTTCTCCCCCACAGCCCCTAGTGGAAAAAGGGAGCCTGGCGGGGCACATTCTAACTCCAAAACGGGGGGGGGGGGGG
>JANRFK010004149.1:167539900-167553014 GCA_030068395.1 Apalone spinifera
CCCCCCCATCCCCTGTAAGTCAGCCACACTTGTACAGCTGAGCAGCTTCTGACTCCCCCTGCCACAGCAGCTTTGTCCCTGCTGTATACAACTGGGAGCCCCTGCCCCCCTACCTACCACCTAGTCACTAATGTGTGTGAGGCTGAGAGCAGGGCTCTGCACAGTCAGGCAGTAGGTGACTCCAGGTGGCCAGGATGTGCCCGTGTGTAGGGTTGTGGGATGATCCCCGACTCTCATTGCTTTGTCCCTCTGACAAGGATACTGGGTGCTGAGTTGGGGACAATTTGCTGCTGAGTGGCCTACCCCTTCTCCCATGCAGTCCTGTCCCCCTCCCCTCCTTGTACAGCTGAGCAGCAACACTTCCACCCTCACACACCTCCGTACAGCTCTCCTGCACAGACACTGCTCCTTCTGCTCCCTACCAACCACCTTTTCTCCTCCAGCAAATTCATAATCAGAATGATCTGCTGAGATGACAAGACCTAGCAGTGCTGGCAACAGGTACAAAATTCCAGGCAACTGAGGTCTCTGGCAGAGGAAAATTCAGCCATCCACTCAAGGCAGGTCTTTACAATGTTTGGGGTTTTATTCCCTTTTATCCATTTGCCATTAGTAAGTCTGATTTGGTGGCAAATTATATGACACCGTTTCTCCTCTCCTTATTTTGCCCTCATGTGAGAGCTTTTTTTGTTCACTTCAGAGCAAAGTGTTATTTACTATTTTATGTATTTCTGGACATTTGAGAAAATCATAAGCCCATCACGTCATATTGCGGACACTGGTGTAGAAAATGTCTTTCCATTTCAATTTCTTCTCTCATGGTAGCTGCACAGTCATTCCTCTTTGGGTTTGCATTGTGCTTTATTGTTCTCTGTTCCCAAGTACAGAATAAGTGACCATAAACTGTCGGCCTTGTTTTCCTCATCTCGCTGCAGTGTGTTGCTTCAGAGTTGTGTTAGGGGTCTATTAAAAGTCCATCTTGTTTCTCACCTGTTCTTCCCTTCCATGATTTATGCCATGGTGTGGGGTTTTGTCTGTTGTTTTCAGTAGCTTAGTCTGGAGTGAGCTTGTATCCTTACAGCCCACTTCTTCATACTATAGTGATGGTGATGCTTGGGTGTGATGTTAAGGCAGCATGTCTTCCCTTAGTTGTCATCACTGGTTGTGACACACTTTCATTTATTAAAACCCCACAGCTGATGCCATGGGCCCCTTCTTCCCCCATGCCCATTCCCATGGTTCCAGAGTTGGGGTTTTAGCAACACTGCAACAAACAGTCCCTTAGGCAAGGTCCCATGAGCCTGGGTCAGGTGGTACTGGCCAGCTGTGGATATCTATTGCAGTGTAGAGCTATTATGGAAAGAGCATATTCTGCTTTAGTTTGTATACTCGAATATGGAAATTGAATGTATGGTGCTGTTAATTAGGAAGAGGAATTGTCCTAATTCTGCTCTACAGCCATTGCTGGATCCGTTTTGTAAACAAATTTGTTTGCAGACTAGTCATATCAGTTTTCTTCCGATAAGCACTATTAGCTGTTAAGACTTGAAGTAGAAAATGTCCTTGTATTTCAGTTTCTTCTCTCATGGTGGTTGCAGTTATTCCTCTCTGGGTCTGCAGAGTTCTCAGTTTATGGTCACTGATTCTGTACTTGGGAACAGTCTGCCTGGTTTTCCTGATCTCGCTGCAGTGTGTTGCTTTAAAGTTGTATGTAGGCGTCTATTAAACGTCTATCTTGTTTCTCATCTTTTTCCCCTATTTATGGAGTGGTTTGGGGGCTTGTCTGATGTTTTCATTATTCAGTTTGGGGTGAGCTTGTCATTTCCTTATGTAAGGTTGGCAGACCCCCAAGTGTCTGTGAGCAGAACCAAACCTCTGGAGCTTAGTGCATGAACCTCTATCACATGAGCAGTTGGCTATTAGCTAAGGCTGTAGAGCAGACTCCTCTCTAAGTGGTTTCAGTGCCACTACATGTGACAGTACACTGCACCCAGCAGGTGTGTGGGTTACACTTATGCCCCACTTCTCCATACTGTAGTGATGCTGATGCTTGGGGGTGATGTTAAAGCAGCATGTCTTCCCTTAGTTGTCATTTCTGGTGGCGATGCACTTTATAACTCTGCCACACAGGTGCAAATAATCTTCTACATATTTGAGCGAGTTTGCGAGTGAGCAAGCCTGTCTGTCCATCTGTCTTTGTTCAAGAACTCCTCTTAAATGCTAAGAGCTAGGACCACCAAATTCGGTATGCAGCAAGGTCAGGGCATGGTTGTGCAGGAGATGGGGGGCACTGAATCTCCCCCTCCTATTTGTATGGTGACACACAAAACCCTACAGAAAAGAGACAGAAACAGCAGGCAGATGAAAGGGGCTGGCTGGGGGGCACCCCTCCCCCATCCAGGAATGCTCCAACTCTATGCCTACCATTCCCCGGGCACCCTCTAGGGGGCTGCAGCTCCTGCCTCCGGAACAGTCCGGGGACATTGCTGGCTGTTCCCCTTCCTCAGGCAGCAAGGGGAATTTCATTCTTCACTCTAGCTGGGAAGCACAGAGGGCAGACGAACTTGAACCTTCCACAGCTGGTGGACATCCAGCCATCCTCTGGCTCTGCCTGTGGGAGCTGCAGTAGCCATGGACATAAGAACTGTCATGCTGGGTCAGTCCAAAGGTCCATCTAGCCTAGTATCCGGTTTGCCGACAATGGCCAATGCCAGACGCCCTGGAGGGAGTGAACATAACAGGTAATCCTCACGCAATCCCTCTCCTGTAGTCCATTTCCAGACGAACAGAGGCTAGGGAGACCATTCCTACCCATTCTGGCTATTAGTCATTGATGGACCCTAACCTCCATGAATTTATCTATCTCATTTGTGAACACGGTTTAAGTCCTAGTCTTCACCACATCCTCTAGCAAGGAGTTCCACAGGTTGACTGTGCACTGAATGAAGAAAAACTTCCTTTGGTTTGTTTTAAACCTGCTACCTATTAATTTCATTTGGTGACCCCCAGTTCTTATATTGTGGAGAGGTGCTTCTCACTTGGTCCCAAGCTTCTGCAGTGAGAGAGGGTTGGGGTAGTCCTTTCTCACTGAGGCAGCCTGCACACTGAGCCCCTCATCTCCAGCCCCACCTCAGAGCAAATTTAAATTAAGAAAAACAAAAATTAATTGAGTTAAGGACCCAAGCACCGCTGGGTAAATCTTCCAGTAGTAAATAATTTTGTAGCAGAGTAAGTGGATTTCATTTATCCGATTTTATTTTCAAATACTTTAAGACCTGCTTGCCTTTCCTCATCTAATATTTTTATAGCTAGCTTGCAGTTCTTTGTGAGATTTTTCATCAGAGCTAATGCTGAAGTGCTACATAATGTATTCTTCTGCTTCCAAATAACCTTTTCATTTGGTCGGGGGGGTTTATTGGTTTGTTTGTTTTTTTAAATATTATTTCGTTCTTGTGTAAGATGACCTCTAGAGCCGCTGTCTTGTAATATGTTTCTTTAAACTCCTTTAGTTTAGTTTTGCATTGGCAGTAGAACAGTCTAGTCATCGGCATATTTTTGAACTATTAGTCAGAATCCTGGGTGTGAGGCCTGCTCCAGTAAAATGGACTATTGACAGAGCTGATCAAATTGTTTGCTCAATTTAGCCTTTTATTCTGTTCATGGATAATCTGCAAACATAATTTTATTAGTTGTTAAAAACCATTTGATGTTCAAAACCATTAGATGTTCAAAACCACTTAACACTAATATAGTTAAGTGTACAGATTGTTCAAATTGTCCCCAGCAAATATTCAGTTAATTATTAAATACCCTGACAAAAACTATATTAACTCTACCTAAAGGCTAAGAGTACAAATCGGTAATTGAAGGGCAAAAATGTTACAGGGACACGAAGTATCACAAAATGAAGCATTATAAACCCAAGAAATGTTACATTTGAAAGAAATGCAAATATGTTATTATTTGGAAATTGCAGATTTGTGGCTCTTCCCTGTACCCTCTCCAATTTTTCAACATATTTAAAAAAAAATATGGACGCCAAAACTGGACATTGTCAGTCTCACCAATGTCATACAAAGAGCTAAAATCATCTCCCTATTCCTATCCACTACTCTTCTCATTCTATATCCATGGACTTTCATTAGTCCTTTTTGCCACAGCCTGGCACTAAAAATTCAAATTGATTGTCCTCTCTGAACCTCTCGATCCTTCTGGGAGTCTCTGCTTTCCAAGGTGCAGTGCTCCATTCTATAGGCACGATCAGCACTCCTTGTTCTACACATATAACTCTGCATTGGGCAATTAACATGCATTTTGTTTGAATGAGCCTAGGTCACCAAGGGCACGTCTGCACAGCAGGGCTAAAGCCGAAATAAACTCCACAACTTGAGCTACGTCAATTGCGTAGCTTAAGTCAAAATAGCTTATTTCAGCTTTTGGTGCTGTCTCTGCAGCAGGAAATTCAAGAAAGAGCCTTCTTCCTCTGACTTCCCTTACTCCTTGAAAATGAGGGTTATAGGAGTCGGAGTAAGAAGTCCTCCAGCTCACCATTATTTTGACATTGTCGAAATAACTGCTTATAGCGTAGCTGCAGACTCTGTTGTTTGAAATAATGTCAGTTATTCCAAAATAACGCTGCTGTATAGACGTACCCCAAGTGATTCAGATTTCTCCATATGACTTCGCTGTCTTTTTTTATTATTTACCAGTACATCTGCATCAATCTGGTTATTATATAAATGTTATACTTTCTCTTCTCTCCAAGATATAGATATATTTAATATTTCTGCCAATACCCGTGTACCGTTCTACTTCTTTAACAGGATATTTTCCCTTTTGTAAAGACACCTTGAAACAGTGATACATGGTTGCCTATAGCATCTTGCAAGGAATTGCTCAGAGTTATATTAACCACATATTTTGATGATTTCCTGTTTGACTGCCTCTTTTATGCAGTCATCTGCAGAAGTGGGCTGTGCCCACGAAAGCTCATGATACCATCTAAATGTTCTGTTAGTCTTTAAAGTGCTACCAGACTGTTTGTTGTTTTTTAAGTTTATCTTTTATGCAGAAAAGCTATTTTCTCATATGTCTCTTTCATGTGCTATATCCAGACTGTCTAAACAGGTTTAAATACTACTGGTGACTAAAACCCAGTGGCAGATGCAGCCTCCCATTGAGGGTGGGTGCATTCCTCCTCCGCAGCCAGTTCCTCACCCCCCAAATGCCTGCAGCAGCACTTCCTGCCCCCACACTGCAATGGTAACCCTGGCCTGGGGAGGCTGGGAAGCCCTGTGGGGGGAGCTGAAGAGTGAGAGCTTGCTCAGCCTTCTCCCCACAGCAGCGGCTCCAGCCCCTGCACTGTTGGCACTGCCTGACGCTGGGCCCAGCCCTGCATGACAGGAGCCAGTGCTGCAGAGTTTCTGTGGATCCAGTGATGCCCATGAACTCCTACTAAAGCTGCCTTTGCTCCCAGCATACCATATGAATTGACGCCCCACAAACTCATCCTGCCCGGTTTCTGTCAGTATCTGGGAGAAAATATAAAATCATTGCAGGTGAAGATTTCAAGTGACACACAGAGCGGTGGCAAGTGGTAAATAACAGTAGAGGCGGATCAGAGTCATCTGGGTTGCCTGGTAGCCTGGGCTCCACTAAGCAGCTGGCATTTTGAAAGACAGCTCAGAATGTTGTGCGTACTTCTAGGCAGGAGACTGGTATTCTGGAGAGCAGAGACTTTGTGAAAGTGTCTTGGGCGTTATTGTAGAATACTAACCAAACAGCTGCCCGAGAGAGTGGTGGATTCTCCGTGACTGGAGTATTTCAGGTGGGATGTCTCTGTAAGAGATACCCTGGACCAGTACAGGGCTCCATGTGGTGGGCTCAGTGCAGGAACTCTTCGTAGGTCAGATTAGAGGATCACAATGGTCTTTTGGGGTCCAAATTCTCTCTTGTGCATATGTGTGCAAGCGTGCCAGGGGCAGCGGGCACTAGCTTCCCCTTCCTTTTGGGGAAGCTAGTCCTTTGGTCCCACCCCTTCAGACTGAGGCCTCACCCCCTCTCCAGCCTGCCCCCAATGGCTGCAAGAGCCAACATTAGTGTGCCTCAGTGTCCCCAAGCCACTGCCCATCCCACTCCAGCCGCACGGGCCTTGGCTTGGGCACTGGCCCAAGCCCCAGGCCACTGGTTGACCTGGGCATTAGGCCTTCAACCAGCCTGAGCTGCCCTGGCTAACTCAAACCCTGAGCTCCAGGCCAGTGGCTGGAACTGAGCCCCCCACTGGCTTCAGGAAATAGGGAGAGTGAGAGTGTGGCCTTGGGGCAGAGCATGGACAGGACCACAGCCTGGATAAAGGGAGGCTTAGCTTCCCTTGACCTTCAATGGCCCCTGTCCATGATGCACACTGAAATTGAAGGTGTGTAGATGGGAAGAAGGGGAGGGAAAATGCCAGGGTAAGGAGTGCAGGACTGAAAAGAAAATACAGGCAGAGGTGCAGAACAGTGTGGGGGCTATCCAGTTTATTGCATCCAATGTAGCATGTACGATTACCTGCCCTATGAGCAGGTAGCATATGGTGCAAGGAGCTCCTGGCTCTCAGAGAACATGTACAGGCTTTGGAGAGGAGAGCGGTTGAACTGGAGGAACTAAAGGAGACAGAGAAGTACGTGGGTGAGACTTCCTGGGACACAGTAGATGGGTGCCACATCCGGTCAGACAGCCTCTGTGCTGTTGAGGAGGGTAAAGTCTCAGGGAAGGAGAACATCCAACTGGAGCAGAGGAAAATGATCTCATAGCTGTGACCCTCCTTCCAGATGATGATGTAGTCTCATGCACTGAGGATATCTCTCGCGCGGCAGGAACACCAATTATTAGGAAGAGACAGGTGTTCGTAATGGGGGATTCGATCATTAAAAACAGCTGAGTTTGCGATGACTGGAAGAACTGCATGGTGACTTGCTTATCTGGTGCAAGGGTTACAGATGGGTTACAGATCTCGAGACATCTAGATAGACTTGTGTGCAGTGCTGGGGACAAGCCGGTGGTTGTGGTACATGTGGGTACCAATGACATAGGATAGGAGCAGGAGGTGGGTGTTCAGGAAGAGGTGAAGGTGCTGGAGAGGGCTCAGGGCTGGGGTAGATCTTGGTGTCATTGTGGATAGTTCTCTGAAAACATCTGCTCAATATGTAGCAGCAGTCAAAAAAGCAAACAGAATATCAGGAATCATTAGGCAAGGGCTAGAAAATATCTTACTACTACTATACAAATCCATTTTGCACCTACACCTCGACTACTGCTTGCAGGTCTGGTTTCCCCATCTCAAAAAAGATACATTGGAATTGGAAAAGGGACAGAGAAGGGCCACAAAATGGTTTGGGGTACGGAGAAGCTTCTGTATGAGGAGCCAGAAAAAGAATGAGACTATCAAGTTTGACAAGAGATGATTCAATGTGGGGCAATGACAGAGGTCTGTGAACGGTGCAAGAAAAGTGAAATGCAGATCTCAAGTGTTGTTGGGCAGAGCATGTCTCCTTGTGCCACTTGGGTTTAGGTGGCCCTGGAGATTCCGTGCCAGTGGAGACACTAAGCGAAGTGGAGGCCTTTTGTTTTAGGAGCTGAACAGTTAATGGAGGCATATGCGAGACAGGCAGGGGGCAGCGGCAGTGCACATTCCAGGCGGCGCTAAAGGCAGGGAGGCAGGGGTGCATTCCAGGCAGCACTGAGGGCCAGCTGATCTTGGCACTGCCCCTTCTGTTAGCACAGAGCCAGCCCCCCCAATGTTGCCCAGGGGCCCACAGAGGCTGTCAGCACCACTGTGCATGCAATGCAGAAACTGGTAGGGTGACCAGAAGGCCCATATTTAAACCCTCCTGCAGGTGCCCTGACTTCCTTTAAAATGATCAAATTGTCCCATATTTTCTGTCACCCCGCCCCCGTCAATGCTGGTGAGCCCTGCTTACCTGATGCCTGCCTACCAGTGGTGAATGGGGGGAGCCAGTGGCTGACGATGGAGGTGGATATACAAGGCTGATGGCAGCATGAAGATGCAGCACGTGACTAGCTTTGCCTCCTGCTGATCTATCAGCGCAGCCCCACCCCCTGCTGTGTGTCTGCTCGCGGTCAGAAAGGCCCAGCTGCCTTCCCGTTTCTGTCCCACACCGGCTGAGCGCTGTGAGCTTAGGGTGTGGGCAGGCCCCAGGCTGGGGCCCGTTATCTGTTGCCTCTGCTGCCAACCCTTCAGCCCATTACGTGCTCCCCCCTCTTGCTGTCCTCTCCCTGATCTAACCCTTGACACGCACCCCAGCACCGCTGCTCTGTGTCCCCCCGGCCGAGTGCATCCCACTCCCACAGCCCTGCAGAGAACAAGCCCCTAGTTGGAGCACTGAGCTCACTACAGCCAGGCCAGCAGCTCCCTCCTCTCCTCACTGCCTCTGGCTGGGCAAATGCCCTACCAGCATGGGGCACTGGCCAGGAGCTGAGCCCTTCCTGTGCCGAAGCCCCACATAGCTCTGGCACTGTGGTTTTGATAGGGGAGGGGGAGGGGAGGAAGCAATTTCCAGCCTGTTCATGACCTGAACCTCCAGGCTTCACAGCAGCTCCCCCAGGCCAGAGCTTAGCACTTTCTTCACACACGTGCACCCCCTGCCCCAGGGAGCAAGGGACTGCTCTGTCCCCTAGCCAGCCTCCTCTGCTGAGCCACCTTTCTGGCCATGAGTTGCCCGATGCCCCTAGAGTCAAGTTCCCTGGGCCCTGGTGCACAATGCAGCCTTAGGGGTTAACCCCTTCCTGCCCATGCTGTGACAGGAGGCAGCTGGGTTATGTTGGTGACTAGTAGTAGCCTGGAGGTGTTAGCTGCCTTTTGACTCTGTGTGGGCAGGAAGAGACAAGATGGGGAGAAAAGATTCCCCATCTCCTGTGGCTGAAAGCAGCACCTGTCCCTGTCCTGCAAAAAACTGGTGTGAATCCTGACCAATCTGGGGAGGGCATATGACCCTGCATCCCTCTCCTCTCCCCCCCCCCCCCCCCCCCCCCCCCCCCCCCCAGTACTGCTTTGGGAAAATGCCAAACAAGGTATTGACAGGTATGTGTGTCCCAGGGATGCAGCCGGGCAGTGAGGGCAAGTCAGTCGGCCACATCCCTCTCATATTAGGTATATGGAAGAGTGTTTATCTCCCCATGTGTGAATGGGGACATATGGAGGGTGGCGGGGGAAATGCCCCTCTTTCCCCTATGAACTCTAAAGCCTTAGAGGCAAACAAAAAATTCAATTCCATAGTATTTTTTAAATAGGGGTTCAGTCAACTTGATGCTAATTTGAACATTTGTACTTCATAGTTCTGATTGCTTGCCACTGAATTTATTTGAACACCAGTAATTTTACCAGGTGTCCCATACTCAGCATAAGGAAATATGGTCACCCAAGCACCAGTCAACTTGCTGATCTTCAGAGCAGCAGCACCAAAAGCAAATGTTCTCACCACTTAAAGGAATATATTACTAGCTAAATGATACAAAATCCACATAGGAGGTTACAAGTGGAATCTGACAGGCCTGCAAAACTTGTCTGAGCAGTGTTCTCTACTCCACTAGAGAATGGCACCGTTTCAACTCATCCCAGGGTACCCTAAACCGTCAAACTCTTGACAAATGACTGAAACGTGGAGCACCTGCATTGTTGCTGACAGATTATATGGTTACAATGGTACAACCCCCTCCTGTGTGTGCATCCAATCCCCACTGCCCCCTCCTGCACAGCTGAGCGCAAGGGAGAGGTGATGATTGGTGGGGCTGTCAGCAGGTGGGACTTGCTGGGGGAGAAGCAGGCTGTCTCAGTGAAGTGGAGTGATCCAGCTGGGAGATGGCAGAGTAGGGCAGCAGGTTTCTGCATCCCCACAGCTCCCAGCTCAGGCTATGTCTACACTACAGGGCTTTATCGGAAAAAGGTATGCAAATTGTGTTTCTGCTCCATCTACGCTGGGCCAAATTTTGAAAAAAAAACCCTCTTTTGGAAGAGCCCTTCTTCCTTGTGGGAGGAAGAGGTCAGGGCTTCCAAAAGAGCGCATCTGCTCTTCTGCAAAAAAAAGCGGAGGAGCAGATGCATTCTCTGGATGCAGCGGAGTTTTTCTGGTATCCCTCCTGGAATCCTGGTATCCCGGAAAAACCCCGTAGTCTAGACATAGTCTCAGTGAACAAAGGTTCAGACTCAGGCTGTGTCTAGACTGCAAAGAAAAGTCCGAAAAAGATACGCAAATTGGGAAGAGGCTTTTCCAAAATACGGCCTGTCTACATAGGGCCACATTTTGTAAAAACCTCCTCTTTCTTAACATCCCTTCTTCCTCATACAATGTGGAATACAGGGATGCGAAAAGAATGCATCTGCTTTTTCCAAAACTGTTCCGAAAAAGTGGACGTATTCCGTGGACATAGCATAGCTTTTCCAGGATTCCTTTGGTATCCCAGAAAAGCTCTGCAGTGTAGACATAGCCTCAGTCTTCACTAACATCTAGGGCCATTGATGCTTGGGTATAAATGCGCTCTGGCAGGAGCCATACACGTACATATAGGTGTTAAAAGATTTTTTTCTTTGTAGGAGAGTAGTGTTACATCTCTGAAGAAATGCTGCATTGCTGTATTGGGGATGGAAGTTCTTTTGGGAAAAGCTTTTGCAAACAAATGAGTTTGCTTTCTGCCTAGAGTAATCTCTAACAAGAGATTCTTGGGGTACATTTCTCCATGGGAAGCAGGTGTTTATGTCCTGGGCTGAGCTTTCTGAAGAGGGGATTGCCTGTTTGCTATTTGTGACTGCTTCTGTTCCAAGACTGCTCAGTTGAGTGTAAACAATCAAGATACATTAAGAAACTACTCAGACTCCACATCACTGATTTCTCTACCACCACCACCAAACTGATCTCCAAGGCCCTGACATCTGCTACCACTGGGCAAAAAAGTGACGGGGATACACACGGGATAACAGTGCAACACCACCTAGTAATGCAATGTAAGTAATGACTGAAAGTGAAAATAATTTTTATTAAAAATTAATGATACAGAAAGCCGAGTCAGATTTCAGACATGGCTTTTCCCAAGAAGAGAAGCTGTGTGTTCTGGAGCCTCCCCTTCTCCCCACAGCTGTACTCTTCACACCAGAGCCATCGGAGTTCCTGCTCCTCCATGCCAAGTTCAAAAAGCAAAAGCAAATATTTCTCTTCCTGTTCTTTTCTCTGGTGGAGGCCTCAGAGCACAACTCCTATCGGCAGAGCTCTTGAGCCCATTTAGCCCCGGTCTACACTGGGGAGTTATTTCTGCTAGCCAGGGCACAGGGAGGGGTGCATTGTGAACGGAGGAAGCCAAGTGACAACAGCTACTGTTGGAGGGAGTAGTTATTCCACTCAGCTGAGCCACAAAGACGTTATCCTTCGACCCGCAGTGCTTTGGGTTTGATTGGAACAGACTCACTGATTACAGCAGTGAGTGATATCTGCTGCCACTAGACAAGTGGCCGAATGTGTGGAGCAGGGACATTCACAGCTTACTGCTCCGGTGTCCTGCATGGGACATCCATTCCTTCAAGGGAGGGCTTCCTATGGACACCAGTTTCTTCAGAAATGCACTGGGCTGCACTCTAGGAATGTCAGGATGAGCCTCAGAATATTTCTGCAGTTTAGCCAGAATGCAAGGTAACCCAATGGTGGAAGCGTAGAACATGGGCCCCCCTCTGTGCTTTGGCCATCCATAGCCATGGTTATAGATGACATCAATATCTTCTGGGGCACAAGCTATTCCATCGTCTAAGATCCGAAAGCCCTCGTTGATGAGGGCATATAGACAGCGCTCCAGGATCTCCTCCTGGTCTATAAAGCGTGCCTGAATGTGATGGGCATCTCTATAATCACTCAGGAAATTGTGAAGCCATGGATCTGGATTAGCTATTCTAGCCCCCGGTTTCTCATACTGGTACCAGCCCATGCCAGTCTTCTGCCCATACCTTCCATTTTCACACAGAAGATCAGGCAGTGGGCTGTATCTCCTCCTGCCGCGCAGACGAGCAGAAGTTCCTGGAGCCAGTCCAGGTCCCGTCAGGCCCTGCCCTTTCCGAGATCTCCAGCCCACATCAAGCCCAGCAAGATCTGACATTCGGAAGGGCCCCATATTGAAACCAAATCCCTCTAGAGCTTGATCTACTTCTTCTGGTTTACACCCTTCTTCTAAGAGGAAAACTGCCTGTTCAATGTAAGGAGCCATCATTCTGTTCCCAACAAATCCAAAGCAATTTCCTACTACAACCCCTATTTTGCCTATAGTTTTGGCTAAACCCATGGCCGTGGCAATGGTGGTGGGAGATGTGTGACGACCATGGATTATTTCTAACAGCTTCATTACGTGGGCAGGTGAGAAGAAGTGAGTACCAATGACCTGCTGAGGCCGGGTGGCGACTGAAGCAATCTCATCGATATCCAGGCCTGAGGTGTTAGTGCACAGGAAGGCCTCTGGCTTGCAGACTGCTGACACTTTACGGAAGATCTCCTTCTTCAGTGCCATGTCCTCAAACACAGCCTCAATAACTAGATCTACATCTTGTAACACACCAAAGTCCACCGTGAACTGGACACGGGCGGGGTCACAAGCATTCGGGCTTTGGCCACTCTGCTGCATTTTTGAAGCCTCGTGTTCTAGAAGAGATGTCACAGCTCTTCTTCCTACCTCCAGGTGTTTCTGGTCCTGCTCTAGAGCTACTACGGACATCCTGGCCTTCACCAGAGAAATCACAATGCCTCGGCCCATTGTTCCCAGCCCTGATGATAAAAACAAGAGGAAAACAAAGACTAAGTATTAGGAATTAAGTACCTCTGGAAATGGGCTCCTTTGCTACTTCCAGCACAGGAAACAGGTTTCTGAGCAAATCAAACTGGGAGCGGGAAGGTACAGATGAGAAGAAGTAAATGGAAAATTGGGGGAAAGCAACATTTTAATTTGGGCTTTCAGTGCACGTAGAGGGTTAATAGGAGCATCTGCTTGAAAGGTGAAGCTGTAAAGATTGGCTAATGCCTGTTCAAGGGTGTAGAACTGTGGTCACCAACCAGTAGATCGCGATCTACCGGTAGATCTCAGGGGC
>JANRFK010004149.1:167555019-167566528 GCA_030068395.1 Apalone spinifera
GATTTCATGATCGCTTTCACCCAAGCTGCCTTCCACTTTAGGAGGAAAATACCCAAACAGTGCCACAATTTAGTCAATTGTCTTTAAAACGCCACCGTGGACCCCACTTGCCTTTCCAAGTGCTGCCCCTTGGACCTTTGCTCTTCTCCCTCTGTATCTGATCTCATCCACAAACATACATTCAGCTATGCAGATAATTAGCAGATCTCTATGCCTGCCCAAACTAAAATCTTGGTCTATCTTGCTGACATCTCCTCATGGATGTCTAGTCAACAGCTTAAACCCAGCATGGCTCCACAACCCTCTCTCTCAATTACTATGGCCAATACCACCCTCCTGGCTGTCATCTTAGACACACACTTTTCTCCAGATCCTCCCACCCAGGAGATATCTAAATCCTGCAGACCTTATCTACATGTTATTGTTAATATATGGCTTTTCCTAGCCAGCCTCACTGCTAGAACTTGGGTCCAGGCTCTCATCTTACACATTGATTACTGGAACATCCTTTTCCCTGTTCATGACAAGTGCCAACTTGGCCTGCTTCCATCCATTCAGAACACCACTGGAAAGATCACTTCCCTAACCCACTTTTTGACCATGTCACCTCTCTTTCTGCATCCCTTCTGACTCCTCTAGCACATCAGGCATACGCTGCATGTGTATGGCCTATCCCCACCCTACCACTATCTTATTCACTATTGAGACATTGAGTCCTGCTTCCAACTGCTCCATGATGCCAACCTCAATTGTTCATTTGTCAAATCTTCAAACAAATACCTTTGTTCTCTCTCCCACAGTGCCCCTTATGAATGGGAAGAGCTCCCTGTACAACTAACTCAATATCCTCCTTCAAGAGTTTCCTTAAAAATCTTCTTTGCTGTAACAAAAAACTTGATGATAGTTGGGCTGCCGGTCCACTGCCTATCACTCACTGTTTCATTGTATTCCACTATCTGTATCCATGTGTTGTCTCTTCTACTTAGATTAAGTTCCTTGGAGCACAGACAGGCTTGTTCTGGGTTTGTGCTAGGGATGTTAAAAAGCAGCTAGCTAGGTAACTGTAACCATAAAAAAACTTAGCAGTTACACACCGCAGGCTCCGTAGTATAAAGCTTATGTTGCAGAGTCCACAGTGCAGGATGGCAGCCAGCTCCCCGGGAGCCAGTGTATGCCAGAAGCTGGCCTTTAAACTGGCTCTCAGCATTTACCAGCTCCTGCCTCCCACCCTGCTCCCAGCTCCTTTATCAGAGGCAGCAGCATGCGGTGGCAGCCCGCTCCCCGGGTGTAAGGCTGGGAGCCAGCATGTAACTGTTACAGTAACCGATAAGTTCATGCTTATTTAAACAGTTAGATGATAGATCCCTTGTTTATGCAATGTCTAGCACAATGACTGGGGCTCCTGCATGCTACAATCATACAAGTACATCAAAAATAGTCTGAGAACCACCTAAAAAGTCAAATACCAGTGGAGTTTAAAAGGTTTTTCCTGTGCCAAGCACTTGTAAAGCAAAGGGGCACTCTGAATACGAGCACTGTTAACAGCCAGAATAAAGCCACAACTATACAAGGTCTGCAATAATTCTATAAAAATGATTTTTTAAATCCAGAATCCAGCTGACCAGGTTTTCAAATGAAAGTCAATCAGCCAAACACAAAAACACAAAGCAGGGGGATAAAAAAATTAATCTAAAGCTGCTTTATAAAGAATGGCTGAAATTATGTCATCAGTAAAACAAGCTCAAGTCTCCGTAACACAGGTCAAACAAGATGGAGTATTTTTTCCACAAGCAGCCTGTCATCATTGTAGCTCTGACCATGTGTTATATATACACAGGTACTCTCTACCAAAACATTTCCTAGCCTTGACAACAAGAACCAAGATCTTGAAAATGTGTTTTCAAAGACAATCATTTTACTTCTGGTGCAAACATCAGCAGAACACTTAGTGATTTCTGTCTTGGGCCCAGTGATGGAAAAATAAGATGTGATGTCATAATCAAAATGAATATACTACTAACACTTCTGGACTTGAATAACGTTGTTAACTGGTTAACACTACAAAGTCAATTCTCCATGCCTTTGACATTCGCATTTAATATCAATAACTAATAATGGGACAAATCCAGTCTACCTACTTAGCGTCATTAACAAGGGTCCTCCAATGGACAGGTAACTCTTTTTGCTGTTATATATATCTTGGAGTCTGTATTTCCACTCCAACTCATCTGATGAGATGAGCTTTTACCCAGGAAAGCATATGATCCTAGACCTTTGTTAGTCTGGTGCCACAGGACTACTCGTTGCTTTTAAAGTTACACACCAACAAGGCTACCTCCTGAGACTTCATTTATGTAACCAACAAAGGTAAAGTCATTTTAAAAGATTATACCTGTCCTTCTGTCCATTCCCATTTACTGAATGCAGACAAAGTACAGATGTTAACACTAAAAACATGTTGCCAGACTGCTGCACTTCTTCCCTCTGCTAGGTCTTTAGTCAACAGCTGGGCATTTGAAGATGGATTTGGCACCAGGAGCACCAAAGGACAGGAAAAGAATAAATTCTTTAGTTGCCTATAAGCCAAAGGTAGGAGTTTGGAAAATGAAAGACAAATTTGAGTTGTTCATTTAGTAGCATCAATTTGATGTGGTTAGCATTACTGAAACCTGGGCAGACCCGCATGATCAAAATATTAAAATCAGTTATTTTAACTGGTTTAGGAAAGGTCTGCTGGGCAAAAGGGGAGACAGAGAGGCATTCGGTCACAAATGGCATTGCCTATTCCCAAGCCTCGTAGGGAGTCAATGCTTTTGAATGCTTCTTAGGGTACTGATCTATGGATAAAGTACAAGAGGGGCACTAGCAGGTGTCAGCTACAGACACCAAATCACACATGAGAACAGGGTGACCAAATCGCAAGAACAATGGCCAAACAATGGCCCATCTAGCCCGGTGACCTTTCTTCCGAGAGTGTCCAGTGCCAGATGCTGCAGAGGGAATGAACAGAACAGGGCAATTAGAGTGAAAATCCTGGAGTGCTAATCTGTAATGTGCAGGGGGAAGAACCTGGGTTGTAATGCTGATCTAACCAACACATGTTGGAGGTTTCCTGCTGCCAATACTAAAAATGTAATTGGCATTCGGACTGTGAAGCTGGTTAACTGGTAAGTGGCACCCATAACAGGTGAGGCTTATCAGTTAAGGTTAACCATCGGGCTGCTCCAGCCGTGCGGGGGGCTTGCTGCGGATACGGGCTGTGCCAGGACAGCCCCTGCCTGCAGCAGGCCTGGGCACCCTGCATTATTAAACTCACAAATCAGATATAGAGCAGAAGGAGGGTCGGGGGAAGGCTAGTAGCTATGAGATAATGATACTAGGGGTGATAATTGGGGAAGCTATCTTTGTAATGGGTAAGGTAATTAGCATCTTTGTTAAGGCCCATTCGTAAAGTGTCAAATTTAAGCATGAATGACAGTTCTGAGGTTTCCCTTTGTAGTCTGGTGTTAAAGTCTCTTTGAAGTAAGATACATGTAGTAAGGTTGTTAAGACTATGCCCAGGTTAGGTGAAATGAAAAGAAACTGGTTTATCCTTGTGAAGTTGTCTGTCTGATGTCTGATTTAGAACGTTTCCTTAGATCCCGTCCCCTTTTACTCCTCCTTTACTTACGCTCCATCAATAACATCTTTATGATCTGGACCTATGGCCAAGAAACACTGGACGCATTCCTCATAGCTACTAGCCCTCCCCTGTCCCCCCTTCGGTTCTAAATCTGATTTGTCAGTTTAATAATGTGTTCACTTTTTTTCATTGTATTCCTTTAGTATATATGGTCATGCCAATTCTCTTCCAGAATTTGATCTGAGGAAGTGGGTCTGGCCCATGAACGCTCATCACCTAATAAATCATCTTGTTAGTCTTTAAAGTGCCGCATAGTCCTGTCTTTTGTTTCAGCAAGATCAGACTAGCACGGCTACATCTCTTTACTATTTGTCGTCTCTGATTTTGAGGATCACTCTGAAAGTGGAGTTGGTGGGTGGGAGTACATGAGTGTCTCACACCATGGATGAGGAATGCATCCCCTAGGGATGCAGTTCTGATTTCTGTGCTGGAGCAGAAGAAGTGGCGTTTGTAGTTTTGTGATGTAGCAAACAGATCATGGCTGGGACCAGGTAATGCCACCATGAAGCTGCATTCCCATTTGTGTGCAAAGTGCCTGCTGAAAGTGTCAGCAGCCACATTCTGGTAGCCAGGGAGGTAAGTGGCTGAGATGTCTATGTAACATTGCCCCCCCCCCCCCCAAGTTCTATAGTTTGATGGCTTCTATGCATAGATAGTGTGAGCACGCTCTCACTTGTCTGATGATGTAAAAAGTGCATGCAGTGTTGTTCATCAAGACACAAATTGTCCTGTGTCTTACGAAAGGGAGGAAGTGAAGACATGCATATCTGACTGTCCTGAGTTCTAGGAGGTTGTTGTGTAGACAGGTCTCTGTTGAGGACTGTCTGCCTTGTGCAATGTAGTGGTCTAGGTGTGCTCCCCACCCCATGGGGGAGGCATCTTTCATGTCATCGCCAGGGAGGGCTGGTAAAAAGGGACATCTACAGACGTTTTCCCTTTTTGTCCACCAGTGCAGGGAGTTTAGCACATTTGTGGGCAGAGTTATTACCATATGGAGGTTACGCATGGCTGGTTTGTATATTGAGCTAAGCCATCCTGTAGACACTGCATGTTCATGGTGCCACATGGATGGTGGCAGCCAGGTGGCCTAGCAGTTGTAGACAAACTTTGGCTTCTACTGTTGGGTAGATGGAAATTGTCAACATGAGGCGTTTGATGGTGACGAATCTAGCAGCTGGGAGAGACTCTGGCAATGGTTAAGTCAGGAGAGTGCCAATGAATCGTATTTGTTGAGTTGAAATGAGAGTGGGCTTTTGGGTATTGTGTTGGAGCCCTAGGATGTGGAAGAGAGAAGTAATAATTCATGGGACCAATTGGGCCTCTTCATAAGACAAAAATCATAGCTGAAACAATAACATTCACTATCATATAATCAAGATAATATATCCCAGAGGTGTTAATCCTCATTCAATAAGGTTTAACTTAACTCTGTGAAGTTGATTTTAATTCCCAAAGGTTTGCTCAGAATATTGTCAGTCTGTCACAGCAGAAATTAACTCAGGGCACGTCTACACAGCAGGGCTTAACTCAAAATAAGCTATGCAAATTGAGCTACGTCAATTGCGTAGCTTATTTCAAAATAGCATTTTGAGTTTTGGTGCTGTCTACACAGCACTTATTTCGAAATAGAGCACTCTTCCTCCGACTTCTCTTACTCCTCATAACATGAGGGTTATAGGAGTCGGAGTAAGAAGTCCTCCAGCTTGACAGTATTTCGACATTATGTCGAAATAACTGCCAGATGTGTAGATGCGGACTATGTTATTTCAAAATAATGTTGCTGTGTAGAAATAGCCCCAGAGAAGTCCAATGGCCTATGGTAGGCCAGAGGTCAGAATAGATGGATGGCAGTGGCCCCTTGTGTCGTTAAAAATCTATGAACCCATGGATTTTCACAGAAGGGTGAGGTTTTACAAATGTCTCATTTATCTACATGGGCTTGATCCCACAACAGCAGGGAATCCCCAGTCTAAGCTCTGCTTCCTGTCACCTATTCCTTTTTATAAAAATGTGATAACATTGAGTCACAAGCTAGATTTAACTGTTCTCCATGCCGCTTGCATCCATGCACTCTCACCAGCGAAGGACCTCATGACAATTTAATATGTTGGGAAATTAATGTTTCGCAGATTTAAGTACTTAAAGTCTGAAGACTCAAGTAGTAAATGACCATTCAGTATATGGCATTAATTAGCTCAGCAAAAGAATGGAGGAAAACAGACACTTCAAGAAACCCCATTTGTGGCTGCTTCTGGCAGAGATGAGCTTGAAGAGGGCTCAGAGTGTACTGCAGGAAATGAAAAAAATCTGTTTATGATAACCAGCTGGGGGAAAGCCATGGCAACCTGACTGGGTCTCTCTGAAATTAAAATGGACATTTTCCCAGTGTTCTATACTCGTCTTGCCAGTTTACCCAGAGCATAGCAATCAACATACAGAGCAGGAAGGTTTGTTAGTGTTTTTTATCTGTGCACTGCATCAAAGGGTTTTATTTGAATAGCACTTATAAAAATTTAATGAAAGCATTATCTTCCAGGGGTGCAGCATAGCAAGGGTGGATCATGATGAGATGAAAGCTTCTTAAAATGCAGCTGTCAACAAAACATTTTTGTATTAATATACCCCTGATCACACTCACTCACTCACTACACACAGGCACAGATGACAAAACTAGATTAGAGGGAGGCGAATTTCATACTGATCTCTGTTTATAATACAGAATTAACTAAGCTCTCAGGACAACACTATTTTAAAATGAAATCACCTATTTACAAACTGAGAATGAAGCTGTAACTGAAGCTGTAACAGGGTAGCTGGACATAGGAGCACACAGAAATACCTGACACTATGGGATTAAGCCATTTAACCTCACTGGCAGAGGTTTACATATTATAAGCAGTTAGGACTATCCTAGAAAATACCAATCTTGTGTGTTCTATTGTAACTTGGGAGACTGGAATAACTAACAGTGCATATCCCTGGAGGGTCCATGCAGAGGCACGGACGATCTTCTGCTAAAGATAAGGTCTTACTGCAATGAGGCTTTTGGAGGGAGTGGGGAGTATATTAAGGGGGAAGTTAGGCAACTTCCAGACTCCAAACCAGCTCCCAGAGCCCCCTGATAAGAAGTCATTCCAGACTTTCTGGTTTCCTAGGCTGCTGTGGTCCCACAAGGTGCCCTGCGCTTACTCCAGCGTTTACGTTCCCACCACTCTTGTTTAGCCACACCTCTCCTGTTCATTCAGACTGGCATTTGCCAAAGCTGGCAAGAATACTGGCTCTCACCAACTTACCTATCACAGCTACCTTCTGGATGGGCTGAGCTGAGGTAGTTTTCCAGGAAGCTCCAGATGGTGTTGTCCACTTCTGTACTGCTCTCTGTGCAAAGAATGCATACTGCAGTGCTTTGGCTTGGCCTGAGGTCACCAGGTAGTGAAATAACTCTCTTTCCTTCCAAATCCCCTCTGTGAACGGCAGCTGAACAGAGGCCTTGACTGCTTGGACACACAACTCTGGAGACAGAAACCCCCGGGCCTGTTTTTTCACCTTCACGAGAGCCTCATGGAGAATGGTGTCCATGTTGGGCAGACTTTGAACTTGCTTCAGACTGAGTCTGCGAGGATTTAATGGCTGACCTGGGTGGGAGAGTAGAGAAATACAGTTACAGAATTGCCAAGCCCACTCTTCTCCTAGTAGGCTACAGAGTTTTGCCCTTTTCTACATGGAAAGTCAATGCACTCTAGACTGGTTGATGCTTCGTGAGTGAAGTTTTCACATGACCCTGGAGAGTGGTTTGTATCTGGCACTATCACTCCTCTTTCATTTCCTGACCCATCTCACAATTGTGATTCTCCAGATGCACACTCCTCGGACATTCCAGCCAGGCAAAATCCCCAGCAAGCACTTCTCAAGTTCTGTTGCTCGCCTACTCGACAGCATAAGCCACCAAGCATTTTGTATTCTCTGGGCAAGTGAAAAACCCTTCACATGCCGCTTTGCTAACTTCAGTTCCCAGTGCTGCATTAACAAAAGGAAAAACTATGTAGCACTTCAAAGACTAACAAGATGGTTGAATAGGTGATGAGTATCAGAGGGGTAGCCGTGTTAGTCTGAATCTGCAAAAGCGGCGAGGAGTCCTGTGGCACCTTATAGACTAACACCACTTCTGTTAGTCTATAAGGTGCCATAGGACTCCTCGCCGCTAATAGGTGATGAGCTTTCGTGGGCCAGACCCACTTCCTCAGATCATATTCTGGAAGAGAATTGGCATGACCATATATACCAAAGGCATATATACACCATATTGGTATATATATACACACCATATATGCCAATTCTCTTCCAGAATATGATCTGAGGAAGTGGGTCTGGCCCACGAAAGCTCATCACCTATTCAACCATCTTGTTAGTCTTTCAAGTGCTACCTAGTTTTCCCTTTTGTTTTAGAAAGATCAGACTAACACGGCTATCTCTCTATTACTATTCTACAGTGCTGATTAGTAATTAGTTTACAATGTACTTTGCTAATCAGACACATCCCAGTCAGGGACCTGGATCTGCAGGGTGTTCATTGAAAGATCTAGGAATGTCATTTTTTCTATATTATATCTGACTTTGCAGCATGAATTTCCCCAGGCTCCTTTGGGAATATCCAACAGGTATACGCTCTTCACGGGGGTAATAAATTAATAGGCAAGGACAGTTTGCATCCACCCACCAACAAGGGGCTAATCAAACACCACCATCAGTGGATGAGTTATTACAAGACACTGTGGAGCTGCTGTGGAGATGGCTGGCACAAAGGGATTTCAACTGACCAAAATAAATTATATTTCAGGCACCAAAACTGCCTTCACTCCTCCAAATATAGGAAGTCGAGAGCCACTCTTCAGGTGTTAATTCCATTTGCATTCACACAAACTCCCCATGTTCTCGGAAGTTTGTCTGATTGAGGATTAAGAGAAAATAGAAAAAGAACCTCAGGGTCCATCCCATGAATGCTGCTAAGGATTCACATGGTGCTTTGAATCCTCACAGCGCAGTACAGACCATTAGGTAATTAGCCTTTCCAGCACCCAGGCTGCACATCCTCACACTGAACACCACCATGCAGTTCACACTGAGTTGGTACCATGAGAGGTCTCAGCTCAAAGAGGAGCATTTATAGGCCCACACCTGGCAGTGATCCCCTGGCCTGGTGTCCTGAGAAGTGTATCGGTGACAAAGGCTGGCTGCGTGGGCTTCCTCCAGGGCTTCTTGGCTCCTGCAGCTACTGCCAGCCATAGGAGTCTACTTGCTTCAACGAAGGCAGATTAGTAGAGTCCGCCCACCCAGCCCTTCCTCTCTCACAGCGCCATCCTGGCTCCGAAAAAGCCTGTGCAGCTGCCTTTCTGGCCTGTCAGCCTGAAGACAGAGAAGAAGGAAAAGCAGCAGAGTAGCGCCCACCTCATAATGGCTGCTGAAACATCAGTGGAGCCATAACTGTAGCTCTCTTACTAGCCCATCCCAGCTCCAGTTCTTTCTTCAAGCCAAGAGCGCATTTGAGAGAAATACCAGGCACACGAGTCATTAGCTTCTCTCAGACCTCGGAGCCACCAGGAACAAAAAGCTTTTTTTTAAGTTCAAATGCGTTTTGAAGTTTTTAAAAGAGAATCCAAAAAGAGAAGGGAAAAAGTCTTGCTCGTGTGAGCAGCTCAGCCATTCGTCAGAGTTTATCTGGAGAAAGATTTCAGACGATCACTGAGCAGAAGCTGTAGGATTTCATTCTGCTCCACCTTTACTCTGATTTATTCTCCTTTCCTGAATCTACAATTTTTACCTGCAAATCTCAATCCCAGGCCATATATATCCAGTGGGTTTTTATCTGCTGCTCAAAACCATACTTCAGGGTTTGAGGGTGGCTCTGATAATTGAATACAGCCCACGATACTGATGGGGCCATACTAAATGATTTTCTATACAATTCTGGTTGATCTGAGTAGGCCTGTGGAAAGAGATGCTATCATATGCTATGGGAGACATTCAGCATGGCCCTCAAGTAGCAACTTTCAGTTGTAATTTGGGATTACAGGAGGCCCCCGCTTTTCGATGGCCCGATTTACGACACCTCGCACTTACGACCTTTTCCGTAAGTGCGGAAGGGGACAAAATCCACCGACTTACGTCCTCGGCCCCACATTTATGATGGCGCACAACACCTGTCATAAATGCAGGCTCGAGTTACAACGCCCCCAACTTGCGACACTATCCCAATAACCGATCACGTCGCAAGTTGGGGGCAGCCTGTATTAAGATAGATGACCAGGCAAATAAACCTTCTTGCATTGGTTACACAATGTAAGTATTTAACATCTTGATCAGATTATCATGCATAACCCCCACTGAGACTGTCAAATCTTTGGGAGAGGGACCATTTCTTGCTCTGTGTCTGTACAGAACCTAGCACAACAGGGCTTTGTTCAGTCCTTGACTGGCTCTCCTGGTTATTACCACAATAGAAATAATTGAAAACTATCAGCACTGAATTACTAACATAGAAATAACCCAAACTTGAGAGAGAGAGACCAGGCCACTTGGTTAGGAAACAGTGGAAAGGGCACAAGGCCAACAGTGTCAGCTCCAGCTCCCCAGAGAACCAAAGAACTCTCAGGCAATGGAAGCTGAGAAAGATACACGTTATCAGGAACTATATTCCAGGTCACGCAATTAGAAGGCAAGGGTGTAAAATACAACAATAACTATTGTGACATTAGAAATAAGAGAAATAAACCGGGCAAGCAGGTGCCTAAATTCTTGAAAACTTCTTGCCCACGGAGGCCAAGAAAAGGCCCAACCCAGCAGTATGATTCCAGCATAATGAACTCCCAGCCTGGGGACTGAAGACCAGCTGCTAGGATTGGTCCCCAGGCCAGCAGAGGCAGGAAGCACATCAAAGGCAGTGCACCCAACCCATCAGAGGGACAAATGCTGCCCCTTGCACTCAATTGCCAGCCTCTGATCAACCCAGGAGCAATACTGGGTTGGCTCAAGAGGGCAGGATATCTATCCCTCTTTGTCAAGAGCAGTAGACAGACACAATGGTGAGCCACAGTGCAGGACTGAAAAGAGGCTGGGATGTTGGGAATCTGCCCAGAGGATGGTGGAGATGTTCCAGAACGCTTGAATCTTTTGACAGGCACCTGCCTCCAGTGGCCACTGAAGAATTGCCATCTGCCCACAGCTGTCCTGCAGTGGAATCAAGCCCACACTTATCCCTGCACAATTACCACGTTTGGCAAATGGACACTCAGGACGTGCTGCATTGACCCAAATTTGCCTCGGGTTCTGCTTGGCTCCCAGTGTGTCTGGTCTTTGAATCTGAGCTTTGCTGCACTATGAGCAAGCAGATATCCAAGTGGCAGTTGAATGTCAATTTTCTGGTGCCATCAAGTGGACAAATTCTGTAATGCAGCTCTAAATTAGGAGCCTTGACCTTTCTTAAAAAACAGCCAATGAAAGAACACTCCAGGTATAAATGACAGATGACACTAAGCTAGGGGGAGAGGTAGATATGCTGGAGGGCAGGGATAGGGTCCAGAATGATCTGGACAGATTAGAGGATTGGGCCAAAAGAAATCTGATGAGGTTCAGCAAGGACAAGTGCAGAGTCCTGCACTTGGGACAGAAGAATCCCAAGCATTGTTACAGGCTGGGGACTGAATGGCTAAGTAGCAGTTCTGCAGAAAAGGACCTGGGGATTACAGTGGATGAGAAGCTGGAGATGAAGTGGATGAGAAGTGTGCCCTTGTAGCCAAGAGGGCTAATGGCATATTAGGGTGCATTAGGAGG
>JANRFK010004149.1:167586120-167606008 GCA_030068395.1 Apalone spinifera
TGGTACAATCTCTCCCCTAGGGTTGCCAGATGTTTTCAACAAAAATAGGGGACACACTTGACATTACATCACAATCTACACGACATCTTATCTAGAAAATAGGGGAGATTTATATTTTCTCAATTTGTTTCCCAAACAGAAAGCTCGGATACTGGACTGTCTGGTTCAAAACTGCACACCTGGCAACCCTCCCCTCACATCGCCACTGGTACAATCCCCCCGTCACAGCGCAATTGGCACAACCCTCCCACACACGCACTCACATTGCTGCTGATAGAGATGCAGCCGTGTTAGTCTGGTGTAGCTAAAACAAAAGACAGAACTATGTAGGTTCTATGGTGCCATATGGTTGTGCCGATTTTCTTCCACATATTGGTCTGAGGAAGTGGGTCTGGCCCACGAAAGCTCATCATCTAATAAACCATCTTGTTAGTCTTTAAAGTGCTACATCGTCCTGTCTTTTGTTTCACATTGCTACTGGTACATCTGGAACTGGTGCCACTTGCAGCACCTCCAGTTCCAGACTCCAGTGGGCACAGACCTTTCTGCTCAGCCTGCCCAACCCCAGTCTCCCTGCCTAGAGTAACCCCTCTGGCCAGGCCCAGCCTGCTCTGCACTCCCAGCTGCCTTGCTAAGCAGTCCCAGTTCTGTCCTCCTTGCTCCCCCACCCCCATTTCCAGTTGCAGAGACAGAGGCTACGTCCATCCCGCATTGAGTGACACCCTATCCACCTGGCACAGAGCACTGAGACGTGGCCAAGGCAGACAAATGTGGTATGTCATGAAAGCTGCCATTCAAAGGGACGTTGCAACTGAGAGCCTGCTTGGAAAGTGTTTGGAGCACAAGGGTTATTTCACCCTGCAAAGAAATACAGAAACCACCAGCATAGAATAACACCACACTGTACTGTGAATGAGGCAGGGGTCCTCCCCACCAAGCCACACAGCAGTGAAATGCGGACAGATGTATGTGTAACAAAGAGGCACAACACAATGAGATGCTATTATGCTCCATCCCTATATTTTATGGAAATGTATTTTTGAATATGAATATGCAGAACTCAAATATGCTTTGTGCAAAACACGACAAGTAATAGATCATTCAAATGCATGTGATCCCCTGAATGTGTATATTCTATTTGTAGGCAGGAATCAGTCTTGAATGTGAAGTTAGAAATATTAAGTGGAAACCTGTTTTATTAATCTAGGTGTTTTAGTGAAAGCCTTTAGTGGTACTTAAGGAATTTAGGCTTGATACTCATCTGTGAATGGTTTTGTTTTTCCTGTAATCCCCAATTGTGGTTGGTCTTACAAAGATATGTGTCCATGCCACTTGATGCTGGAATCCATCTTGAATTTGGTATTTTCCAGAGGGGAGAGAATTGAACAAAGATTTCACACCCTGGGGAAATTCTATTTAAGGAATGGGAAATAATCAATGATGGTCTTCAGCTGGCTTTTGAAACTCCCTCTACATCCTAAGAGGATACACAAGAAGCTGTTAGACTCAGGCCAGAGAAAAGATCAGCTTTGATTTTAAGGATTTTACCTGAAATAAAGACTAGGGTGAGAAATATGACCTATAACAGTATCTTTTAGGCTGTGTCAGTTTTTCCGGAAAATCAGCCGCTTTTCCGGAAAAACTTGCCAGCTGTCTACACTGGCCGCTTGAATTTCCGCAAAAGCACTGACTTCCTACTGTAAGAAATCAGTGCTTCTTGCGGAAATACTATTCTGCTTCTGTTCGGGCAAAAGTCGCTTTTGCGCAAAAGGGCCAGTGTAGACAGCTCAGATTTGTTTTCCTCAAAAAAGCCCCGATCGCGAAAATGGCGATCAGGGCTTTTTTGCGGAAAAGCGTGTCTAGATTGGCACGGACGCTTTTCCGCAAAAAGTGCTTTTGCGGAAAAGCGTCCGTGCCAATCTAGACGCTCTGTTCCGAAAATGCTTTTAATAGAAAACTTTTCCCTTAAAAGCATTTCTGGAAAATCATGCCAGTCTAGACGTAGCCTTAGTGTATTAGGCTTAGCTGCTGTGTCTTGTTTATTTTAGATTAGTAATCTGCTTTGATCTGTTTTCACGTGCAATCACTTAAATCCTACCTTTTATACTTAATGAAACTTTTTTACTTATTATGAGGTCCAGCATAGATAATTGTTATGTGGAAGGAGCAACTTCTGCATCTCTCTCTTTCCTTGATAAAGAGAGCAACTGAGCTTTCTCTGTGACAAACTTTTATAAAGAGTAAAACAGATTTATTTGGAGGTTTGGTCTCTTTTGATGGCTGTGCTGTTGGATGCCATCAAGTCCCTATAGCTGAGCCCTGCCAGAGTTATCAGCATCTGTGTTACTCTGCCAGGGTAGCCCAACTCTGTGCCTTGGCTGGGGGAGACCAGAGCTTCTGGCCCAGTAGCACAGGGTGGTAGGGCACCCCAAAGAGCTCAGTGGTGTGATCAGCACATGGGGTGACTGACTCAAGGGGACTTCTGTGATCTAACCCATCACAGATGCGACCCACTCCTCCCCACCACTTTTGCAAAGAGCAAAGAGAGACATCCCATCCACCTGATGTAGAACAATGAGATGTGGGCACAGGACTATATAGAGTCTCTGAGGCACGGAGTCATGTGATACAGTTCTCTTCCCCAGCCTCACCCAAAGAAGATAGACTTCACTCCCCAGACATTATCATACCATATGGAGCTCTTGGTAGACGTGTGAGATACCAACCTGCACTCTAGAAGAGCAAAGTGAAATGCAGACCTCAATTGCCACAGTACAAATGAGCTATGGAAATCACTTCTGAGGTTCAAAGCAATAAGATAATATTTTCCCACTTCTGGCACAGAGCAATGAGACCTCACTGCTCCTCTCTAACAGACCACAGCCATGTGTGGAATGTGAATTGCTAGCTGGGTGAGGCTAGCTCCTAGTCCTGCCCAGTCTGCAGCACTCCCTGCCAGGGATCAGCCTCACCACAGCCACTGGCCTCCACCCCAGGCTAGATTCCCCCAACCCCAAAGTGCTCCTAGCCCTGGAGTGATGGTATAGCTGCCACAACCACAGCCATAGAGCACTGGGAAGGCAAGGAGCACAGCCACGCTGGGGCCACCCCAGAGAGAAATTGGAGCCATGCCACGTGGAAGCAGGAGGCAGGAGTCTGGGGATGGAGTGTAGGTGGGACCATGTCTGGCATAGCTTCCCCCCAGCCTATGATCCCTGCTGTCCTGTACAGTACCAGAGCTCAGGTGAACACATAAAGCACAGAAATATTGATGCTCACATCATCACAAGGCAATAGTAACCATAGCCTTCTTCCCCCGAGATAGAATCCCTCCAGCCCCTAGAACAAACTTGTGTGCTATGGAGCCTCCTCTCCCAGCACAGAACCAACCAATATGGACTCCTGTCTTAGGCACAGAGATGTGAAACAATGTTGTGCATTCCCTAACTTTGCTGTCTCCTACTCCATGTGCTGCAGTTGCTTTTCAAGTTCAAATGGTTAACAACAGTCACCAGTTCAAATTAAGCATATTACAGGTTGTCAGAATTATAGATTGGTGTTGCTGATTTTTTTTGTTTGGGGTTGTGTTTTTTGTTTTTTTTTTTTGTATGTACCTGTTGTACTAATTTCAACATTCTGAAATATTTGAATCTTCAGGTGATAGCTGAGTTAGTCTGTACAGGATAAACTTAAAAAACAACAAATGGTCTGGTAGCACCTTATAGACTAACAAAACATGTAGATGGCATGCATCTGACAAAGTGGGTCTTTGCCCACGAAAGCTTATGCTCCAACACTTCGGTTAGTCTATAAGGTGCCACAGGACTCCTTGACGCTTTCGCAGATTCAGACTAACACGGCTACCCTTCTGATACTTGAAAACATGTAGTTTAGGATGTGTGCAAAATAAATTGGGTCTGCACATCCTAAACTCAAAACTCCAGTCATCTGAAGAAGTGGGCTGTGCCCATGAAAGCTCATGATACCATCTACATGTTTTGCTAGTCTATAAAGTGCTACCAGACCATTTGTTGAAATATGTGAGTGATTTCAGTGCAGCACCTTCTGGAAAGAGTCAGTATTGCGGTCCATGCTGAAGGGTCTCCCTGATGTTTTAATGTCTCAAAAAAAATTCACTAGTGATTTTCAATCATGTTCACTTGCCTTTAAAAATGCAAAATGGCAAAGTATTTTATATGTAGTGTAGTGTAGTTATAGCGGTGTCAATCCCAGGATATTAAAGAGACAACGTGAGGGAGACAGTATTTTTTATTAAACCAACTTCTGTTGGTAAGCGAGACAAGCTTTGGAGCCACACAGAGCTCTGCTTTAGGCCTGGGAAAGGTACTCCGAGTGTCACAGCTCAACTCAAGGTGTTTGGCAAAGGTATTATCAGACCACTCTACCTTCAGTGGGCTAATTACTTATGCTAAACAGTCTGTTCCGTGTGACAAACTGTACCATAGAATCTGTATGGATAGAGATTCTGTCTGAATAAAAATAGTACAGTAGTCAGAATATGCTACCAGCCACGTGATCGAAATGGTGATGGTGACTGTGAGTTGCTCTGGAAGATTTGATAGACTATACAAATAGAAAACTCAATAATAACAGACTATTTCAACTGTCCCCATAGTGACTGCTTACATGTCATCTCAGGACAGAATGCAGAAATAAAACTAGACATCACAAATGACTGCTTTTTGGAGCAGCGAATCTTGGAACCCCCAAGGAGGAGGATAATTCTTGATTTAATCCTAAGTGATCTGGTCCAAGAGATGAGTCCAGCTGACTCTCTTAGTAATAGCAAACATCATGTAATTAAATTTAAAATTCTTGTGGGGGAAAATACCAAAGAAGCCCCCCACAGTAGCATTTAAGTTCAAGAAGGGGAGCTACACAAAAAGAAGAAGCTAGTTAAATGGAAATTAAAGTCACAAAAGTTAAATGCCTGCAAACTGCATGGAAACATAAAAAAAATATTAGAGGCTCAAATTAAATGTACTCCTCGAATTAAAAAAAATAGAAAGAGGAACCAAAAAAAGTACCACCATGGCTAAAAAAAACCAGAGTAAAAGCAGCATTAAAGGGAGAAAAGAAATCCTTTAAAAACTGGAAGCCAAATCCCAGTGAGGAAATCAGAAAGGAGCATAAATTCTGACAAGGCAAATGTAAACCTAAATAAGGCAAACCAAAAAAGAATTTGAAAAGCAATTAGCAAAAGACCCCAAAACTAAGAGCAAAGTGTAAAAGCAGGAAACCTGCTAGATAGTGTGGCCATTGGACAATTGAGGTGCTAAATGAGAACTCAAGGAAAACAAGACCATTGTGGAGAAGGTAAATGAATTACTGTATTCACATATGTCTTCACTGAAAAGGATGTAAGGGAGATTCTGGCATCTGCAACTTTCTTTTTAAGTGATAAATCTCAGGAACTGTCTCAGATTGAGGTTTTGAAACCAATGGATAAATTACACAGTAATAAGTCATCAGAACCCCCAAAGTTCTGAAGAAACTTAAATATGAAATTGCAGAACTACTAACTGATAACCGGAGGATAGTTAATGTGATGCCAATTTAAAAAAAAGTCTCTAGAAGCTATGCTCACAACTACATACAAGCAAGCTTGTAATTACCAGTATTGTCAGTATTAGGCAAATTGGTTGACACTATAATGAATAATAGAAATATCAGCCAGATAGATTAACATGATTTGTTGGGAAGGAAGCAACATGACTTTTGTAAAGGGAAATCACACCTCACCAATCTATTACAATTCTTTCAGGGCTCTACCAGGGTTGACACTGGTAGACCAGATGACAGCTCATGCCAAGTACTCTGTGCCTCAACTGAACACCATCAAATCCACAGTTGGATAAGTCTGAGTCACCTGTAGAATAGCTTTGCTAAAATATGCATTAGACTTGTAACAACGTGGGAGGCCGGGGTGGCAGGCAGGTGGCTCTGCGGAGCCAGCATGCGCAGGAAGCCAGCTTAAAAGCCAGCTCCCTGTACATATTGGCTTCTGCCTCCTCTCCCCTTACTGTCTCTGATACAGAAGCAGTAAAGGAGGGGGAGTGCGTGTAGTAGGATTAATCGATAAACCCAGGTTTATTGGTTAATTGAGTAGTCGACTACATGTTGACATCCCTATGTCAGACTCTCATCTGCCATTGTCAATCAAAAATATGCTTTAATGGGTCTGAGCTTTGAAAAACTGCTCTCTTCACTTGCTTTTGTGACTGGCACTGGGAGCAGACTTTTCAAAGCTATCAACACTTCAGGAAAAGTGTGTTTGAGTTCCACATCTGGAATTAATTGGAGAATTTAGAATGGAAAGTGCTTCCTGTGTTACAAATAATGGATGTGGTCCAATTCAACATAAAGATCTTTATCTCTGATGACTCAATATTCTCCCTATATTAGAATCCAGGGAAGGTCTGTACAATTGTTTAAGAGTGTTTTCCTGTCTGCAGGCAGTTTAGTAAAGTCATACCATACCACACCCACACCAGGTCTTTTTGTGGTGCTTAATTTCTAAACCTTTCTTTGATGAACACTTGAGCAGTGTAATTACACCTAGAAAGTAAAAGCAATAATTTGGCATTCTTGTACAATATTTTGCAACAAAACCAAAATACTGTTAGTTGATTTTGATGTCTGTCCTATGTCTTTGAGAAGTGTTGCTTCTGCTCATTTACTGGAACTGTCATATCCTCAATTTTGCCCAGTCCTTTCAAAATTGTATGATCAATATTGGAAGTTTACGATCATAGAATTATAGAATCCTAGAGCTGGAAGAGACCTCATGAGGTCATCGAGTCCAACCCCCTGCCCAAAGCAGGACAAACCCCAACTAAACCATCCCAGCCAGGGCCTTAAAAACCTCTAGGGATGAAGATTCCACCACCTCCCTAGGGAACCCATTCCAGTACTTCACCACCCTCCTAGTGAAACAGTTTTTCCTAATATCCAACCTAGATCTTTGCCACTGTAACTTGAGACCATTGCTCCTTGTTCTGCCATCCATCACTACTGTGAACAGCCTCTCTCCATCCTCTTTGGAACATCCCTTCAGGAAGTTGAAGGCTGCTATCAAATCCCCCCTCACTCTTTGCTTCTGCAGACTAAATAAGCCCAAATCCCTCAGCCTCTCCTCGTAGATCATGTGCTCCAGCCGCCTCATCATTTTAGTTGTCCTCTGCTGGACCCTCTTCAATGTGTCCACATCCTTTCTGTAATGCCCCCACTATAGAACTGGGGGCCCAGAACTGGATGCAATACTCCAGATGTGGCCTCAACAGTGCCTAATAAAGGGGAATAATCACTTCCCTAGATCTGTTGGCAATGTTCTTCCTAATGCAACCTAATATGCCGTTAGCCTTCTTGGCTACAAGGGCATACTGTTGACTCATATCCAGCTTCTCATCCACTATAATTCCCAGGTCCTTTTCTGCTGAACTGCTACTTAGCCAATCGGTCCCCCAGCCTATAACAATACTTGGGATTCTTCCGTCCCAAGTGCACTTGTCCTTGTTGAATTGTATCAGATTTCTTTTGGCCCAATCTTCCAATTTGTCTAGATCACTTTGGACCCTATCCCTGCCCTCCAATATATCTACCTCTCATCCTAGCTAAGTGTCATCCGCAATTTTGCTGAGGATGCAATCCATCCCCTCATCCAAATCATTAATAAAGATGTTGAACAAAATCGGCCCTAGAACCGATCCTTGGGGTACTCCACTTGAAACCGACCATTAACCAGCCATTGAGCTGTTGATCATTATGCTTTGGGCCCAACAATCTAGCCAGCTTTCTATCCACTTTACAGTCCATTTATTCAATCCATACTTCCTTAACTTGCTGGCAAGAATACTGTGGGAAACCGTATCAAAAGTTTTGCTAAAGTCAAGGTATATCACGTCCACTGACTTCCCCATGTCCACAGAGCCAGTTATCTCATCATAGTAGCTAATCAGATTGGTCAGGCATAACTTGCCCTTGGTGAATCCATGTTGATCATCAGCTACAGAGCAGGATCTCTGTGGGATACAATTTTCCTCACTGCTTTCTATGTCATAATGAAAGGTTGTCTCTCCTTTATTGTTTCTCTTTTTGTTTCACGTAAACCAGATTTTAACTTCCCATTGCTCTCCTTTTTGTGTGAGCTACATTCTTATCATCATTCTCCTTTACATTGCCAGAAAAGCCAGATGAGTCTCCATTACTTGCCTCACATTTCCATTCCTTATCTTCAGATAAATCGGTTAGTTCTGTCCTTAGTGATAGCATTTCTGCCATTTACACTTTGCTCCTCAGTTTCTCCTGCCAGGGATGGTTGGTGCTGCCTCAGTCCCGGTCTGTGTTGTATTTCAGATATTTGCCCATCAGCCTCCCTGGGCAATTTATCCCAGTGCTTAACCACCCTGACAGGCAGAAACAAAAGACAGGACTTTAAAGACTAAAATGCTGCATAGTCCTGTCTTTTGTTTCAGATAGAGCAGACTAACAGGGCTACATCTCTTTACTATCCTGACAGGCAGGAAGCTCTTCCTACTGTCCAGCCAAACCTCCCTTGCTGCAGTGTAAGCCCATTGCTCCTTGTGCTGCCCTCGCAGGCCAAGGAGGACCATTTCTCTCCCTCCTCCTTGTAACCCCCTTTGAATGCTGCTGCCAGGTCCCCCCCCTTCCCCAGACGGACCAAACCCAGGGCTTTCAATCTGCCTTCATGGGAGGGGGGACCCCCTGTTCCCAGAAGGGGCGGGGCCTCAGGCAGAAGGGGCGGGGCTGGGAAGCTCTTAGCAGCCAGCTGCCCCAGGTACCCGCCAGCCTGGGGCGGGGCGGAGCGAGCCGCTGTCACAGAGGTCCGCAGGTACCCGAAGGGAGGGGCGCTCGCTCAGCGCTGTGATTGGCCGACCCGCCCTCTGGGCCAGCGCAGGGCTGGGATTGGAGGGAAGGGGGGAGCTGTGCGCGTGACGGAGCCACAGAGGGAGCCCCCGAACGATGCCGCGCCTTCCCCGATGCCCGACCCTTCTAGTGCGCACGCGCGGGGCGCAGCTGGCTCGCCAGGTGTCACGGAGCCGGCAGTGACGGGATGGCTCGGGCTGGGGACAGCGCCTGGCCGTGCGGGGAGGAAATGACGCGTGCGTTGACGCAGCAGGTAACGTAGCAGGTGGGAGCGGCGGGCTGAGGCGGTGCTGGCAGGGTGCGCGTGGCCCCCCCATTCGGGCTAGGTAACGTGGGGGCGCCCCCGCGGGCGGAGCCGAGCGGGCGCGTGGGCAGCGGGATGGGGGCGGAGCGAGGCGGGTGGGCACGTTAGGGGCGGGGCGGCGCAGGTGGGCGCGCGGGGACGGGGGCAGCCTGAGGGGAGTGGGTGGAGGCTGCTACAGCGGCTGAACTGTTCCTGCTGCCGCAACCGCCCCCCCCCCCAGCCCCTCAGCCACCGGCGCCCTCCGCATCGCCCGCCCGAAGCCGGGGGGCAGCGGGAAGAAATGCTGAGGCGCGTTCCGCCTCAGAGCCGGCTCGGAGTGGCGGAAGGGCAGCGGCCGAGGGACACCCTCCGCTCCTGGGTGTCACCCCCCGTGCGGGCAGAGACTGTATCCTCCCGGGGAGCCTGTCCAAAGCGCCTCCCTTCAGACATTAAACCCAGTCGCCCCAAGCCCTGAAACCTCAAAGCTCTGGGTACGATGAGGAGAGAGCAAAATATTTTTCAAGGGTCAACCCCCTTTTTCTCTTATCCCAATTTATGCAGTGTAGTAGTTGGGATCCCAGATTAGATTAAACTGCTTTTTAGAGACACCTGATTTCCTTATTTTCACCTCTCCTGGCATCGCTACATGGCAGTTTAAAAGTTGTTCCTGTGCCTTAAATATTCATTTCCATGTTTGGATTTCTTTCAAGTCTAATCTTAACTGTAAATGTACTGGATTATAATGCTTGGTTTTAGGATAACATCTCTGTAATGTTTATTAATTTAAGTTACTGATATGTACTATCAACTTTACCTTCCTCTTAAGGAAGGAAATTCTCACCAAAAATGACTACTACATTAAGTTAAGAAAACTTCATCTATGACTCTGAAAGAAAGAAAGAATGTTGCCATATAGTGTTTCTAGTGATTTAAAGATATGCGATATCAGTCTTAAATTATTACACTTTAACTGACTTTTAATGGGAAATCCACTGGTAGCACAAAACAGGCAGAATGTGCTGGCCAATATAGCTGGCTTATGGCAATTTTAAATTACTGGAGCAGTGCAAAGCAACCAAAGTGAGTCAGGTCCTTACTTTTCAATTGATTTTAATGGTCTGTGTTAGTGAGACTGGTGCTGGGTGAAGTTGGGACAGGGAGAGACCAGTCTGAGTCACAGTGTGTAGGTATAGACACAGTGTGTAGGTAGGCTTAAGGTATAGACCTCTGCCCCAGTATCGGTTCTCCCAAGCAGTGCTGGTTTAATATGCTGTGAAGCTGAGATGCAGCAGGACCATGAGGACAATATTGATGCCTAAACTAGCATGTAGTCATCAGCTCTTTAAAGAGACATGACAGTTGGGCCAGTTCATCTGCTAGTGAGAACTCTTGAGATCTGTGTTCAGCTTCAATCATACCACTGCTCATCACAACCAATAAAACTGTCATATATAAAGCAGCTGCAGAGGCAGGGTAGTGATTGGTTGATTTACCTCTGGCATAATGGCCCCACTCAGTTACCTGAATTTATCTGTAGCCTATATAACAAATAGAACGGTTGTTAACCACTTAGTGAAATTGAAACTTATCTGTGAGTTTTCAATTAGTTCAAATAATATGGAAATTTGAAGTGTCTCTGTAATACAGAAAATCCTGATACGGGATGCTAAATTTGTTAAAATCTTTTAATGATTTAAATTACTTAATAAACTAAGATTTCCTTGTCAACTCTTGGAACATTTTACTTTTTCTCAAAGAATAAATGCATACATTTGGGGTGGAAGAGGATATGTTGTACTTTTCGTACAAAACAGATTGAATCCCTGCTTTAAGTATAACACAAAATTTAGTTTTCACTATGGCGTTATGATCCGCACTTTCATAATATAGACACGCTATTAGCATGTTGTTGCTTTTTTGCTACCTTGTTCCTGGTGCACAAAATAGTTGCAGTATACAATGGCCTTATCTCTAGGAAACAAATAGGTAGAGAACTGGCAAAGCTTGTTACTAATATCATGTGAATTAGCTTTTGTTCTTCTCCTAGTTGAACATTTGGTTGAACAGTGGTTTCCAGAATACAATGTTTTAGATTACATATACTGGAGGATAAAGTATGTCAATACACTTGAGCCTTGTTTACACAGGTGATGCTTAAAAAGAATATTCTGACCAAACAAATACTGGTTCATCAGAACCTGTGGGAGCTCTAATTTAGACAAAGTTCTGGCTGCTGAACTTGTTGAAAAGCAGGTTTAACTAAAATAGTGGGTAGGTGTTGGAATCAGCTGGAACCTTTTATGCTGTCTGGTTCTCACTGCTTCTAACCCCATTTTAGCTGAACCAGTATTTGCACTGGCTGGAATATTTTGTAAATTTCCCTAATGTAAATATGACCTTGCATATTGCTGCCTTCTTCTATGAAGTCCTTGATCTCTCAATTTTGACTTGTGAAATTTGAGCTTGAAGAGCATTGCTGTCTTTCAGTTAAAGCTGGAAATGCAGGATTTGGGAGAACTGTACTGTCGCACAATCTATATAATTTTCCCTATCTCTAATACATTGATACTTTATTAAGAGTTTTGAGATCTTTAGAGGAAATGTGCTAAATATACATAAAGAACTGTCACTAGTTATGAAAATCACTATTATAGTACTAATTTTTGTCAAGGCATGCTGTGTGGAAGGATTCGATTTTTATTGGCAAATACCAGTAAATATTGATTTCACTGTACACAGGCCAATGCTTTTTTTTAATTCAAAGCATCCCAGCAGATAACTGTGGGGGGAAGCTAGCTCCCAACGCTACCCCTTCTTGGGGGAGCCCCAGAGGTGGCCCATGACCAAGTACCAAAATTCATGAAGTGGCCCCACTGTGAAAATTATTGCTCACCCCTGCTCTTGAGGATCAAACAGGACCACACCTGGGTTATATTAAAACCCCGAGGCTATGTCTACACTGCAGGCTTCTTGTGCAAGAACTGTTTTGCGCAAGAGTTTTTGTGCAAAATGTCTTGCGCAACAGCGCGTCCACGCTGCCATATGCTTTTGCGCAAGAGCGGCCATGGCAGTGTGGATGCTCTCTTGTGCAAGAAAGCTCTGATGGCCATTTTAGCCATAGGGGTTTCTTGCGCAAGAGGGCTTATTCCTCGTGGGGAGAGGAATAACTCTTGCGCAAGAAGCCCTCTGTTCCGACGCTTTACTGTAAATTTACTTGTGCAAGAACGCACGTGCAGTGTAGACACTCCGCAAATTTTTGTGCAAGAATGGCTGTTCTTGCGCAAGAAGCCTCCAGTGTAGATGTAGCCAGAGTGTGGCTCTGCCAACAGAAGATAGAACCAATGGACCTCTTACTGGCGATTCCAATCTTACTCTTGTTGCATCTGGATTTCATCTCTCAGGACCATGGTCAGTTGCTCCGCCTGGACCCAGGATCCTTTCATGTAATGGCCTGGAAACTCCAGGGTTAAATCCCAAAAGCAACTTTGCTACTAAGTAGCAGAAATGCTTCCATCAAGGCCACCTGTCTGTCAAAATGGGCGTGATTCTCTCTCTGGGCTTGTTAGTCCAAGGTGTGTGTCTGGTGCATTTATCCATCCAAAAAGTACCCAACTACCTGCTGCTCCTGAAATAGCAAGGGTTAGTGATTTCCTCTGTCGAGGCTCACCTGGTAGCAATATCAGCTTTCCACTCACTTTGTGAATACTGTCCTGTTTTTCCAATCACATGCCAACTAGATTCCTTAAAGGCTGGGAAGGACTGTACCTTCAACAAAGGGAGTCTGTTTTTCCTTTGGAACTTGAACTTAATTTTGTCTAAACTTATAGGGCCACCGTTTGCGTCTGTAATAGAGTGCTCCTTATTACATCTTTCCTAGAAGGTGGTCTTCCTAATTGCGATCCTTCTGCCAGAAGGATCTCCAAACTGCTTGCCCTCACATCTGAACCACATTGCACAGTCTTTTTTAGAAAGTAGGTGGACTTATACTTTTATCTAAATTTTTTATCTAAGGTAGTTTGAAATTTTCATATCAGTCAATGTACTTACCTGAATTTTACCCCACCCCACATGCAAATAGGGATGAGCAATGGCTATACACATTGGATATTAGGCGAGTCCTGGCATTCTATGGTTGACAAAACCAAACCATTTCGGTGGTCCATCCTTACAGTTCATGGTCGCAATAGGCAGGGCTCGTCAAGTCAGTGAATCTACTCGCCTGTGGCAAGCAGATTTCAGCCGGTCGCCCCATTCATCGGCAGCGCACGCATGCTCAATGCAGATCTGGCGCATGCGCAGTGTGGGACTGGCGAGTAGATTTTGCCACGGTTTGTCAAGCCCTGGCAATAGACATAATGAAGAATCCTCTGCTCTCTGCAAAGAGAGTTTCAGCTTAGATAACTTCTTACATCCCTGCATGTTAGGATCTGACAGACATCTTTCCTCCAGACAAACTGATTGCCTACTCAACAAGATTACAAACATGCTCTGATGCTTTCTTAGCACAGATCTTTATCCTAGACATTTGCAGAACAGCAGCTTGGTCATTGTTGCACATTTTCTCCTCTCGTTGTGCCATCACTCAATATTCAAGAGATGATGCCGAATTTGGTTGGGTTGTACTCCCGTCTGTGTGTACGTGACCTCTGATCCCTTTACCTGTATAACTGAGGGTCGCTAAGTGTGGAATGTACACATGTAATCACTCCAAGACTTAATAATGGTTGCTAACCTTTCATAACTGTTGTTCTTTGAGATTTGTTGCACATCTCCATTCCACAGTCTGCCCTCCTTTCCCTCTGCATTGGAGTCTCTGGAAAGAAGGAACTGGGGGGGCTCAGTGTCCGGTTCTTTATACCAAAGCAAACAGGGCCTGGCAGCAGACAGTGCTCAAGCTGCCCCAGTGGGTACCACCGAGGGGGAAAATGTCCAGTGACTCTGGTATGGTATGTGCATGCACCAAGAGTCAAATTGACACATGCAACATATCTTGAAGAACAAAAGGATAGTAATGTTATTTTTACCAGATAAATGTAGTCCACCACAAGGCTTCAGAATTTCACTTGTGACACATAGGAAGCTTTTCTGGCTGAATTGCATCAAGTATATGCCATCTAAGATTTAATTGGATAGCTCAGATATATTTCTAGCTCTTATTAAGGCAAAGATAACCATTTACATATAAATCAAGTGTAAACTGGTATATTATCTTCAGTCTGACAACTCTGTGTTTCTGCCACTGCTCTGTGTTTTTCTACAGACCACTGCAAACTGATAGTAAGGATTCAGTGTGGCTCTTGGGACTCCCAGGGGTATTAGTGAAACTGAGCATTAAGTCAGTTTCATGGTGCTACTGTTTGTTGAGTCTCTGTGCAGCATTTTAGGCACCAAAGTATTACTGGGATCTAAAAACAGACTGCAGGATGGATAGAATAGGGGACTTCTTCCTTTCCCTGTCGAAGGGGCTCTGGAATGGGAGGGGGAAGACATGGACAACTCCTCCCTTCCAGTGGCCTGTGGATACTTCAAACTGGTCTGATGCCTGCATTTACCCTTGTGCCTAGTAGGGATGTTAAATTTTGTTTAATCAACTAACTAATTGACTAGTAGAGAGAAATTCCACTGACTAGTTGATAAGCGGGGAAGCCCTAGGAACTAATCCCGCTGCAGCTCTGCCTTTTAAATGTATTAAGAGCCATCAAGAACAGCGGTCCCCTCCGCTGTTCACTAGCCTTTTAACTGTATTAAGAGCCTACCAGCTCTTAATACATTTAAAAAGCAGACGCACAGTATCTGAGACTGGGTGTGAGACTCTCCACTACCCCCCAGTCTCTCTTGCCCTCTGTGGAGGTGGTGCTGGGGGGAACTGGCTTAAATGCCAGTTCCCCTCCCCCGCATCGGCTCCTGCTCCTCCTCCTTGCTGCCTCTGATAGAAGCAGCAAGGGTGAGGAGGAGACTCAACTAGTCAAGGGACTAGTTGACTATCTGATAAGCTTATGTTTACGTCCCTGCTGCCTAGGGTTGGAGGAACTGAGAGAAACAATGTTTTGTGACAGATTGCATTGTGTCCTTTGGACTTGGGCCAAAAAAAAAATTAGTACAAGCTCTGGCTCACTAAGACATTTTTTGCAACTGGGTTATTTTCTTCTTTTGATTCTCATTATTTATAATTAAAAGGTGGTGCAGTTTAAGGCAGAAGGCTGATCTTGTTTGAAGCATAAGACTGTGTTGAGAGGTCTGGGTTTTATTCAGTCACTTCCAGATCACTGGGTTTCCTGGGATCTCAAAACCATTTTAATCCCTATTCCTCATTTTTTCTAACTGTAAGGTGGAGATGAATGGCCTAGAGAGGCATATTTCATTAATATTTAGAAAATGCCTTTTCACTGGGTAGAGATGTTGGGGGTGGTGGTGGTGATGCGTTACATGTTTTGTTTTCCAGTGCACTTCACCACCCCCATTCCTGTTTATCAGCAGTTTGATTTGTGAGCTCAGTACCATGATGCAGTGTTCATTCTCATGCAGAGGTGAAAGTAAGCGGTTATGCCCTGGTTCACTGTTCTGGCAAGAGCTGTCCGAGCTGCGGCAAAAGCCAGCAGGGAGCTATTTAAAGAGCTGCCAGGGACCCAGGTTGTAATAGGGCTCTTTGACTTAATTTAACAGGGGCTCAGGTTGTCAGCCCCACTCCTAGTACTTCATGACAATGAATGGGTTGCAACTCCCAGTTTGAGAACCCCTGATCTAGACCTCCATAATATTGTTTAAAACTCTCTTTTTATATTATCTGACTAAAAATCCCTTTTCAAAGTCACACACAGGTTATATGCACTCTTGGTGCTTGTGATAATGCTGGTTTTTCTGGTGTCTTTAGAGTCTTCCAGGAAAGCCAGGATATCATGGGCTGAATTTCTAGTGTAAAAATACAAGCCAAAGGAAAGAAAAATTGGGTGTGGTAGAGTGGAGGTAGAGTGTGGAAATAGCTTCTTGGTCTCCTTTACAAGAAAACACAATTATTTCCTCTGCAGATCATCTTTAATCAGGGGTCTGTGTATTCTAAGAGTCCATCTTTTCAGGATTTATACCTTACTGCAGAATTGTGCACTAAAATTTCCACTTTAAATGTAAAGAATGTTTCTAGCCTTCTGGCTGCAAAGAGAACCTTGACAATTTTTTACTGAGTGACAGAAATATCTTCCTGAGTTTCTATGTAGCCTGAAACAAGAAGTGTCAGTTGCTATTTTAACTTAATAGGTTATTAACTTTGAAACCTAAAAATGACAGAGCTGTATGTGGAAAACTGAAATTGTGGGAACAGTATAAAATGAGTTTTAATATCCATCTGAATATCACAGAGGTTGCTGCACTGACTGTATTAATTGTTCTTCTACTTAGCGTATTAAGATTTTCCATTAAATAGGTATCTGAAGCTTTTTCAGAACTCCCAACAGCAAATGGAGAATATAGGGACCTTGCTTTAGAATGTAGATCCATTTTACTGTGAAGTGAATGAGGTCTTGCTTTGAGCAGGCATGATTAGTTTGGTTCAGATAATGATAAATGTTGTGCAGATAATGATAAATGTTGTTAAAAAAACTGTGCATTAGCCCTGGTGTACAGCTTTTTGAATAACCATTTGTAACACAGTTTGGCCTTAGCGGAACATATCCTATGCTTTAACTTGGTTTGGGTGCGGCCAAATTAAATTACTGTCAGACTAGGTTATTCTGCCTGCAAAATGTGACAGTCCATATTCTTGCGATTAGAGACTGCTTTGCTATTGATAGCGTTGGCACAGTTTTTAGCACTATTCAGTCTATAATTTTGTTGTCTTATCCATGCTGTAAACAAAAGACAATCACCATGTAGTGTGAATGGAATTAGCATGATCTCTCTAGATTTATATGCTGGCATCATTAGAATAGTCCAGGAGACCCTAGGAAAATCAAATAGCACAGAACTACACTACAGTTTTTTAGCAGTATGTGAAATTGCAGTGTTCAAAATTAAAAACCTAAAGCCACGTATATGTAAACAAATGAAGTGTGAGAGACAGCAAGAGCTACAAGTGTTGAGACTAATGTTCTGTTTCTGCCTTTGCCACTGAACTGTGTGAGACTTTGGGAAAGTGCCTTCCCCTATCTTTTACTAACAGTTTGTAGTGCACCTAATGCAGTGGGTACCTGAGCCCATTTGAGGCCTCGGCATGCAACTGTAATAAAATAATTTATAGAATATGCAAACATGAAGATGACAGGGTTAACAGAAAACCTCTTCTTGCCCCAACAGAATTGTCGTTCTGAACTGAATAATTGTCTACTTTGATTTGATTTGAGATGAATTTTTATGGATCCAATCAGAAAACAGAATAAGAGCAATGTGTATGTAACCGTGTATGTTTCATTGGAGATAAATACATTAAATTAGCGTTCTTTACAGATCTCCAGAATACGAATTTCTGGGAGGAGTACCAAACAGATTTAATCCAGAGAAACACATGGACCATTAAATCTTTCAAAAATGAGCCAGTTCACACTTTTCCACTGGAACCCACAGTGTCTTGAGGAAGGTAAGCGGTTATTTTTGTTTGCTTTCTCTGGCAGATGAGCCCTTCAACATTTCAGGGTCTTGATCATGAAGAGTGATTAGGGTACATAGACCCTCACATTAGTGCACAATGCCTTTGGCTTTCTGAAAGAGTGCTTTCTGTTGGCCTTGGTATTTGATGAAAGAAAATGTTGGGTGACGATATCTTTTCCTCTAATGTCTCTGTGATTCTTTTTAATAATGATTAATTAAATGCCTTTTATTTAATGGTATCATGCCTCAGTCAGATCAATTTTATATTTTTTTCATTTTGGAACACTGAAAATGTATTTCTTTACTGAGTATTCATTGAAAAGGGGCTACAGTGTACTTTTGTGTTCCAATATTGTGCTTGAGAATATTAATTTTTTTCCAAGAAAGCTGCATACACTTTCTTGTAAGATCATGAGAGAAGTTATTTTGTAGCTTGAACTGTGAAATGTATTTAGAGTGTTTTTAAATAGAATTACCATTGACACAGTGCTCAGAATGCTATGTAAATGGTAACATCATAGGCAATACTAGTTGTAGGAGAAGGATCACTATTCAAGATTGTAAATTAGTTTCCTTGCATATGGAAAGTAACTTCTGAGTAAGCTAAACTTAATCAAAATAATGAGATAAAAACACTGTTTGTAGAGCTTGCAGTTTCTTAGGGTATACTTCTAGTCCAGTGTTTCTTAAACTTTTTAAGACCGAGGAACACCAAACAATTTTTTTTATGGGGCACATCAAGAATTTTTTGTTGAGCCAAAAAAAGTCACCTGCCCCTTTAAGGGTGGCCATTTTGAATTCTGTTCACGGCACACCTCTGACTGCCTCGTGCCGCGGAACACAGTTTAAGAAACACTGTTCTAGTCAATCTGTTTGGATTGCAGGTAGCCAATTGTTAAGCACCCATTTAAAATCCTTAAAATTGGGAACTAACAGAAAATAAAATACAGCCAGTGATCGATTTTTATTCTGAAGCAGGAGGGTTTATTTCCTTTCTGATGTAATTATGGATGTTCTTGTGTATCCATATAGATAACTCTTACCAAGCTCTTGTCTCAGACCAATGAATTTCGCAGACTAATTATGCATGGGTTGTAATAAAAATCGTGGGCTCAGCAGTAGTAGAAATGGGCATCAGGAACCACCATATTTTGGTTGACACTGAATTAAATTCTTGACTACGTGTCCCATGATTCTCTTCAGAACAGCAGAGATGTGAAATCTGCAGTGGCTTGGCCAAGTTCTTCTAGCTGGTGACTGCATTCAGACTGGCTACTTACCCTTCCCTTTCCATTTCAGTTAGACATGCTGGCTAAGATATAAAACACATAATTGAATGGGAGTGGTTGGGTGCTGAGCACTTCTGAAAGTCAGGCCTAAATATGGACTTAGGATACCATATTTTGAAAATCTTAGCCAGTATTCTTCACTTCCTGTCCTAAACTGTTCTAAATGTTTGTATGCTGTGGTAAACACAGCTGTGCCTAAGAAATAGCTGCATTTTAGTGATGGATAAAGACTTACAGCTCCTTAGGATCTTTCAGACTGACTGCTGTTAAATAAATGTAACATTATTAGTAATTACTAATATTACAGACCTAGAATAGGGTTTTTTAAAGAAGTTTTTATCCCTAAAGAAGTTAGGCAATTATAGCAGCAAAACTAGTGATTTGTGAGCTTCTGAAGTAAATATGGATGATTGCTAAATCATACATTTGAAAGGAATGTTAAATATTTGCCTGGGGATGCAGTATATTTTCTCAGCACCTTGGATACTTAATACAGAGCAGGTTAGCAGCTAGTACAGAGAGACTGCAGAACAATTTTCCTTGTCCCAGTTAAGTCAAGAACTATTACAACAGTAGTAATAAGCTCACCACAAGATGGACAAAAGGGTGAGGGGAGTGTCAGCCTACAACTTGTGCTGGTGAGAGGGGGAAAAAGGGAGTCTGCATGAATGAACCAGTTTGGCAGAACTTGGTATTGGAGACACAAATTGTGAGGCGTTGCACATACCAGTGCGGACACAGGAATACTATAAAAGCATCTAGAGAGATCAGGAATATGATGGACAGTAGCTGAAACAAAAGACAGAACTATGTAGCATTTTAAAGACTAACA
>JANRFK010004149.1:167632660-167650573 GCA_030068395.1 Apalone spinifera
CCTGCTAAACCCAGGGTTGTGAGTTCAATCCTTGAGGGGGCCATTTAGGGATCTAGGGCAAATGTGTCAGGGATGGTACTCCCTCCTGCCATGAGGGCAGGGGTCTGGACTGGATGACCTCTGGAGGTCCCTTCCAGTTCCACAAGATGGTATATCTCCATATTATTATTATTATTATTATTATTATTTTATTATTTTGAGATCTGCCTGCTAGCAAGTTCTTAATCTATTTAACATGTGCTTTATTGATGTTGTATATCAGGACACTTTTATGTAGAATGTCATGTTGTAATATGTGTAAAATGCTTTTAAAAATCTTAAAGGCAACAGCACAACTGCAAGAGATTTATCAACCAACGTTGTAATCTTATCCATGAATGAAATCAGGTTTGCTTGACCAGGCCTATTTTCCATAAAAACATATTTACTGGCATTAATTATATTCCTGTTTTTCAGTTGATAAACAGGATTAAATTTCATGTTAGCTTTTCTCTTGTTTTGCCTGGAATCGATATCAAATTAATCTGCCTATTTTTACCTCATTGCGATTGCTCTTTTTTAGCATGACATTAGTACTCTTCCACTCTTCTGGAATTTCCATGGTATTCTAAAATTTGTGAACACAAGTGGACCAGACATCACCTCAGCCAACTCTTTTAACTGTTGGGTACTAGGTATCCAGGCCTGGTGACTTTTAAAATGTTTATGCCAAAAGAATGATGTTTAACATCTTTATTGGTTAGTAACTGCCTGGGAAGTATTTAACATATCTGTATCAGATGGGGAATGATGATCCTGCTCTTTTCCAAATACAGAAAAGAAAATTGTTACTGACTCAGTAACTGCAGGATACAATATTTTATTATTAATTTAGTAATGGAGCATACCATTGCTAGGATTTAAAATTAAATGACCATTAATTTTTCCCTGGCATCTTTAGCTTTCCTTTCTCAGTTTTCTAGATGCATAACTTCTTATTTATATTGCTTGCTATCTCTGTCTTCTTTTTCTGTGTGTTTTATGTTGCTTTTTACATTTATAATGGTTACCTTCACTTTACTGCTGAAGGAGGATTCTTTTAACCAAAGTTATCCTCTTATATTGACTGTTGAGTTGTGGCTTTTTGGCTGTCTATTAAAATCTGCTTAAAGAACTCTCAATTTTTGCTCACTTTTTACTCTCTTCATTTTTCTTCAGAATTTACTAGATGGCTGTCAGGGCAGTTCCCCACTCTGGCACTCCAAGTGTAGAAGGTGAGGGCCCATGAGAGAGCTTCAAAACCTTGCCTCTACAGGCTTTGGTAACAAAAAAAAACAAAAAACAAAAAACTTCCTCCCAGAATCATAATGCACAGATTTTGGGGACTTGCTGCCACTATCAAGTGCTTTTTTTATCCCTAAAAACCAGGGGTGAACACTTGAAAACACCCCCAGGGGTACCCCAAGCTCTTTTGCCCCAAAAGAGCTTGAAAAAAGAAAAGAGAAAAACAAGCTGCAGTCTCTGATAGCTGACCCCTGAGTCAGAGGCGTGCAGATACATATAGACAGACCTTCCAGGACACACAAATCAAATCATCACCTTGAAAAAGTGATTTTTTTATTACAAAACAAAAGATAAACTTGATAAAGCATGCTTGGTTGCTGGATGTTACAGAGCAACTAAGGGAAAACAAAACACGGAAAAAGTCTCTGGAACCAATGGTTAGATGGGTAAAGGGGGAGGGGAGGGATAGACTCACAGAGCAGTTCAAACCAAATGACAATATAAAGAAAAATTACCCTGAATGCGACTGGATTCACTTTTCCATTTACTTCCAATTTTCTCTTTCTTCAATCCACTCCCATGCCGCAAATTCCTTGGAGGTATGGTAGTCCTGCCTGGGTTTAAATCATTCTGTGTATGTCAGCTCCTGTTTATCTCTCCCACACAAAGAAAGCAGGCAGGGAACCTGTATTCAATTCAAATTTCAACACTCTAACTCGATTGGTTCTCTCGGGCCCCTGGCCAACACCTTTGCTAGCTACCTGAGTTTAACTCCTTAGTCACCGGGTACTGGTCAGGACTCCTCCTGTCCATTACAGAGGCTATGTCCCCCTGCTCACAATGTTCGCCAACCCCCCATCCTTGCAGGAAGGCAAGCCCAGATCTTTCTCCGGCCACTAGGGAAGGGCTGGAGGCGTGCCAGCTCCAGCCTCTTGGGGAGCTCCCCTCCCCCAGCCAATAGGGCTGTGCCAGCCCCAGCCTCTCGCCCTACCCCTGGCCACAGCCAACCCTGGTCTCTCAAGCCCTCCCGGCTGCTGGGGCCATACCAGCCCCAGTCTCTAGTCCCCACACCAGCCACAGCCAGCCCTGGTCTCTCCATCCCCTCCTAGTCGCAGCCTCGGTCTCTTGGTCCCCCTCTCCGGTGCTGCTGTGGGGAGGGGAGGAGCAGTGCAAGCACTTCCCCACAAGCCAGATCTGGCATGGAGTCTCAGGTCTTTCTCTGCTCATCCCTCCCCCACCCACACGAAGCCAGCACCAGGCAGGTGGTGGCCTGAGCGCCTGGCCTGAGACAGCTGGAGGAGGCAGTTCCCCACTGAGTCCCAGAGCATCGGAGCCCTGAGTGCAGCAAGAAGCCACTGCTACCACTCCCTAGCCTTCCTGCAGGAGAACCAGGGGCGAGCGGGGAGCTCGGGTTGCCTCCCAAGGAGAGGCCAGGAGGAGCCCAGAGCCATAGCTGCCTCTTCCTTCTCTGGGGACTCTGCCGAAGCGAGGAGGGTGTGGCGATGCAGAGTAACATGATGATATTGCTCTGTCGCCCCACAGGAAAAAAATGTTTTATATAGAGACAGATTTCTTATAATTTTCCTCAACTTTGGGGAATTAGTCTTTTTGAAGCACCAAGAGATTTATGTAGCTAGTTGGGCTGTCCTCTGTTTCCCCTACTGAATATAATCAGGTCATAGTCATTGGTCCATAGGCAACAACCTACTTCCAATCCAATTATTAATTTGCCTTTATTCATCATAGAGAGGCCCAAAATAGGGCTGTAAACCACTTACAATAGTTAACTGGTTAAAAAATGTGTGTAACTAGTTAACCACTGGCCCATGAGTGGCGGAGGCTGTCCTGGCCCCGCTACAGCCACTGGGCTAGGGGCCTAGATGTTTCCAGGTTCTCCTGAAACCAGGGCAAGAGGCCTGTTTAGTAGAACTGACTGGGAAGACCCTGATGAAGCGCAGACCACTGTACTCTGGTCACTTCTCCCTAGTGACACTGTAGTGCTTAGCCTGGCCTGAATCCTATTACAGGGGCTAGAAATCTCTTGAGACCCTTCTTGTTACTTCCAGCCCTGTAAGAGAAGGTGTTTCTCCACCTAAAAGGTAACTTGTATTTTGATCCCGGAAGTTCATAATCAGGAAGTTAGTTTGCATTTTTATTAGGCCAAGGTGGAACCCCAGCTCTGTACAATTTAAGTGCACACCTGAATGGCGAACTTGCACGGTTCTTTCACACCACACTTGGTGATTTCTGAGTGACTGTGTGATATTTTCTGGCAAGCAATGGCTGTATTTTCCACAAGGATGTTATGTGACTGAAAACAGGAGGCACGTCTGACTGCCTGTGTGCTTTATCTCCAGGTCAGAGCGATTTTTGTTTTGTCAGTAATATAAACTCAAGATGAAATTATTTTCCCTGTAATAGTAAAATCCTGTAAACAGCAACTTCAGTGGCTATCTAATTGGGAGACCAGATTGGAGTGCATTTTTCCCGGATGTTCAGAAATCGGTGTGCCTTTGGCACAGATGTGTGGTTAATTTGCTGTGATGCGTAGATGGAGTGTCCATTATTTCTAGAGTTCAGAATGTGGCTACAAATTTAGAATCCTGCTCACTTTGAATATTCAGTCTCTTAATTTCCTGATGTTACAGATTTCAGTCAATCCTTTTGTGTTGCTGTAATGTGGATTTGTGGCGCGTGGCTTTCTTTTTGTTGTATTATTGATCTGACACAAATTCCCTCTGTATGCTGCTTGCCGTCACTTTCCAATATATGTTTATCTTTTGGTTATTAATGTATAATTCCCAGGAACTGTAATGCTGAAAGAAAAAGGTCACATAGTAAGTCCTTTTTCTGCTTACCAAATACATTTTGTTCATATGACAGATGGTGGTGACTGGGATGTGCTTTTATCGTAGGAGACATATGGCTGGACAGCAACTCATAAGAGAAGTCACTAAATGGAATGATAGCTTCTGTTCCTTTAGCAGAATGGCAGCAACGATGTATTTTATCAAATTCTTCTGTGTACCTCAGTCATTAACAATGACGTTTTCATTATCTTCCTTCCCCACACACACACATGCGTCCCTCCCAGCTGGTAGGAGCTGTCTCATAACCCCGAGGGGCTGTTACAGAGGTCTGATTGGTGGGCTCTGTTTATTCTGTGACCAGATTCTTCTAAAAGAAGGCAGGCCATAGCTGCCTGCTGCTGATTGGCTGTCTCCCTCTGACTCCCCCATTTCCCTTCCAGAGCACACACCACAGAAAGCTCTGTGCTGAATCCTAACACAGCCCGATTTACATCCATTCATGAATCTGTGACGTCAGCACGCTTCTGTGCTCCTTTTGCAGCAGGCTGCAGGGTTGTGTGGGTGGAATTTCCTTTTATTTTGGAAAGCTTTTTTACCTTCCATCTTTTTAAACCAAGGAAATGGACCATCATGTGTAGGAATTCTCCATCCATGTGAGTATTTCACCGAATGCTACAGGGGTGTGTGTGTCTATATCTGTGTCTGTGTGTAATGGCCAGTGTTACCTTCTCATCATTTATTTCAGAAGGGCAGATGGATGGTGCATTTGTGATGTGGAAAGACTGAAAAAAGGATGCTGAGGGTGAGGCGTGGAGAGAAATCTGAAACCATATTTTAGCCAAGAGTGTGTCTGAAGTCGACAGCTGATTTTCATTTTGCTTGTCTGCATGGTAGATATGGATATTTTTCATTTAGTCTTATATGTTATCCCTTAGTGCTTCCCGTGCCAGCTTTTTAAAGCGGGGAGGGAATGAATGTCAGTGAGGAGTGGCTTTATGAAATGATGGCTATTGGGGTATTCAAGGAACAACAGAAGAATTACCGGAGGCAGAATATGAAAAGCAAAGCTGGCTTTTTATCAGCTGAGCAAGTGTAATCTTTCCTCTCCCTCAGCTATTCAGTAGTTTTGTTGTCATGTTATAGAAATTAATAATTTAAGAGAGATTTTTGAGAGAATGAGGTAACTTGTATAATAGTTAATACTTTATTTTTGGCTATAATTTTGTCCTTTTAAATAGAATCTTTTAGCTGTTTGCTTCTTGTTCTGGACATATATTTTATGGCCAGATTATTTTATTCTTACATTGCATAGCACCTCATTTGGGAGTAGTCCCAATGCAGTCAATGGTGCTACTCACTGAGAGCTAGATTGTGATACTCTTGCTCACGTTGAATAGTGCTCCATATCATAAATAATTCCACTGAAGTCAATGGGGCTAAATTTGTGGTGAGGAACTAATCGCTGTGACTAAGGAAATCAGCAATCTGTTTGTGATTTTTAAATCCATGGGAAAGGTGAATACTTGAATTTTTAGTTTGAAGAAAGCAGTGGAAGAGCAATGTCTTTTGGACAAGCTAATTGTGTCTCTGAATGGTCTTTATGGTGTTAGGAGAAAACAGAAGGAAAGTGTTTTATTATTTTCCTAAAATGATCAAAATGATTATGACTGATAAAGATTAAAACATCTGATTGTGTGGTGAGGATAAAAAAAATTAGTAAAATAAGTAAGAGCATTGTCAGCTACATTTTGCAAGGCTTTGCCTGCAATGTCCTGGGATGGTAGATTTTCATTGATAAAATGTTCCTTTTTCTGAGTTCCATTTATTACAATTTCCACAACTAGGTAACTTTCTAAGAGAGCGAGGAGGTCCTCTTGGATCTGTATATATCTGGCTTTTCAAAGTATCAGTGGACAGTGCAGCTCACATTTGAGAGTTGGTAGACTTGTGTAGTTTTTTTTCTTGTTTTTTACTTAATTTGGGAGGAGGGATTTATTCATCTCATTTCCTGTAGTTCATTTTATATTCTATGCTGGACTTCATAGGTAGAGCCCTACCAAATTCATGGTCCATTTTGGTCTATTTCATGGTCATAGGCTTTTAAAAGTAATCCATTTAATTATTTCAGATATTTAAATCTGAAATTCCACATTGTTGTAATTGTAGGGATTCTGACCCAAAAAGGAGTCGTGTGAGGGGTGTGCAAGGTTATTGTAGGTGGGGTGGCAATACTGTTACCCTTCTGCGCTACTCCCTTCTGACCTGGGCTCTTGGTCAGCCGTCACCCTCTCTAGCTAACCTGTCTAAAAGCAGTGCCCTCCTTTCCCCCCTCCCCGAAATAATTTTGTGATTTCACCCCCTCCCCCAGCAACTCCCTTTTGAGTCAGGATCCTCAATTTTAGAAATGTTGGTCTCCACAATGAAGTCTGTAAAGCACACACAAGACCAGATTTCAATCTGTGACATGTTTTTCATGTCTAAGAATTTGGTAGGGCCCTATTCATAGGGTGGATCAGATAAGAGGCCTGATCTTGGATAATATTAGGGATGTAAGTGAGTAGTTGACTCAGCTACCCGATAAGTTGACTATAGCCGCTTCCCGAGTTGCGAACGGTTGAGTTACGACCGTTCGCACTTATGACCAAAGCTCCCATGGAGCGGTTGTAAAGGCGGTCCCCGAGTTACGAACGCGACCCGCGCTTACGAACAGCGCGGTCATGTGTAAGTCAGTGGGGTCCGAGTTACGAACAGTTCGAGTTACGGACCAAGTGTTGGTCCGTAACTTGTTCGTAACTCGGAGAGCGGCTGTACTCAACTACTCGCATTTTCTCTCCCCTCTTGCTGCCTCTGTATCAGAGGCAGCAAGGGGTGGGAAGCAGGAGCTGGTGCTGGGGGAGCCAGCTTAAAAGCCGGCTCCTCTCCAGCCCTGTCTCTATGGTGCTTACTGTCTCCTCCCCCCTCCCCCCCCACTGCACTACTGCCTAAAGGCAGCAGTGTAGGTGGGGAGGCAGGGCAGGCTGCTGCAAAGCAGCCTCTGCTCACGGCAGGTCCAGGGTCGCTGCAAGCAGAAGCTGCTTCACGTGGGCAGTCCCAGCAGGGAGCTAGAACTCCCCGAATACGGGGCTGCTGCTGGAGTAGCATGTGTTTGCGGCTGGGACCCTCAGTGGATAGGGGCTGCTGGACCCAGCATGAGCCGGTACTGAGCAGTTTTATCTTGCTCTGGGTCCAGGACCGCGGTGGTCATGCATTTTAAATGTAATAAGAGCCGGACCAGCACCTGCTACATTTAAAATGCAGAGTTGCAGCGAGGGTAGGTCCTGGACCCAGGGTGAGCGAGGACAGAGCACCTTCCCTTATCGACTAATCATATAATACAGATTGTATTGACTGCATGATTAGCCAACTACCCACCTCTTAACATCCTTAGATAATATTTGGTTTAGATTTGCCTTTGTCCCATGCTGGCCTACTCTACTTCAACTTATCACTGTTCTGATTCATTTTCCATTTAATGATTAGAATTATGAAATTATTATTTATAGTATTAAATGGGTGTGAGGCACTCTTGAAATTTAGGCCTCCACCCTCTCAGCTGTGAATTGTTTTCAGAATTTTCATTTTTCTGTCTTTTCTAAATTTATGCGTCTTGCTTTGCTATTTTTGTTCTCCGTTGGAATGAGTTGGCAAATGGCTGAGCCTATGTTTGTCTCCACCGGCCTGGAAAATTTAGGAATCATATACTACTATATAGATAAAATATATTTCATTGGTTAAAACAGATCATACTGTTTAAAGTGGGTTTCTACTCTAGATAGTAATAATTTGAAAATGGATTGTGGCATTCCATGTTTGCATCTCAGTGATTTCCATAGCAAATGTGTTAAGTTCACAGTGATCAGACCTCAAAGGTTTGTTCAGTTTGGAGAGAGCACACAAGTTCTGGGAATAGTCTCTTTTTAGGCATTGGTATACTTAGAAATAGTGGCATCTTGCAGTGTAACTTTTCAAGTGCAAGCGCTGTACAAGTGAAAAGAAGGGTTTGCTTTTAACAAGACAAACACCTCTTGGGATCTTAGTCGAGTGGATTCTTTCCATTTCACACATCATCTCCGGAAATAAAAGATCTTGTAGGACACGCTAACTGCTTGTGTCTACACTGTAATTGGGAGAGTGCTTCCTAGTGTAGGTAGACAAACACATGCTAGCCGATATTCCCTCTAATTTTTTGCATCTATGTGTGGAATACATTTTATGTGCATTGAGGCATGTGCAGATGTACACCACCAGTAGAAACATGCAGCTTGCTGGGAGCACTCTGCTAATCAGTGAAGTGGCATTTGAATCTCTCCTGGGTAGCCACCCAAGCACTGAGTTTACAGGGAGCACTGACATAGCTCTCTCTCTGCTTAGGCTAGTGTGCTAAAAACAGTAGTATGGCCTTGGGAGCACAGGCAGCAGACTGGGTTGAGAACAGACTTGCCCAACCTGCAAGATATGCACACCGGTGGCTAGCCCAGCCTACTGCCCGTACAGGTGTGGCCGTACTATGCTATTTTTAGCGTGCTAGCTTTAAGCAGAGCTAGTGTGTTTCTATCTACTGAGGCAGAGAGGCGCACTTCCAGGCACTGTAGACAGTTTGCTCTTCTTTGCTGTCAGTTAGTTTGTACAGCTGTAACTAACGGGAACTTTTCAAAAAATTCTCCTGGTGTCTACAAGGAGCCAAACAGGAGTAGAACAGTCACATAATTTTTTGTCATTAAAGGTGTGACATGCAAGGAACAGGTCTGTTGTGGGGGGGGGGGGGAAGGTGCCACTTATATATTCTCTTCAGAGTGGAGCTGCACTTTAAATCAAAATTACAAGGAGCCCCTCCCAAAATGTAAGATGGTAGTGGCTTAGAAGTGAGCTCTTCCGTTTTAATGATCATGTGTCTTTATTATATATTCCAAGATCCCCAACTCCAGTAAAGCTAATTGTTTGAATTGGTTAAGCTGATCCTTCCACTGTTGTCAACAGCTGCCAGCTTGGTGTTGGAAGATAAGCATCAAGTGAGCTTAGATGGGGGAGGGAGCAGGAGCTAGTGTGATTGATTAGATGGGAGGATTCTTGGGTTGGAAGAATGGGTGTTTCTGTCCTCCCTATGTGTGGGGTGATTTCCTCCCCTCACCCAGTCAGTTGCTGTTATACCCAGAACTATATGGAGGCGAAGGAGGGAGGTGAAGAGCCTGCAAGGCAGGTCTGGCTTTGGCAAAGACAGCCTCACAGCCCTAGCACAGTAATAATAATAGCGCTTAGCTCTTACATAACCCTTTTCATGACAGCATGGCTTGGCAGCAACAGCCAAGGCCAAGGAGGGCCTAGTATTCTTAGAGGTTCTCTTACAGGATGTTGTATGGTCTGGCTGATGCAGGAAATCAGGCTAGGTGATTAGATGGTCTCATTTCTGGCCATACAGTCTCTGAAACTTTTTCTCTGCTTTTCATTGACGTGAACCTACATGGTGGCAGCATGTTCCAACTAGAAGATTAAGCATAGGACTGAGAACTAGCATGTCTAAATTTTAATCCCATGTCTGATACTGTCTCCGTACAGGGCACTAAAGAAGTCACAGTGCCTGTGTTCACATAGGGGGATTATTCTTTCCTTCCCTGCAGGACTGTTGTGGTGATTAAAATGTAAAATGCTAGTAAGTGCTGAGTATTATTATGGTAAATTACATGCAGATGGTGTCCTTAAGTGTTCCCTTCTATTGGGTGCTGTTGTTTTCTCTGTGTGTACCCATGAACCCCTGCCTGTAACCAGACCCCATGGGATTACATGCAATCCAATAATAACTATTTGCATTTGTATAGTAGTCATAGTACTTAACACTTATATCGCTCTTTAAATATCCAGGGCACCATTCATTAGCTAATGTCTACCCCAGCACTGACCTGAGTGAGAGACTTGTCCCAGTTGAAAGCCTAGCAAGAACCACTTAGGGCTTGTCTACACTGGCAAGTTACTGTGCTGCAACTTTCTTGCTCAGGGGTGTGAAACCGCTGCCCCTTCTGCCCCCCACCTCCGAAATACAGGAAGTTATAGTGCTGTAAAGCACCATTGTAAGCAGGCGCCCAGTGCTGTTAGGTATTCCCCTGGTGGAGGTGGTTTTCCCAGAGTGCTGAGAGACCTTCTCTCCCAGCTCTGCAGCCGCAGTGACGCTTGCCCTTGTCCCCACCTTGTGCTGAACCTCAAGCAGCTCACCTACACGATTCCAGCATAAGTTGTCCAGCACATCATGCCACTAATTAAACATACAGAACTCTGGGAGTAACCCTGAATATAGAATGGATACTGAATGAGCAATACATTGGCACACAGCTTGTCTTCCCTATTAATGCCAGTATCTGTGCATCACTTACTCTGGTCATGCCAACGGATCCTACACGTCGTTTTGGTGGTCTGGCAGAAGGTGTTTTGTGGTTGTTAGGCCATGCCTACACTATCACTCATGTCAGCAAAATGTATGTCTTAGGGGTGTGAAAAAACACACCCCATGAGTACCTAAGTTTTGCTGTCCTAAGAGGTAGTGTGCACAGCACTGTGTTGGTAGGAGAGCTGCTCCCTCCGACGTGGCTACTGCTGCTCGTTGGGAGGTGTTGACAGGAACGCTCTGTCCCATCGGCATAGAGCAGCTACACCGAAGATTTTACCACAGAGCCACTGTACAGTCTGTAGTATAGGCATAGTTACTCGAGGAAGGCATTTTGTTGAGGTAGCACCATCATCCAAGCTCCAACAGGCTCTTTTGCGTTTACACCACAGCCCACTATAGCTTTAGTGCTCTCGAATTGAGAGCTGTCAAAAGGGAATACAGGTTTCTAAATCAATCGGTGGTTTCCATTGGTACGCCTGAGTTCCTACTGGAGAGGGACAAGCAGGGTATATGTGGATACTGTACAATGGCGTGTAGAAAAGCCCCATATGAAAGCGGGGTCTGAATGAGCTCTCAGCTGACGTCTAGTGAAGATGGGGAAGACTTTAGGAGCAGGTCATCTGTGCATAGGCACTCCTGCTCTTCCTAGTTGGCCATCAGGTGTGTTGCTGAAATGATCAATTTTGACTGGTTTGGGGTTACAAATCACTAATACTTGAATGCAGGGGTCATGAAATGTTATCCTGGTTGTAGAAGTAAAGGGCAGCCAACATAGCTTCTTGCTCCCTCTACTGCACTCTGCCCGCAGTCCAGAATTCAGAAGTGCGTTCAGTGTTAGCTTCCAACTAGAGATAGCGGAGAAAAGCCTCTGCTGCCCCCTCTGCAACTGGCTCACAGCCACCGCTGCCTCTCCACGATGTCAAGCTGTGAGGTTCTGCCACTTAACGCAGCTCTTAGTGATATCAGTTCTCGGTGGTTTCAGCAGGTGGGGGATCTCGCTGACGGGTCAGGTTGTGTGCTGGCTTTTGCTGCAACTCCGTCTGCACACACAGGAGGAAGCGTAGCCCCTAGACTAGCTCAGCAGGGATGTCAGTGCCAAGCATTGCCAGACAGAAACATGGGCTCTGAGTCTAATCAGCTTTCTCTCTAAATGCTGGAGAGCAGCAGGTCAGATGTAAAGGGCGATTGGGCCCCTTCATGCAGAGTCCACACCAAGCACGCGCCCCTTCACTGGTATTTGGCACCCTTACCTCTGTGAAGCTCAGCTTTGGGTGATCCCCTCAATCAGAGCATGCTAAGCACCATGCTGCTACTCTTTCATTGTACATATGGATAACAACACTTCATTGCCCCTACATTCAATACTAGAGTGATTTGTAACCCAGAACCAGCCAAACTTGATCATGTGGGCAAAGCAGCTCCATGTACTGTGTACCTAAGCAGGGAGGGCGGGTCTATGCAAACACAGTCTGCTCCTGAAGTCGTCTTCCTGCTAGTCACTCGATGCTAGGGGAGAGTTCATTTGGGCCCCTGCTTACACACAGACTGACTTAACATCCCACAAGAGAAAATCTACACTTAGTGCATGAACTATGAGAAAATAGAATTGAGTCTTTGGCCCTTTCTGCTTCTCTGGATGTTTATTATTTGCAGTAAATGTACCTCATATAGGGCCCTTTATCAACAGATTTCAAAGAAAGTTACACAGGAGAAAGGTACGCTTACCAGCCCTCTGGGATGCCCCACTACCCTGTCTTGCTGAGCCAGAAGGCATAGAGTTGGGGTAATAGCCCCCCAGCAAAGCAACACAGACACTGAGTACAGCTCAGTTCTGGGAAGGCTCAACCACAGAGACTGGACACAGCAAACTGGTGCACAGCCCCAATGGGACCAGAACCCCAAATAAATGCATTTCACTGTGCATAAAGTTTATTCAGAGTGAGCTCATAAGAGGTTTACCCCCTTTATCAATGGAAGAGAGGTACACAATTGTTCCCCACCCCCTTAACAGTTTTTAATGCTGATTTCAGAGGTAGCCATGTGAGTCTGTTTCAGCAAAACCAACACTGGGTTTGATAATAAACAAAAATGGTTTTATTAAGTATAACCATTGGCTGAGCATTCCTTGCCCGTTGCTCTGCCTCAGAGAATTTTCCAGCATCAACACAGAGTACATATTTATAACTCCACATACAGATATTATACAAGTACATGAATAGCATCCACAGAATCAGTAGAACAGAAGCTTTCATGTGGCATCTCACATGGCCCCCTTTGTATACACTTTGGGGCAAATACCCCCCCTCCTCTCATGGGTGCAGCAGTGATCTGGGTGCTCCCCTTAAACTCCAGTAACGTGACATCCACTCATCTGGAAACACATTTGGCTCACACACATAAGGGTTATGGCCAGTATTAACAAAAAAGGCCTCAACCAAGCATGTTGATAGCTGGTCAGAGGAACACAGCTGGATTCTGGTCAAGCACTGGTGTAAGGCAAGCAAGACGCTCAGCTTTAGCAAGAGCACAAGTAATGACTGTGTCTGTGAAACTACATCCGAGCAGCTGCTGGCTTTGGGAATTGACTCGACCAGCTATCAATCGGAGATCAATCAGCTCAAGACTGATTGCCACAAAGCCAAGGACGCCAGCAGCACCTCTGGAAACTCATCTTTGAGCCACTTTTACAAGGAATTTGATTCCTGGGAACTTCTGCAAACACTGGACCCACTGTGTGCATAACATTCTGCTAAACAAGGATGTGATGTTCATAACCCCCAGCCTCAGGCACCAAGGGATGATGGGCAAGAAGTGGCCCAAGTGCTGTGGTGGCTGCAAAATGCTCTGGGTCTGTATTCAGAGGAGCAGAGTAGTCCTGGAGGCAACCTGCAGTGGAACCAGCAGAAGAGAAAACACTGGTAAGTTTCCGTGGCCATTTTTGTTGTTAACATATGGATGGGAGGGATTTCTGGCTTATGGCCGTGTTGAGCTATTAATACAAGCTGGATTTACAGTATTCTGGGTGCAACCCATCCATTTCTGTAGTGCATGCCTTCCTCCCAGCCACCACATGGGATTCAGAATAGATATTGGGAGCTGAGAAAAAACAAGGAAGCCATTATGATATTTTTGCTACTTACTAGTTACTCTCTGATTGTCAGACATATGGCTTGGAGCACTTCAATACGCGCCTCACATATGCCTCCCTGCTAATACAGTGCTTCCTATAAATTGGCTGTTCCTGCGCTGTTCCAGAACTCTGGGTAACTGAGTCTAATCAAAGTTGGCTGTAATGAGGCCAAATAAAACCAGAGTCTGTATCTCGTCCATAGCAGGCAGAGTCCACGTTGCAGCGGAGGGAGGCTGCAGGTCCGTCAGGGGTCCCTATGGCTGGCAGTCAGGCCTGTCTAGGAATACAAGGAGCTTATAAGGAGGCTGTACTTTGCCTTCCATGTGACACTTGCATCTGGTTGATTTTTAGCATAGATTTTCACCCATTGCTGCCTGTTGCAGAAAGTGACTCTCTCGTGAAGTAGGAACTCTAGACCGTCTGTTACCTTCTGGAGCAGGGTATCCTTATTAGGGCCATTTCTATAGCTTATAAGCCCCCTCCGTTTGGATGTGTGCTGACTGGTCACCAGGTGCTTTAAAATCTCCACCCACAAATGGCTGTCCTTTGCTGGCCAGAAACCGAAGTTCAGACTTCTACTCGGGAACCTCCAGAATATCGGTGTCCTCCAGAGCTTGTCCTGCCTGAAAGGATTGTAAGACCATAGCTAGTGACAACATCCCTCATCAGACCCTCTCCCCCTTGGCTAGGTAGTGGGATTTATACAGTGTTGTAATTGAATTTCGTATGTGTGTCTTACCCTGCGGTGCGATGGCTTTCAGTGCAGCTCCACAGGCCATCTGGAGCAGCCAGTATTTTCTGTGTGACTAAAATGAAGCCCATTGTTTAATATACAGTCTTTTGATCTTGAAGTAAAGCAGCTCCTTTGAAGAGTAAAGTGTAATTTTTATCATAGTCAGATGATAATGTGTTCTTCTAGTTTCCTTTCAAGGCCATTCAAACACACGGCACCAGGAGCCCAGAGAGGTGGACGTTTCCAGCTATATGCAGGGAGAGTGTTTGAGATGGGTTAATGGGAGAGATTCTCAATGAAGCTAGTAAGCAGATTGTGCACAAGAAGGACCAGACTGAGTACCAGAAAGATGAGGATGCAAGAAAGGGGGAAAGAGAGAGAGGATGCATAGCACGAGGAGTGATTGGAGGCACAAATCTTAGAGCATGACCTCATGTTGAGGGAAGAAAGGAGACTGCAAAAGGAGCTGTTTTGAACATTTACTTACATTTGTGGCCACCAGTCTTCAGGTTCCAGCATCCGCTCCACTACAACATTTGCTTCCTGCTCCAGCCCCAGGCCCTGAGTCCTATCCCCGTTATCTTGGCTTGAAGACTGTGAAGCCTTTGGACTGTGGAGGGATTGGCTGGCCAATGAATACTATAACAGGGAACGTTCAAATACCCTGTGCTTTCTTCTGCTTCTCTCCAGTGGCAGCCTGCACATGCAAAATGTACTAGAAAAGGTCAAGGAGCACAGAGGAACAGGAGACGCCCAGAAACAGCTGTCTGTCTTACTTGGAAACATGCACTGTTCACTGCTTCTGCATTCTTTGGATACTGTGTTGTATGCGTGGATGGTAGCTCATCTGCGTGTCTAAGTTTTACACTGGTATTTCATGTTTAAAGTATTATATTTGCACACAAGACTTCTTTAACAAATTGCATTATATGTAATGAAATAGAACTTCATCAGGGTACCCCATATGAATATGGATTTAAGTATGTAGCTGGCCTCACTATATTTTAAAAAAATGCAATCCTGTCATATTGATCAATAAACATAAAAAAACTCCATACATTTCAGCCTAGTGAACGATACACTGTGTTTAGTGAGGCATTAAAGTGTTTACAAAACTAATTAAAAAAATTATTCTAGAGCTGATCTACACCCAGAAACAACACAATTATAAATACTATTTCAACATCCCTCTCCCCCAAATGCATGGGACCATATAAACCCATCCTGATTTCCACTAGGCATGTGAATCTAGCTTTGGTAAAGATGGGTGCATTTTTTGGCTACATGTATGAGTCTACTCATGATGAAAAGGGTTTCCCGTGTTAGGAGACACTCTGCACAGCAGGCCACAGTGCTGCAGATGTTGCATTCTGGCATCCAAAAGGTTCTGAAGGCAGTGCATGTGGTATTTCAGTCTTCCCAGTGTGTATTCAACCACCATCGTACAGCTGCTGAGTGTGTGATGTGCACATTCCTTCTTTATCAGAGCTGCTGCGATCATGGTGGGGTTTCATAAGCCTTGGGAAAATGGTACACATGCCTCCTAGAATAACAGTGGAGACAGTGACTCCATTTATAACCATCCTTTGGTGGGAATAGCACCCCAACTTGGCCACAAACAAAGTCCTGATCTCTGGAGTCTCTGGCATCATGTCCCTTGCCAGTGATCCCACATTCGTGTCCATGAATCTGCCGCTGTGGCCAGTGGGGGTTTGCATAACAATAGAGTAGTACTATTTGTGGGTTATGTTTACTCTGTCCTCCCTAGAGTGTTCTCCTTGTGGAGGATAAACTGTAGGCCTGTGAGTCCCATGCGCAGCCCCCCAGGAGACTGGAAAGCTCATTCTCTCAAAGTCAGAGACCTTGTCAGCTCCACGCTGTGAGCAGTGAACTTGTAGCAATCTGAGGCAACCAGCTTTCCAGATGGTTATTGAAACCGGTTTCCATAACTGGCTTGGTGTGTTGTCTCATGCATGTGTCCTGGTGTGGAAGGGTTAGGGCAGCTGATCACAAACCTCCAGGGACATCTGCCTCTTCATGCAAAATTTCTGGACCCGCTGCTGGATATTACACGTCCCTGTGAAAATGTGTTCCCGCCATGTGCTTGCAGCCCTTCTCCAAAAACATTGGCCCGCTTATGGGGAAAGGGCAATTATGGCAAAAGGCATGAACAACACAAGGGGAGTTGTGCCCCCCTCTAAGATGTGCCTTCAGCAGATGATAGTCTAGAAATTAAGGCCAGAAGGGACAACCAAATCTTCATGCCATGCAGTATGGACACCCAGTGTATCCCGCAGTTCACTATGAACCAAGTCCTAGAGTGGCTATAGCTGGTAAGGGCACTAGGAACCCTGGGATAAGGTGGGCGTCTGCCCCTAGAAAAAGCAGGTCTTATCAGAGTCTGCATCATTCTGTACAGACGCGTCAGCAATATTGGGAAGCCCATGCTTACAATGCAGTGTGGATGCTCAAGTATAGGCTTCAGAGCATCCACACAGCCATCCTGGGTCCACAGATACAGGCTTGCTCTGCAGTGTAGCCATAGCACGAAGGCAGAGCGTTTACCCGGCTGAGCTGTGCGCTGCACACAGCTGCTCTGAGGGCCATTGTCATCCTGAACCCTGAGAGGTTTGGTGTCAATAGGGCATGTGCATGTGTGTGGCTGCTGTTGAATGTGCCTCTGTCTCTCTGTGTACGAAGCTCATATATGAGATGGAAGCCACCGGGTGCAGAGTTGGAATTTTGACTGTTTAGCTGGGGGGAGTTCTTCCGAATTCCTGTTTTTGTTTTTGGTTTTTTTCCTAAGTGTGAGTTATGAGACTGACTCTTATTTGTTTCTGGCTGAATTGGTTTTAAACTGCAGCTAAAGGCTACCTAATATGCTGAGATATCAGGGATGACAGGTCTGGCTCTTCCATAAACAAAGATGCTCTTCCTGTTTCCTTCATTCTGGTATGCTAAATTGGAACGGTTTGGCTGGAAGAATGTTTTGCATGTGAGTGAGACTAATTCACAGCAGCTTGGGATCATATACTTTTATATTGTGCTTGGTTTAAAATACCTTTTTTCTGAGCTGCAACAATAAGCATGAGCTGATCAAACAAGCTTAGCTCAGACCTGAGGTTTTGCCTTGCAACATGCTGCCACAGCAGCAGCATTAAGTGAAGTCAGCATAGTTGAGATGCCATAGATACGCCTGGAGGAATTCTGCGCCACTTGCAATGCAGAATTGTGCAGAAACTAACATTGTGCGCACAGAATTTTCTTTCTCTGCAGAAATGGGCTGCAGTGCTGTTAGCTGTCACTGGGGGCTGCTGGAGTTGGCATTGCCCAGCTTGCAGGTAGACAACACTGACGGGAAGGGGAAGGAAAAGGGAGTTAGAGAGTCCCTGGCAGCTGCAGTTCCCAGCAAGCCCTGAAAGAAGGAGACAGCAGCATGCAGGAAACGCCATCCAAGCCTGGGTCCAAACATTGGGCTATTTCTCACTCCGAATCCCTGGCTCTGGATGGAGAGGGGCTTGGGTGTCTGGGCTCTGGAGGGAGGGGATGTAGGTGTCTGGGC
>JANRFK010004149.1:167650583-167671937 GCA_030068395.1 Apalone spinifera
GGGGGGGGGGAGATGGTGCAGCATGTGTGTCAGGGGTGGCACTGTGACTGGGCTCTGGGGACAAGAGGAATTGTGGGTGTCTGGCCCACTGGCGGGGTGAGGGAGGAAAGGGAGGGCAGAGAAACCGGAACTGAGTTGTCATAGGGGGTGTCTTCAACTCTCTTGCACCTGGGGGAATTTTTGTATGTGTCTGTTTGTTACGGACATACTTGCTAACGGGCATTTTGAAATAAATTACCAAAATGATTGAAACTGGCATGGCTATGCTGTGTTATTTTGACATAGTATTTGTAGAGTTTTGCTGGATTTTTCATTTTTGGTGTAGAAATTTTTCGCTTTTGGTGCAGAACGCCCCCAGAAATACGTATAGAGAGACACTAAGGGAGTGGAACCTATTTAGCTTAACAAAGCAAAAGTTAAGGGGAGAGTTGATTGCAGCCTTTAAGTGTTTATATGAGGAACACATTTTTAATAATAGTGTATCCAATCTAGCAGACAAAGGTGGAAACTGGACCAATTCAGACTGGAAAGAGGTGCAGATTTTTAACAGTGAGGATAATTAACCATTGGGACAGTTTATCAAGGATTGTGGTGGATTCTCCATCACTGATAACTTTTAAATTAAGATGGGATGTTTTTGTAAAAAGATCATCTCAAGGACTGATTTGGGGGCAGGTCTATGTCCTGTCTTATCTAGGAGATCAGACTAAATGATCACAGTGGTCCCTTGTGGCTTTGGAGTCTGTGAACCTATGTGTGGGGAGTACAGTCTGGCGCTTTCTCCACACTGCTCTCACACTCCTCCCTTCTGTCCTCCGTGCATTTGTTTTGAAGCTGGAAGTCCGCGTAACACTGGGTTCTAATGACTGCTTTGATGAACCAGTTTATTATTTGAATCGTGTAGCAATAAAATGTTGGCATCCTGGCTGGCTGATTGAATCTTTTATGCAATCTCCTTTAGCTTTTGCATAACATTTCAAGCCATTTTTGTTAAGACTGCTTTTCCTTAATCCTTTGTCTGTGTGTGTGTTTTTTGTTTGTTTGTTTGTTTGAAAGATCTGGCCTCGTGATTGGGAAAGCAACTGCTAAGATTAGGTTATTTTTCAGTGTAAGATTCTTGTGACTTTTTTATTATTATTATTATTATTATTATTATTTTTTAAGAAGCTCTAACATCTCAGTTGTTTGCAGCAAGTTTTCTGACTTCGGCAAGGAGAGAGGCCGGAGGAAGTGCCTGTAGTCTGTCTCATGAAATTCTGTTCAGGCTTGAAAGAAAGATGCACTTTTGAAAATTGTCATTTCCCTTCTCCTTCTTGCATTGTCATAAAATATTGGGAGTCTGCCATAATTCTAACTAAACATGAGTACATCTAAGATAATGACCATGCTGCTACCATCCTCACACTGCACAGTGCTGGAAAACCTGGGAACAGCCTTTCTGGGGAGAGAGAAAAGGTGATGGACGCTTCCTGTCCATCTCCCCAACCCTAAACAAGCCCCAGTGGCCAGTCCCCTCCCTCTCCCGGATGATCATCCACTGTAAGCGAATGCAGTTAGTCCTGTAGCGCAGGTGGGGCTGGTCAGAGTTCAAGCTCTGCTGATGATGCACAGTGGAGCTGTTAGAAATGCAACAAATAGAATTTCTTTTTCCTTTTTCCCTTTAAAAAAGCCCAAGGAAATGACCTATACTTTTTAAAAATAGTACCATCTAGACCATAACAGTGATCTAACTGTTATGGTCTAGAATAGACGATACTGGGTCCTGCCGTGAGGGCAGGGGACTGGACTCTGACCTCTTGAGGTCCCTTCCAGTCCTAGTGGTCTATGTTCTATACTTCTGTGATTTAGGATGCAAACCTAGGAAATGCCAGAATTCAGGTTGCCTTGCAATCTTAATTCGGCCTCCTGCGCTTGTGCATTATGGTGGTCTTCAATTACATGATTATGTAGGATTCTTGTTACTTCCAAGTACTTGTCTTTGTACCTTAATAGCATCTTTTAGTGTGTGCTTTATATATAAAACTGTGTGTATTCAGAGACAAAAATGAATAGCAAACTCCCTACCTCAACTTTTGGACTTCCCCCAGTGACGTTCTTATTATTTTACTTCTGCAATATGCTGCTTTCTCAAAGAGCTCAGGAGTGCAGATTTTTCAAATATCCTGATGTTAGCTGTCTAAGACCATATTTAGTCACCTGAATAAGTGGTCTAATTTTCAAAAGTATGGGATACCCAGCACCTCCCAATGAGGTTCTGTGGTCTCCATCTACCTCCGTTTCTTCCTTTTGGTGGCTCTGTTTAGACATCCACGCCTTTGTTGTTTGCCCAGGGAAACTCCTCTGGCTTTTTAATCAAATATCTGTTGGCATATTGACGTCAGGGGAAATCTTTCCATTAAATTCAGTGAGATTTGGTTTGGGCCATCAGTGCAGGAGTGGGAGAAACGTTGAGAGGATGTCTGTGTGAAAGGGGGAGCACCATTTTGTGTTATATGCTGAACTCATGCCTAGTCCGGCCCAGCCAAGGTTGGCCTACCTCCATGGAACAATGGGTGTTCTGACAGTGCCTCTGGGTTGGAGCATATGATGCAGAGAGGCGGAGACTCATTTAAAAAGGGTGTGCTCTCTGAGTGGCACAGGGTGGAGAGCTGACTGTCACCACATCAGCAGGAGAGAGGGTGCAGAAGCCCATACCCAGCCTGAAATGTTAAGAAACCTTGAACTCACAGAAGGGGCGCAGATCAGACCAAGCAAGGCTGTCTCTCAGGACTTCTGTTGTTTTGAAGAGAGCAGTAACTATTAATGCTTTCAAGAGTAAAGTGACTGGTTAAGAAATTCCTTTGCTAACTCTGCGTTCCTTGATGTGCTGCCCCATTGTCTCTGAAGGGGTTGAACTAGAAGCCAGTGCGATCACATCAAGGTGGCACTCTGAAGGAATGTATGTAAGTGATGTGAGGGCTTAGGAAGTCTGAAGCACTGGGAAGGGCTCAAAGGTTCTGTTGTACAGAGCCAGAATCTTTACCCAGACCCAGTTGACATGGAAACACATGAGAACTATCAGCTAGGTCCACTTAGAACAGACTGGTGTCTATGCAGAGGGGTACTGGGCCTGGTGGTAACATACGTAGTGAACACAGGCCTTTCCTGGAAGGCCAGCCGGTTGAGTTTCCCAGAAAAAACTAATGGTGGATAACTGACTAGAAAGGAGAGTTAACAAGGACCATCCCATTGATGATGTGCAGTGAGTTAAGTTTCAAAGGTAACAAATGTTGTCGTTGATTAATTTCAGTAATCCTTCATCAAATGTCATTGGGCCTCCAGTTTTCTAGTTAAACTCATTATCGGGTCTTCTCCAGAAAGGAGCACGCAACAGAAATACTGTACAGTAGTAATTAAGGAAAGAAAAAAAAAATCTCATTTTCTCTTGTTTCAGGTGCTGGAGCCATCTGAATTGTGTATCTTTAGTTCTCTAAGCACCGTATCAGACTACCTGCTTCATGCACATGCATGGCACCATGGCCAGTCCTCAGGAGCACCTGAGCTGGCCTTCCTCTACAAACTTGGTCACCAAAACTTTCAGTGAAGACAAAGACTTCAGTGGGATACTTGGTGATCGTGCACCCACCGGAAACCATCCTTCACCTGAGATCATAGAGGATGTGCGAGAGAAGGGCTTGCTTCAGGCAGATCTCGTAGAAAATGTGGGCAGTCCAGGAACCACAACAGTGCTGACCAGTGTCAGTGAGGACTCGAGGGATCATTTTGAGAACAGTGTGCTGCAGCTGAGAGAACAGGATGAAGCTGAAACACCTGTGCCTCAGGGTAACAGTAACACGATGGCTGGAGAGAATAACGGTGGGACAGATGACATTAAAATCCAATTCAACAGATCAGGCAGTGGGAGCAGTGGGTTTCTTGAAGGACTTTTTGGTTGTTTGAGACCTGTATGGAACATCATAGGGAAAGCCTATTCCACTGACTACAAACTGCAGCAGCAAGGTAAGCTGGTGGCACAGAAATGCTTCCCTTGATTTATTTTAAAGTGAAGTTTGTGAAGCTGAGGATGCTCAAAGCAGTGAAATCCCTTTCCCAGCTTTCCACACAGCCATTTGTCTGATGCTCGGGCTTGCACAGAAAACAATCAGTCATTCCGTAGTGAACCACAAGCACAGAAATATATAAGCTAGCACTGGAAAAGACCAGTTACATGATCTCCTCCATCCCCTGAACTAGGAGGTGGCAGACTTTGAAATTGAGACAGTTATTTAAATTAAATTAGTCGGGACTAGAGAAATCTATGGGGACCCTCAGGAATATAATCAAGCTAGGTGATTGGGCAGCCTATGGCAGATGAAAAATAATGTTGGTAAATGCAAGGTGAGGTAAAGTGAAGGAATAGTTGGTACTGCTCACAGACCTTCCACCATACGATCTTAACACAGTATGTTCCTGGTGTAACTCTTACTCTGTACTTAACGTATCTTGCTTTAAGTGTTTGAGTTTTCCAAGTGATGTTTTAGGTAACTTTAGTTGTTGTCACTTAGCAACCTTACCTGGATTTTTAAACAGTTTTTATACTCTGTCCATCCTTGATTCCATATGTATTACCTTCCCTTCTATGCTGCATTTTATCCCATTTAACAAATATGAGTAAAGGGCTAGAAAATATGATCCGAGAGGAAAGATTGAAAACATTGGGTTTGTTTAGTCTGGATAAGAGAAGACTGGGGGAGGCAGGAGAGACGATGCTAACAGTTTTCAGGCACATAAAAGGTGGGTTACAAAGTGGAGGGTGAAAAAATATTCCTCTTATCCCCTGAGAATAGGATAAGAAGTAATAGGCTTAAATTGCAGAAGGGAGGTTTTGGTGGGAATCAGGGAAAACTTCCTGTCAAAGTAGTTAAGCATTGGAACAAATTGCCTAGGGAGTTTATGGAATCAGTTATTGGAGGCTTTTAAGACCAGGTTAGACAAAACACCTGCCAGGAATGATCTAGTTATTGTTTAGCCTTGTCTTTAGTGCAGGGGACTGGACTAGATGACTTGATGATGTCCCTTCCAATCCTACATTCCTGTGATTCAGTGATTTTTTTTTTTTCTTTTCTGTAGAAAAACCCTTCCATTTGTTTTGGCCATTGTGGATTTTAAACATTTCCTTTTGCTAGAATGTTTAAGCTGTCTGTAGTTATATGTTTAATGTTGTACTGCCCCCTCCTCCTCCTCTCCCTGAATTTCACTGAAGAGGGGATGCTCTTCAAACACTCTAAGTAAGTCTTGAGTGTATTAACTTACTGTATCGCCTCAGTAGCTCACCAAGGTGATGAATGTGTGATTTGGCTAGCTGATGAAAAGGTCAATGTTGGGGGGTCATAAGAGATGACAAAGGAGTTGACAGTTGCTGTCTCTAGTATGACCTTGCAGCAGAGCACTGCGTGAAGTTGGAATTTTTCAAGCTATGTGCCTTGTTTGTGTGTTCCCAGACACATGGGAAGTTCCGTTTGAGGAGATCTCAGAGCTGCAGTGGTTGGGCAGCGGAGCACAGGGCGCTGTCTTCTTAGGCAAATTCCGAGCAGAAGAGGTGGCAATCAAGAAAGTGCGAGAACAAAATGAAACGGACATCAAGCACTTGCGGAAGCTGAAGCACCCTAACATCATCGCCTTCAAGTAGGTCATGACTTTGGTTATCTTGATAATTACTCGAAAAGGAATCATTTGTTTTTTCCAAGAGAGACATCATTAGCCATCGCGTCCTAGCCCATTTGTGAGTTCTGAGTACTGGAATTACCTTCTGGTTTGTCCAGTTTTCTGTAGTTAAAACTGGAAACTTATTCTGCCCCTCTTCTCACAAACAGGCCTTTAGTATTATGGGCACAGTGGTGTGCAATGTTCCAACCCAGAGGTGTCGTAGAGACACTCAGACACGAGAATAGTCCTATGATCGTCACACATCTACTGGTGAGGGAAAGGCCAAGGAAACTAGCGCCGGCCACAGACATTTCCCTCCTTCCCAAAGCCTTATCCTATCCTGTCCATTGGAAAGAGCCTCGCTATTGGGTAGAACAGTGGGTCCCAACTTTTTGTATGCTGCAGACCGGCAAACCCCTTCACAAACTTTTGGTGGACCAGCAACATTTTATCTGCATATTCACTATGAAAATAATGAATATGCAAATGTTGCCTGTCTGCCTAGCTCCAACCCAGCCCCTTGCTTCCCAGTGCCTAACACTCTTTGACCCCTCTTGCCCTGTGCTCTTTGACCCTTAAAACTCTGACCTCTACAGCTGATGCTAACACCCTCTTGCTCTGTGACCCCACCAGCATCTCACCCAACACCCCTTTGCCCCACCCCCACGCTCCCCAGAGCGAGGCTACCCCCAGGGAGCGTGGGGCTCTTACTGCTTTGCAGGCAGGGGGAGCAGCTGTTGGTGGCATGCGTGCTCCCTCCTCCTTCGCACCCCCTGCCCCCATGAGTAGAAAGGGGGAGTGCAGAGCTCTGGTTGGCTGCCATTACCGAGAGAGGGGAGAGAGGAACCTCCTGCTCCTCCACCTCCTGCTGCTGCCCCAGTGCTGCTGCTGGCAAAAACAGCTGTGCGGGCAGGGGAAGGGGCCATTGGTGGCATGCACGCTCCCTCCTCCTTCAAACCTCCTTCCTCCCCAAGCACATCTTGCGCCCCCCCCATGGGTAGAAGTGGAGGAGCGCAGAGCCCCAGCCAACTGCCATTACCGAGGAGGGAGGGGAGGCACCTCCTGCTCCGTCGTCTCCTGCTGCTGCCCCAGCATTGCTGCTGGCAAAAGCGGCCATGCAGGCAGGGGGAACAACTGTGAGAAGCGCTTGCTGGAGGAGAACCTCCCAAGCGCGGAGGAGGGAAGAGAAGGAAGGAAGGCACTTCCTGCTCCGCCGCCTCAGCCACCATGGCTGCTGGAGCTGAGCCACTGTGGCAACCTGGCAGCCAGAGGTTCGCGGACCAGCACCAGTTTGTGCACCGGTGGTTAGGAACCGCTGGGATAGAAGGAGGGCAATGAGTAGCGCTGTAGTCAGGCAGAGTGAACAGAGCTGGATAGAAGAGCAACTTCTCTCTGCCTTGAATGATTACAAGTTCCTCCTTAGACTATGCTCCATGGATTCCAGCTGTATGCAGTGAAGCTAGTTAAAGCTGATGGTAAGAACCATGAACATTAAGAGAACAGGAATAGCTTTAGATGTATGGTGGACAGCAACAACTACGAGTATGAAATGCAGCTTTCCAACTGGCAGCCGTCCATGGGTGATCACTGAGCATCTGGCTGGGGTGATGCCTCATCCATGGGGCATGCAGGTCAATCCTTGTCTACATGACTGGCACAAGAACAGTTGGCACCTTATACCCTGTTGAAGGTGCATTCCCCTAGTCATAACTCCTATCTGGGAGTAAACAAAGAAAAGTCTGCTATACTCCTTATTCAGGTTTTAAAATTCCCAGGGACCATCAAGGATTCCTCCTGGGCTTAGCTTCCCTGCATCAGGACAAGTGCAGGGTCTCATCCTGGCAGCAGATCTGGGCAAGTCGAATTTGCAAGCCTGTGAAATGTGTCTGGAGAGGGCTGTGAAATGTGACTGGAGAGGGCTGTGAAATGTGTACTTTCCTCAGCAGGCTGAGGACTCTCTTTGGTTTACATATGCCAGAGAATGTCTTAAAGGACGTGACCTTTTTTCCAACCTGCTGTTTAGTTAAACTTTCACTCTTCAAGGTACGTACAAGCCTAACTCTGTGTTAGGCAAGTAACCCAGGAAAGTCTGACAACTCAGGGCAACTTGCGTCCTATTTTGTACAGGGGGGTTTATATGAGATGAGCTCCGCAGCAACGGGGGAGGATTTCCATGCTGATGTGTTGCATGCTAGGTCAGGGTGTGACTGATGCACTAATGAGGCGTGTGCTGTGCTGGGCCCATCCATCTGCTGGTATACTGTAGTCAACAGCACATAGGGGGATTGGAAATGCTGCTTTTTAGGGAAGAGAATTAAGGTATTCTGCTCACTTCATTCAGCCTGGGCTGGCAGCATGGCATATGGATCCTTCCTAAAGCCAGCATCTTATTGCTTCCCTCCAGAAATGTATTTGCTGCAAAGGCAGAATTTTGCCATTAACCAGGTCTGAGTTCATGTTACTGCAGAACATAAAGGCGAGCGCTCCCGCAGTGCTTTCAGTCTCAACAGCTCCATTCTCTTAGAGGTCTAGACTGAATTGTACTTGAACTCACAATAAAAGCTCCCCAGAGTAGGCATAAAACTAGACTCTGCATGAAGCAAAACCAGGTCTTGTAGACCTATGGTGTACTCAAGTAATTTATTACTGGTGTTACTTACTGGGTATGATTGATCTGTTCACTGCTGTACAAAACATGGACACCATCCATGCCCTAACAAACCATATATTGCAGGCAAATAATCTGATCAGATTTTACTCCTAACCCCATTTGTTATCTAAGTGATGCCTGCAGATACTTCCCAGCCTAATTTAAATTTTGCTGCAAGAGGATTTTCGAACAGTACTGAAGTATATGGTGGGTAGAAATGATTTCCTTACGGTAAGGATAGCAAGAATTTAGCTCCAAATGGAGTGGGGATGAACCCTTATTCTGTTAACTTGGCTGAATACTAATACAAGGTCCAGTTTACAGCCACTTTAATGTGGAATTCCTGCTGACTTCAGTGGTAGCTGATGAGCAGAGTGACTTATAGCCCCCAGCCAAATAAATGAATTAGGTGACAAGTTGAGGGAGACAGCAGTGGTTCAATTAACAGAAGCCGTGTTCCTCCAATGTGTGTCTGACAAGAGATGCACTAAAATAAATATTACTGTGACACAGTAAACTAATACAAACAAACCCAAAGTAAAAATAAAGTAACAATGGTCTAGCAGCACTTGGTAGATTAACAAAACATGTAGATGGTATCATGAGCTTTTGTGGGCACAGCCACTTACTCAGCTACCCCCTGAAGCTTCTAAAAATAAAGTGTAAGTCCTGTTGACTGGGGAGAGAGCTGTTTTCTGTTATCTTAATGGGAAGATAGGAGGAGGAAATGTAGTCCAGAGTGCTTCCTGATCAGTCCTTTACTAAGGCATGCTGTTTGTTTTCCTTTATAGCAGTGAAAGCCCCTGCCGTTGCTTGACCTGGGGGCTCCGTGGTGTGATTAAGACTGGTGTGGCACTGTCGGTGTTCCTAGGCCTGTATCCCTGGAGAAGGAAGGTCAATACTAGAGCACCTACAGCTCCCTGCCATGACAATCAGTGCGTAGGGGGCATCCAGTAACCGTGACAGCCAGAGCATGCTGGTCTGTGTCTGGGTTTGAGAATCCCTTTGATGCTGAGCATTGGATTTGATTTGCAGTAATATGTGTGTGTGTGTGTGTGTGTTCTCTGCCAGGGGAGTTTGCACTCAAGCCCCGTGTTACTGTATTATCATGGAGTACTGCGCACATGGACAGCTCTATGAGGTGCTGCGAGCAGGTCGGAAAGTCACGCCTCGGCTGCTTGTGGACTGGTCCACAGGGATTGCGAGTGGAATGAACTATTTACACCTTCATAAAATCATCCACCGAGACCTCAAATCACCAAAGTGAGTCCTTGGGTGCTTACAATGTAAAACAATAGACTTTTGAGACAATTCTTCCAGCAATGGATATTGAGCTAGATCTGGGCCCCTTAACTTTTCTCATGGTGTGGCCTGTAACTGAGTTTTCTTGTGGCTCCTCTGACCTGTTTCTAACTGGATGGACCATCCCTGCTCCCATTTATCTTAGAATAACATCCCTGGGGCAACTGCATAGCTTAGGTGGGAAAGTAATAGAGGGGAAACAGAGCTAATGAGATGGCTGCTCTGACCTTTTGAGGAAGAGACTCTCTCGGGCTCCTGCTCTTTATTTTGTCTGTCCTTTGTGTCTGTTTTGTTCTGGTCTCATCCCTTGCTCTCTTGAATATTTATCTTCCTCTTCTCTTGCACCTGCTGCCTTATCTCATTCACCCGGGACATTGTCTCTCCCTTCCTTCACTGTTTACAGCATGCAATAGGACCGTGGGTCTGTTATTGTATCCTTTTTAAATGGTATGCTGTATTGTTTGGGCAGTGAGGTGGTGGTTGTTTCATTTATTTTATTATTGCTAGTCTGAAAATCAAGATACGTTTCCCAGTGAATAGTTTTAAGTAGTTCTATGCTTGTTACTTTTAATTATACTGTATAGAGTAGTAGTCCCCAATGCGGTGCCCGCGGGTGCCATGGCACCCGCCGGGGCACTTATGTGTGCCTGCCAAAACATCTGGGCTGGCCCATCCCGGCGCGCGGCACATGCGCAGTGCCGGCCCTGGGCGCAGGGTGCGTGGGCAACCTCTACCCTGGGCGCGTGGCACATGCACGGTGCCGGCCCTGGGCTCAGGGCACGTGGGTGGCCCCTACCCATGGCATGCGGCACATGCACAGTGCCAGTCCTGGGCTCAGGGCACATGGGCGGCCCCCATCACTGGGCGCGCGTCACATGCGTGGCCCCACCCCCGGAAGCGTGGTGCGTGAGCAGCCCCGCCCCCAGACGCCCGGCACGTGAGTGGCCCTGCCCCTGGGTGCCTGGCAGCCACGAAAGGTTGGGGACCACTGGTATAGAGTGTACACCTGTAGAGGGCTAATTACTTCATCTTAGTAGTCATTTTGTATGCAAACATGCATTTGCAAGGAGTTTGAAATGCCCCAAATATAGTGAACCTTGATGTTCCCCGTTATTACTGTGTTACGGTCCATTTACACCAAGGTGAACTTTGGGCCCTAGAATTTAGAATCCGAGTTTGGGGAGGGGGGACTCAAAGAATGTTGAAGTAACTCATTTGGGAAGCTGCAGTAGTGCTAACCCTGTGCTCTGACCTGGCAAACAGCCTCACCGCAGTCCATTCTGATATGAAACCGAGCATTTGCTATCCTCAGCTATTGCACTACTCCATGCTTGAGTGACTGGTTAAAATTGAGGCTTTAGATAGGAGTTTAGCTGTATTCCAAGAGGAAGGAGCTTTGCTTCCAGAACTCTGTAGCTCGTGGGGCAGTGGGTTCTAGTAGTGATAGAAGCCAGGAGCCCTTAGTCTGTAGGACTAGAGACATACAAGCACAAATGTTAAAATCAGTAGAGCAATCTGCTCTATTTCAATACTACCTCATTTATGATGCAAAGCAAGGAATGGGTAATTGTGGCTCCCTGCTGTGTTGGTAGAACAATGAGATCTGCTGCAGTTGCATGAGGAAAAAGTGACTCTGAACAGAGGGAGAGAATTTACTGAAACTGGCAAATCAATTCCATTTATTGATCAAATTATTTTAAAATCACAGGCTTTAGTTCCTGGCTGCTAGGGCCAGGTGAACAATAACTCCTCCCCCCTCACTTCTCCCATCAACAAAGTAGGCATAGTATGGACCTTGTGAGCGAGTGCCCAAGAACTTTAAAATCCACTGCTATGGAAGTGAAAAGCATTTTCTCATTGCTGATACCTTTTGTGTTTTCCCCTCTTTCTCCAGTGTATTAGTCACTCATACAGATGCAGTAAAAATTTCAGATTTTGGTACGTCTAAAGAACTCAGTGATAAAAGTACAAAAATGTCCTTCGCGGGCACTGTGGCTTGGATGGCTCCAGAGGTGATACGCAATGAGCCCGTCTCTGAAAAAGTTGATATCTGGTAAGCAGTACTGTTATGTTCATTACATCCCTTCATTTCCCGGTTAGCCAGTCAGGTCTTCCCATTTTATTGCATTTCGCCATAAGGGCGGTCTCGCTGCTGGGCTCTCCATTCTCAGGGTTTCTGGTAAGTATTACATGCTCCACAATGAGGAATGTGACTGATGGTAATAAAAATAGTGTATTTCGAAGATGTTTGATGCTGTTTTGAGCTGAAGGCTCTCAGGCCTTCACAGAAGCCCCCAAAACCTGCCCTGTTAAAAATTAAAACAGTGAACAAACACAAAATCCTGCTCTTCTGCTCCATGTAATGTTGTTGTAGCTGTGTTGGTCCCAGGATATTACAGAGACAAGGTGGGTGAGATGATCTCTTTTATAGGACTAGCTTCTGTTGGTGGGAGAGACAAGCTTTTGAGCCTACATAGAGCTCTTCTTCAGGTCTGGGAAATAGGATATGTAGAGAAAGAGATGCTGTTCTTTCTGAGATGCAGTTATTTTGGACTTTGAAACTCACTAAACAGACTGTACCACATCTCTGCGCCTCAGGCTAATTCTAACTTCTGAAGTGGTTATTCAGGGAATGCTTTTCTTTGGCTCTTGGCCACCTCTTTTTTGCCTTTGTACTATCAGTTTGCTTTTTTATGATGCATTCTCTCTGGTTGGTAGATGGCAGTCATTCCTTGCTACCCTCTGTGAATTCTGACTTCTCCCCGGACCTTTAGATTCACTACAGGACAGAGGCAGGTTTTGTCATCTTACCTGTAATTTTAATTTCTTGCAGTGTGGGTTGCCTGCTCTGGCCAGACCCTCTTTAGACTTCTCCAGCTATGATTGATTTTAACAAAGCTCTTGTTCATCTTTTTTCAAATTGGGACAAGAGGGAATCTCCAGTGGAGTCTGAAATGTCCAAATAATGGCACGTCCACAGTGGCTGTGTATGTAATAAATCCTATTGCTTTGGGTTTCACTAGCTTTGGAAGGATTTGTCTGCGGAGGGCATAAGTAATGCAGCAAGCATACCAGCAGAGGGAGTGTTTGCTTTAAGAAAACCAAACCAATTGAAATCTGTTAGCTGGCTTATCATGAATACATATAAATTCTCACTTTGTCCCAGAGTAAAGGAGCTGTACTAGGATCAACACTGATTACAGCTTGAAAAACTAACTTTGCCTCTTCGTTTACTGGAATCGGTAAGATTGGACGTGAGAACCAATCCAGCTGTGAATTAACGACTGGTGCTTAGGACAGTGTCAGAGGGAGACGGGAAGACTGTGATCACCCTTATCCAGTTAATTATATGAACATTGTCACTGTTGAATCCATTTTCCATTTAAAATTGGTGAGAACCTGCTGCCCATTTTGTTAACTGCACAGAACGTCTCGGAGTCTGTTATATAACTGTCACTACACATGTCGCTCATTGTGGAGACTGGTTTTTGTGTTTCTACCACAGGTCATTTGGAGTCGTTTTGTGGGAGCTGCTTACGGGAGAGATTCCGTACAAGGATGTAGACTCCTCAGCTATCATCTGGGGAGTGGGCAGTAACAGCCTGCACCTTCCTGTCCCATCCACCTGTCCAGATGGGTTCAAAATCCTGATGAAGCAAACGTGGTAAGAGCTACCTCCCCGGCACAGACTTGGGGCTCGACCAGGCAGATCTGGCTCTGCAAGACTCCCAGTGGGGTCAGTGGAAATGGCAGCAGAGTAAGGACTGGAGGGTGGAGCCCAGAGAAAGTCCTGTTTAAAAACCATCCAGTGGGGGATGAGGTGGGTGGTACATAACAGCTGCATGGAGGGTGGGAAGACAGGAGAGTTGAGTGGAACACTGCTCAGGAGAGGGAGGGAGAGTTGAAAGCAACAGGAGCAGGGGAGGTAGAATCCAGGTCCCAGCCTCGGTGTGGTTCTAAGTGGTGAGAGAAGGGGAGATTTTGACCTGCGTGGTGGCAGAGGCAGGCTCAGCCAGAAGGATCTGGTTTCTCTTGGCACTCGGAGCTGAAGGGTGGCTGCCCTATCTGTGCTATGCAAGCCACGCTTGCAGGATGGGGGACTGGAATACCGTAGCTCTAGAAAAGATTCGGCTCACGGTGTATGAGGAGGACAGGAGTTCCCATTGCAATGCTGTGACCAAAGGGAATCTCAAGTCGGATCTGCGAGGTTCTATTCCCTCTGTATTTGTTGCTATTGTGACTGTTGTGGGAATGCTGCATCCAGGTCTGGTGCTCACAAGTCAAGCAGGATGTTGGCAAGTCGGAGTGGGTTCTGAAGAGCCAGGAGGATGAGTGAAGGAGTAGCAAACCTGCCTTACAAGTGATGGGCTCTGGGAGGTCTAGCTGGTTAGCATCAGAGGTTAAAAGTCACTTGGTCAAGGTGTGCTGGAAGTTGAAGAGCTGGAAGTTGGAGCCAGCCACGTTCAGACAATAAGCTGTGAATATTTTAACAGTGAGAGTAATTAACCATTGGAACAATTTCCCGAGGGTAGTGGTGGTTTCTCCATCCCCAGCAGTTTTTAAATCAAGAGTAGATGTTTTTCTAACAAAATACCCTAAGACTGATGGGGAGCAGGCCTGTGTTATACAGGCGGTCAGACCAGATGATCACAATGGTCCCTGGAATCTGTGAATCCATTAATATGATCCTGGAAAATTCTTCTTCATCTCCTGGCTCTGCAGCTACCAGCTCTTGGAGCACTACTGTCTAGGAGTAGCTCACTAGCTAAAAGTGCATGCCTCTTCCTAGGCACAGAACCTCTCTGTGTGGGTGTGCAGATACGTCCCCTATTTCTGTGTCTCAGACCTTCAAGCTTGAAATCAAGTTTTTCCCATGGAAATAAATGTTTCTCCTGGGGACCTAGACGCTTCTGTCAAAATGGCTGGTCATAAGCCAAATGAGCTAGAGTAGATTCAGTTTCTACGCTTGCTCTGTGCCCCCTGTTGACTGTTGTGATTATACAATCTCAATTCCCTGTTTTACAGCTATTCTCTCTGCCCTGTTGTGGTTGTAGATTGGGAAGACTTACAAATAGGGTAGACTGACTACAGCACAGCAGTCAAAGGGCTGTTACACAGCAAGCTGTTGAGCGGAGGAGACACACGGGGTGGGAAAGAATGCTTGTGCTTTCATCTTTTCCAGCTGCAGCAATCATAGGGCTGATTGTACCAGTAGTGGGTAAAATTCTCTTGTGGTGTGATTTTTAACTGGGTCACACGTCCCCTTGATTTGACTTTGTTCCGTTCAGGCAGAGCAAGCCCCGGAATCGCCCCTCTTTCCGACAGACGCTGATGCATCTGGACATCGCATCTGCTGACGTTCTTGCCACACCTCAGGAGACTTATTTCAAATCCCAGGTAAATGCAGACTGGCCAGAGCCAGTGGTGCTAGGAGGGCTACCGGGGTCTCACAGCTATTACCGACTCAGGCAGGAGCCCCACTTGGTCTAGCTTCCAGCATAAGATGTGATGGGTTTGTTTGAGGAGGGAAAAAGGATCCAGGACAAAGACTATAGGGTCTTGCAAGGGAAAAATGCAATAATAAGCCAGTTGCGGAAAACTCTTAGGCAGAGGTTCCTGTTTTGCTCTTTATATTAACAATAAAGGCTGGTGCTAGGAAGGAGTTCTGCTTTGGATACAAACAGTGTGTATGCACTTGCTGTGTTCAGAAAACAGGGTGAAGACGTGTACTGGGGTGGTGTTTCCAGACACCCTTTCCCCAAATGATGCATGGAAGCAGTCCTGAAATGGCTCAGCAAAAGCTGCAGCAGGTACAAGTTCGGCCTGCAGCCCAGTGTGGCAGCACAACAGGCCTTGATGCAGTTTGCAAATGGCCAGCAAACCTGATCTACACTCCGGCAGTTGCAGACCTGACCGCGTCAGCAAGCTCAGGCTGCAGCCAAGCCACAACTGTCCGAGAACAGTTTCTTTGGCAAGATGTGTACCTGTGTGCACCGTTCCAGCCCTCTTCCCCCCGAGTGCAGGCGAAGTTAACCTAGAGGGTCAGCTGGTCTCTTCCAATAATGGCTATTGCGGTGTAGAGGGGGAGCCCTGGGGCTCGGTGTTTGTCCCCTTTCGCTTTTTGAGAGAGGAGAGACAAGCAACAGACTGAGCCAGGACTGGGATGGCTGGGCATAGGGGCAGATGCAGTTTACAAAGGAGTGAGGGCTGCTAGTCTAGGCATGCCTGGAGCCTGAGGACAGCTGCATCAGCAGGTGGTAGAGCTGAGCCCTGCACCCTCCACACACATTTTTCCCAGCCCTTCACATGTTGGGGGGGTCTCACTGGCTCTGGGCTATGCCCTAGACAGTAGGAGAAAAATGGACCTGCTGAACTTGGAGCAGTACTTGGAATTTGGTTGCGGGATGCAGAGAGAGCTGCCAGATGAACCACCACACTGTGGTGGAGCAGGGAAGGGCAGCCAGCTGGGCAGATGGAGGAGCCTTTGCAGAACAGTGAAGGGACTCGAGGGAGCAATCAAAAGGGACAGACAGACAGAATCCCAAGCCCAGTTCCCGGCCCAGTCAGCTGTTCCCTGGATGACACACTCTGAAGTGGGTGAGCACACCACGTATGATTCTACACATTAGGGCCCCAGGGTGAGAGACTTGTTTGGGGGGGTTAATGCTGTGCCAGCGGACACACTACCAGGCCTCACAAGGTACGTCTACGCTGTACGGCTATTTTGGGATACTAGAACTATCCCGAAATAGCTACTCTGTATCTACACAAGCCGCCCGTTATTTCCAAATATTCTTCGGGTGCGCTATTTCACCATCCCGGTAAACCTCATTGCACGAGGGTTAAGGGATGGCTCGAAATAGCGCATTATTTTGAAATTTGGCACTGTGTACATGTGCCAGTTTTCAAAATAAACTATTTTGAAATAGATTCAAAATAAGATACGCAATTTGTGCTACGCAAGTTGCGTATCTTATTTCAAGTTGAGGGTGCACCCGCAGACTTGGGAAGTGACCAAATACACATTCAGAGTGAGTTATAGTGGACAGCAGAGCTTATGTCCATGGGTTCTTGGCAGCAGTTTGAGACCTTGGGACTTGGGTCCTGGGTGGGCTGCACGCATGCGGCAAAGGCAGGTCTGCCCTGGCCTTGGTTTGGGGGGGCTGATGTGACAGGACGGGAGGGCTTTGTGAGAAACAGGGCAGTGCTGATCCTATACAACTGCTGGAAGAAGACCAATGAAGTTCATTACATGACCTGCTTGGATTGACTGTGTGTGGGGGAGCAGGGGCAGAATGCAGGTATGCTGTGGGGACCACGTTCAGTCCCTGACATCACATTTCCCGAGAAAACTGCTCTGCTTATGCTTCCTGGCCTGCTTTTGGGTGTACACCCTGCCTAGGTCTCTGCCTGTTGTCTTCCTTGGAGCAGAGTTCTGTGATTTTCTCCCTACAGAGCAGGGAGTTAGGCTTCAATTCACTCTGGTCATTTTAGCAGCCCTGGCTTAAGTTCAGCACCTGCCACCCTCTTTCGGGGGCAATGAGAGGGTGAACCAGCGGCCAGCTGGCCTTTCTAGGCTCCATAAGTACTATTCATTCAGAGCAATGGCACCCTGCTAGTGCTAAACCGCTCATGTGTAAGCCTTAGCGTACCAGGCAGTCACCCGTCTGTGACATGGAGACTCCTTCAGGCTCTTGCTGCTTACTCAATCCCTCCTGGCCAGTCCTTGGATCAGCTAGGAGTGACCATCCCCTGTGACAGGCTGGTCCCGTTCGACAGCCCTCAGTGCTTTCTTTGTTAGCCTTCTTCAGCCTGCGCCAGCCCAGGGAGACCGTTCGCCCTGCGAGGGTTGTGGGGTGAGGATTTTCTGGTTTGTTTACCTGCCTTGGGTTTTGCATTAATTATCCCCCAGGGACTTGAATTCTGGCAGGAACTAAGTAATTTACCATGGAGGCAGGGTACAGTTCCCTTCCTAGCCCATACAGGTGCACACATTTGTAAATGTCTCCCAAGATATTCCGTGTGGCCATGGGATTGGTCATGCCTGGCAGAAGCTGAGGCAATTCTCACTGAAGTTCCTTGACCTTGGGAAAATATTAGGCCTCTCCCTGCAGTAGAAGAGACCCTGTGCCCTGTCTCTGGCAGGTTTGCCCCCTCTAATTTCCCGCTCAGAGAGTTTGGAGTCTCAGAATGGTTGGGGGGGGAGGCTCTTCCCCAACTGCTCCACACACACGGACTCCTCTTTGCCTGGAGCATGGCAGCCAGAGAGGTCAATCTAATTACAGAAAATAAAAAATGACCTGTGAGCCTCCAGCATTGGTGCAATGACAAACTCGGGATTGCCAGCCCCGGTACCTGCAATAGCCCCCGAGAGCAGGGATCTCACAGTTCAGGCTCCCTGAGGGACAGTGGATTGACGGCACAGTTCAGCTCTAACTTGGGCCACCTGAAATGACTTTGAGAAGCCTCATGCCAAGTGGTCATTTGCTTCCCTGTGTGGGGGAGCTGGGACCAAGCAGGCACTTCCCTGTTCACAGGGTGGGGGAAGTTCAGTCGACAGATTGAGCAGGGGCAGCAGGGAATTTTGCAGGCTGGGACTGTGTGCGTTGCAGGAACTTGCCTGGTGCCTGTTTGCACTTCTACCTGACTCAGGCAGTGCTGCCAGTCCTTGCAAGGGGCAGCCCCAGAGCTGGACTAGCAAAAGGGAGCTGCAAGCCTGGCCTGGGATGGGTGGGTGGCAGGGTGGCTCTGTATTGCAGGGGTGGGACAGATCGGGGAGAGGCTCGTTGGCGGACACGTGATGAGACATGCGGAAGGGGAGTTTGGGAATGCCTGGTGCTAGCAGAACAGACTCCTCTGCTGCAGAGTTGCCTCTGCCGTGAACCACAGTGCCATGTAACGATGAACATAAAATGCCGTCCCACAGGCTGAATGGAGGGAAGAAGTAAAGAAGCACTTTGAGAAAATTAAGAGTGAAGGAACTTGCATCCACCGGCTAGATGAAGAGCTGATTCGTCGTCGAAGAGAAGAGCTCAGGTCTGTCAGGATTCTCCCCCCTCGCCCCCCGTACCTCTGATACTCTGCCCCTTTGGGGTTACTGACACAGTGCTGCTCAGTTCCCCTTGTGTCTGAACATTAACCTCAAGCTTGTCCCCGTTTGCACACTCCCTTCTGAAGGCTTCTGCAGAAATACGCTTCAAGAACAGCCTCAAAGCAGAGGTGGCTTTTGTATGTCGGCCTGTCGAGGCAAACCCCAGTGAAGACTAGGTCATAGAATGTCTCTGGCTTACTCCTCCCCCATTCTCAAACACGAAGTGTGTATTCTGCCCGTCTTTCCTCCCGAGTCCCAGGGTGTCCCGTTGAGCCTTGGTTTCCCTTCCTTGTTCTCAGGCATGCGTTGGACATCCGTGAACATTACGAGAGGAAGCTAGAGCGAGCCAATAACTTGTACATGGAGCTCAGTGCCATCATGCTGCAGCTGGAGGTCCGGGAGAAGGAGCTCATCAAGTATGTATCGCTGGGGAGAGGGGAGCCTATGTGCATATGAGCCTCCTGTGCAGGAGATGGTTCTGCGCTGGGAATAAACAGAGTTCCTTCTAAACTGCTTTGTAGGCCTTCAGCTTCAGGCCCTAGCAGTGGGCATCCAGACCTGGGTAGCAGACCAGGCGACTCCTCGAAGTCATTGTCCACATTGGGGATATTCTTTAAGGCTGGTGTGTGACAGACACCTCAGTGTAAATCTCCTGTTCGTGCTGTCGCTGATGAGGGAGAGAGGAGCTGTCATAGTTTGCTGCTAGCTGTGTCAAAACCCTGCCCTCAGCCCCTCTGTGAAGAGAGGAGACAGTGTATCATAACTGTGCACCAGTGCCACGCAAAGCCCCTGCCTCCTGCAAAGAGAGCTGAAAACCACTAGGCCTTTCCACGTGCCGAACACGCCACACACCTTGTCAGTCCGTGAAACAAGCACCAGGGTGCGTCACTGCTAGGGTCACAGCTGCTTTTCCACACAGCCAGAGGTGGATTACAATTTGGCGGGGTCCTGGGCCAGTGTGGGGGACCTCTCCCCACCCTTCCCCTCTGCAGTCCCTGCCCCCGGCCTGGCACTCATGCTGAGATGGGCCAAGGTATGAGAGCTTGCCCCGCTCCCCACCTAGCATGCCAGCTGTGGAGTGGGGTCAGGGTCTGGGGGCTTGTCCTGCTCTGCCTGCCCCATCTCCTGCCAGCAAGCGGGGTGGAGTGCGGGGGCTTGCCCCACTCCGCCACCAGACTGCACCCACCACTGCATCCAGCAGCCGCTTCCATTTGGCAGAGGGGAAAGTAGGGCTGTGCTCTTTGTTCCGTATTCCAGACGGGAACAGGCCGTGGAAAAGAAATATCCCGGCACTTACAAGCGGCACCCCGTCAGACCCATCATCCACCCCAATGCAGTGGAGAAGCTGATGAAGAGGAAAGGGGTCTCTCACAAGCCAGGGAGCCAGACCAAACGGTAAGAAACCTCGGCACAAAATCAAGCCCTCACCAGGGAGCAAGGCAGAGAGACAAGAGTGACAGCCTGGTTCGCCTGAGAAACGTGGCTGAGTGAAAATGGCTGCAGCTTGCCCAGCACGTCTGCTGTCCCCTGTGCATGTTCTGTAATGTGCCGATTTGCTTCAGGTCTGTCCTTTGCGCCCTGCTGGCAGAGCAGAGCAGAGCCGAGCCAGCCCAGCTAGGAGTAAGCTGGGCCCTAGTCTGACTGCCACACAATCAGCACAGTTGCCACAGTTCCCTGCAGTGTGGACGTGCTGTTTCTTAATAAGTTATTTCAGAATAACTATTCAGCGTGCAGTGTAGACATACCCTTAGTGTTGTATCCCCCAGCTGTTGGGATTCTACCCACTAGGAGGCTTGCTGATGAACAAGCACTGACTGATCTTTATTCCTGTGCAGTTGAAACAAACTGGCCAATACTGTTTGTATTGTGGCCTCGGATGCCCCATTGTGCTAGGCCCCTGTCCATGGTGGGGCTGGCCAACCTGCCGCCCTCCTCCCACACCACAGGTTACATGCTGGCTCTCCGGGAGTAGGCTACAGAGACCTCAGTGAAGCCTCCCCAGCAGCCTTTGCTGGGCCACTCTTGGGAAGGCAGCTTGGCCGCTGGCTCTGCAGTGTAAGGCATGGTTAAGGTAACGGCTTGGATTTTACATCCCTAGTTAGCGCCATGATTTTATTGGTGGGAAGTTGGAGGGGGGTTTACTTCCAAAAAAGAGGCTTTATTAGGAGGGGATTAACTAAATGGAAAGACAAAGGGCTGGGGCGGGGACAAAGAGGAAAGAAGTAAGAGGGATGGGAAAGGAGAGAAAGGGAGAAAGGTAACTCACCTATGTTAGCCCTGTGCTCCCTTGAGAACACCCACCTAGGTTTCCAGCTCCCAGCTCTCCCCTCTGGTGGAGGTAGACCTGAATCTCTCTTGCTCCCAACTAAGCATTTTACGGCTGCAAAGCTCCCTGCCTCGCCCAGCAACATCCCCCGCAAGCCAGCCTGCCCAAAGGCCAGCACCTGTGCGTTGCTCTGTCTCGAGAGCCAGTGCATGGCCAGCTGTTACAAGTGACCACACAGCTCTTTCTAAGCAAGCACCTTTCTCCTCAAGGAAAGGCATCATATATATAGTAGCCCAGTGTCTGTGGCTCTGTAACACTGAAATGCTGGCTGTTCCCTCTGGGCGGCGCTGTTGCCTGAGT
>JANRFK010004149.1:167672037-167700643 GCA_030068395.1 Apalone spinifera
GACCGACGTGGAGGAGAGACCTGAAAATCCCATCTTATGACGGGCTAATTTGCTGTTTTCTCTGTAACTAGCCAAACAACAAGTGGCCCAATAGGCATGCTAAACATAGGAGGAGTCCCCCATCAACCATAGGAGGCACTATTAGGCCAAAATCTTACCAGCCCTTTCCCAAGGTATGGGACCCTGGACAGAAAGAGGGCCCTCTGTCAGTTTAAACATGGCTTTTTTGATGGCTAAAGCCCTTCTTGGGCCTGTTGATCTCTGGAAAACCCAGTTTGCAACAGTGTATGGGTGGTACCTCTGCAGATGCTTTACATTTGTCAGTGATTTCCCCCAATCACCCCGCTCTGTCTTAATTCCTGGAGGAGCTGTGGGACACAATCATATGGACCATCTCTGGCCCACAATGAGATGTAAATGGAACACGCTGTCCTCCCCCAAAGGTGCAGCGCATGTGGTCACAGGGACCAGGGAGCATGGAGGTAGAAAGCAGAAGTGAAGGGTCCATGGGGGGGAGGAGGGGAGAGGCAGGGGAGAGAGGGGAGGAGTTGGCACCAGTAGCCAAGCAGCAGAAGGGAAAGAAAGCCCTGAGACTAAAGAGCAGAACTGGAGGCAGCTGACTGAGTCACTGGGCCCAGGCTGATGCCATGGGCTGGTTCTACCTCAGCGCTAACTCTGGCTTTCCTCTGTCTCCCAGGCCAGACCTGCTGAAGTCAGAGGGCATATCCAATGTGGAGGTGGCACCCAATGGCTCACCAGTCTCAGGAAGTCCCAAAATGTCAACGCTCAGTAACAAAGGCCGGTACCGCTGCAAACCACGTCACCGACGAGGGAACAGCAAAGGCAGCTATAATGAATTTGCAGGGATCTTGAAAAACCAGCCAGCACAAGACAACTCACCCCAATCTCCTCATCCCAGCCTCCAGCAGCACCAGCAGCACAGCCACCCACATTACCATGGCCATCAGCCCAGGCTAAACATCCAGGGCCAAGACATTGCAAACTGTGCAAACAACCTGAGGTACTTTGGCCCTGCAGCAGCCCTGCGGAGCCCCCTCAGTAACCATGCCCAGAGGCGCATGTCCGGCTCCAGCCCCGATCTCATCTCTACTGCTATGGAAGCAGATTGCCGGAGGAATTTGGAGGAGGAGGAACACAAGGCTGATCAGTGGAAGTGTTGTAAAGCAGACCCATACAACCCTCATCCTCCGTGCAGGCAGACGAGCAGTGGTCAGGGACAGATGCCGTCCACTGAACCAGGGATGAACCATCCGAAAGCGACAACGTGTGGGCCCTTGTATGAAAAAGCCCAGCTTCCTGAAAAGATGGTGGAGGAAGACTTCAACAGCTGCAAGTCAGGGTCATTGTTAAGCTCATCTCAACAGCTGGCTACCCCAATGCTACCTGGCAAACCCCGCCCTATTCAAAAGGTAAAGACTGGAAAGTAGTCTCTAAAATAATCTGTTTAAAAATTTCCAGAAAATATGGTACGTTGTGGTGTGTATTGTTTGAGAGAGAGAATCTGACTATGTAATGAAACTTTGTATGAACACAAAGGAGCAGAGTTAAGGTTGTGCATGCAACTTTCATTTCAATGTGTGTGTTTTGCTTTGCCACCTTGACATCTTTTGTTTTTAAAGCAGTTTTTACTGGGGAGATTAGAGGTGGTTACACTGCATATTGTTACAGTGGCCTAGGGATGTAAGTGACTAGTATGCTTATCGGTTAGTATGGTAGTGAGTGACTTGACTAGTTTCTTCCTCCCTCCTCCCCTCCGCTGCCTCTCTCAGTTGGGGGGACTGGGAGCAAACCGGGAATCAGCTGTCCCTGCTTGCGCCCGGTCCCAGACACTGCCTCTGCTTTTTAAATGTATTAAGAGTGCAGGCTGCTCTTAATACATTTAAAAGGCAGAGCCTCAGCGGGATTAGCTCTGCAGTTCCCTCCTTATTGACCAATCAAGTAGTCGATGGAAATTCCATTGTCTATTCGATTAGCTGATTACATGCAATTTAATATCCCTAGGTCTAACGCTTCCCTTTAGAAGACTCTTTTCAGTTACCTATCACTTTGCCAAACGTTAACGGAGAATTACCATGCTAAGTGTCTGTCCCTGGCTAAAGTTGGGGGGGGTTGTTTTATTTTTTTGTTTATTTCAGAAAAAATGGTCCAACCATTTCTCAGAACAGTGTCGGGGAAAATTATATTGTTTGCCCGTGTTTAAAAAAAAATTGTAACAGCCTTTTCTTTGAGACGCTTTGGTTCCTCTGTGCTTTGGAGCAGGAACTCCAGATTTGCCACAGTGTCAGCAAAATGCCTTTTGGCATTCCTGTGAGATTGTCCAAATGTATCCACGTTGTAAGATTCCAAAAGTTGCAGTTTGGTCATGCCTCAGAAGAGGCTTTGGCAGCCTAATACCCCAAAGATTCTGTCTGTACTGGCCGTGCTCCAGCCTGGAAGCTGGCAGACTTTCCCTGCAATTGCGCTTCTTTGCAGCCAGGGAGTGCTTTGGTACCACGGACAAGACCCGAGAGAAGGCATATCGTGGTCTGTGCTCCCGTACTTTTCCTCCTTGCTGAGTTCCAGCAGGAGATGTGGGAGCCAGCCTGACTGGAATGCAGAGAACAGAAGAGCTGGGGCTGAGAAGGGGGAGAAGGGTGGGGACTGGAATTAGGACAAAGGGGGTTGAAATGGGACTTGGTCATGAAGTGAAATGAGGAGGTGGAGTCTGGAACTGGGACAAGCACAGGTTGGTGAGGCCAGGCACCGAATGTGTCAGGCTTTTGGGGGAACAGGATCCTCACTCCTCTCTGAACCTGGAATAGAATGGAGGTTTCCCGAGTGGCAACATGCCAGTACTGGTAACAAATAGCTATGAAACCCACTGATAAAACATGTGCATTTCCCTCTTGTGGCTGGTCTGCATGGAGGAGGAGATCCTACTACTGCTGTCAGTTACTCCATTAGCTCAAGCGGAAGAGCTTAGTGCAGTAGATCTAAAGCTTCCAAACTTGCTGGATGGCCCATGTGGCTGTCAAAGTGGTTCCACAGGAAGTATTTTCCCTGTTTGCTAAAAAAGCCCCTAGAAAATTACACCCAAAACTGCATTAAAAGAACACTATTAAGGTTGCAAAGTCAAGTGCTCTAGAGTTTGGAAATGCCAGAATTCAGATTGCCTGTCAACCTTCCATGTGTGTTTGCAACCTGCTGTGTGAATACATTACAAGACTGTCTGTCTTTAATTACGTGATCGCATGCTGGTTTTTCCACCAGACCCCATCCTCACTCAGTGCATGGGAAGGAGCTGCTTGGAGGATGAGTGAAGCTTTTTTTTCTGTAGGGACCTGTCTCTCCTGTTGTGGAAGTTGGAAGAGTTTAGTGAATAAGGCAAGACTCCTGACTCCAGAGGCAGCAGCGCAGGGTGCAGGTGGAAGCCAGTGCGTGGGGGGGGAGGGGGAGCTGGCTTAAAAGCTGGCTCCCCATGAGCATCGGATCCCACGGAGCTGCCTGCTCTTCTCTCCTTCCCCACGCTGCTGCCTTTGTATCAGAGGCAGTAGCATGGGATGGGGGCAGGCAGGATGCTGGAGCAGCCTCTGTCCACGGGGAGCTCAGGTCCCCTGCAGACGGAGGCTGCTGCTGCCCCATGCTGCTGCTTCTGTATCAGAGGTAGCAGGCCGGAGACGATCTGCATGGGAAGCCGATTTTTAAAACCGGCTCCACCTGCCGCCCAGCGCTGCTGCCTCTGATACAGAAGCTGCAATGCTGGGCTGGGGGGGGGGTCTCCCCAAGCCTGGGGCCGGAAACACACTGGCTGCCAGCCCTGCCTTCGAGAGTGTTCTTTTTTAAACTGCCATTGCTCTTTCGCTCTTGCCGTTCCCGGGCGTTTTCCTTTCCTCCTCATGTTTCCGGACAACCCTTTAATGTTTATGGAGGAGTGGCTTGTTTTCAGCTGTTCTTTTCCTTCCTGCTTGGTTTCCCATAGCCCCCTATTAAACTAAACCTCCCCATAACCAGATCAACATCCAGTATTCATGATGATTACTGAGCTGTTCCAATTGTGTCAGAATTGCCTTTTGGCTTCCTTCAGACTCGGATGTCTGCTCACTTTTAATTTACTCCCATGCTTTGTGCATCATTGACTAGTCCGCTAACCTGTCTAGAGAGTTACGGGGATGATGTGACCATATCCCTGTTACTCTAATTCTATTTCTTTTGTTTCTGCTGGTTATACTCTACTGTTTCAAACATCCTGATAAACCTTTGAGATGTCCCCAGAATTAGGGATGTGAAGGACTAGTCCTTTAGTCGCTCCCCCCTTGCTTTGCTGCCTCTATCAGAAAGAGGCAGCAAGGGCGGGGGGAACGAAGGCGGTACTTCAAAGTGGCAGTGCCGCGTGGAGCCTGGGACCAGACCCCGAGCTCCTCGCGATGCTGTTGCTTTGAAACGCTGCGGCAGGAGCCCGGCATCAGGCTCCTCCTGGAATTTCAAAGCAGCAGCACCGCCTGGAGCCTGAAATCAACTGGCTACAGGTGGTGCTGCCACTTTCAAATGCCAGGAGTGGGCTCCTGCAGCACTTCAAAGTGGCTGTTTCTATGCTTCGAAGGCAGACACGCCCTATCAACTATTCAACTAGTCAGTTACCTGCAATTTAACATCCCTACCCAGAATCCAGTGCTGTGTCTCATGCTACCTCATTGCTGTTGGCTTTCAGTATTTGTTGTCATGTTATCCAGCACTTTGGAGTGATAATATAGCTCTTCCTCATGACGTAATTTTGGAAACTGAGAATTTGAATCATTTTCTTTCAGATGTGACCTGGTGGCTGTCCAAGAATATTTCACAACTAGGGACTAATAAATCCAGAATAAAGCACATTATTTAGTCCCTGGTGTATTTTTGGTCATCTTGGTCACTTGAAAGACTAAAACTGTGCCAGTCTCTGGCTTGTCTACAATAGGGAGATGGACTGAACTCTAGTATAATTCCCCATGTCACCTGGGAAAAAAGGGACTTTATTCTAGAAAAATGACTCTACTGCAAAGCACAAAGCAGAGTAATTATGCCAAATCCAGTCACTGGGGAATATATCAACACAGCTGTAGTAGGACAATTACGCTGCTGTCGTTCTGTCTGTCACTGTCCCCATGAAGTCAAGATCTAAACTCTGTAAAGTGTCCCCCTTTCAGGAATATTGCTTGGGTATTCCAGCCTCTCAGACATTGCCCTGACCATTTTAACTCAGACCTTTGTAATATTCAGGCATGAGGACTTTAAGGATTTCCTGTTAAGTAGATCAGCAGCCAGATGTCTGGTAGTCCAGGGTGAACATTTACCACATCTCAGAATTCCCTGCAGTGCTCCACTTCTAGCTTTTCGTTTGCCAAAGTTTGACACCTTACTTGTTTGGAGTGCAGCGGTTCCTTCATTTCCTTCATAGACCCTGGAGAGAACAGATTCCCTGCACTGCTTTCAGCACGTTCAAAACACTTGCAGCTCTGACTCCAGACAATGAATCTAATTTAGTCTCATGGTTCATGGCTGCATTGTTCACCTGCGGGGCTCAGAGAGGACTTTTCCCCTGGTGCATAATCAGCAGGATGTATTTTGAGGGTGAGGGGTTTTGCCTTCCTTTAAAGTAGCAGGGATTGCCCTGGCTGGAGATGGGTGGGCCAAATGCTTTGATGTGGTACAGAGACTCCTGTATTTTAGATGCTTGGCTCATGTACTCTGGATCTAAGCAATCACCCGAGTCGTGGTCAGGATGGAATTTAGATTGGCTGGGGCCTTTGGAGATTTTCAGCTGCTCCAGAGCATGGGAGATCGGTTCATCTGCTGGGATGATCATGGCCTCAGGCATTGGTGGCAACTCAGTCCCCCTGTTCTCTGTCTGTGGCTTAATCTCTTCAGACTGAAATGTCTTAGTCTGCCCAAGTCCCTGGGTTCCATTTGGTGGTAACAAGTGTGATTTAATGGTCTGCAATATTCTGGTGATCAGAGTCGATGACCCGAGGGCCCGTCTGGCTTTGAACACTAGGAAATCTCTTGAAGCAGTGACTTTGCACCAGAGAGCAGAGTGGCAGCGAGGATGCTGTAGGGTTGTTTGAGACAGCCCAGTAATATTGTTCTCTTTATTGCCCCCCCCCTTCCCGCCCCCCCAGAGTGGTGACGACTCTTCGGAACAGGAAGAAGGAGAAGTGGACAGTGAAGTGGAGTTCCCACGGAGACAGAGGTAAATAGCTCCTCCCCTCGCTTGAGTGCTAGGTGGAAATCGGTGCTGTTCTTTTTAATCTGACTCAGTTTCACGTCACTTAACGTCATGCTGTTGTGTTGGGGAATTCTGAGCCTTCTGCAGCAGCAGGATCGGTCCCTGTGTGTAATCGTTGGCCAAGTACCAGCATGAAATGTATCCAACCCTGTAGTGATTCTGTCTAGGGCCTGGCTAGCCCTATGGTGACCATCTCCATAAACTATGGTCAGAGCTCCTGCCTATTAGCTGCAGTATCGATGACAGGAGTGTCCCCCAGGTGATGTCTCATGCTGCCAAGCAGTTTTCAGTCCCCTGTACCTCTAGCATAGCTCCTCTCCACCGTGGGCTTGGTTGGGCAGGAACCTCACCACGTGTGACCAGTGCAAAAGGCTGCTGCTACCCAGTCTGGGATCTCCAGAGTCTGTGCCATCAGGCTGGACACTGCCAGGGCCTGACACCCTCCACAGCATCTTTCAAAAGTCCTTGATCCGATTTGTTACTGCAGAGGGCAAAGGAATGGCTCCAGCACTTGAGCTAGAACAGTTCAGCCTTGTTTTCATGGACGTCACTTCATCAAAAGGCTGGCTGTCTAGAACAGGGACACGTCCTCTCTTTAAGGCTGGAACTACTGAAACAGTGGCAAGTGAGGAGCAATTGGAGACTCTCCAAACGCAGGTTCCCATGGAGTGTTCTGAGGGTGTGGGTTAGCTTATCAGGTCCAAGCTCCTTTTGGGGTGAAGTGGAGCAGCCCGGCAACTAATGTAGGGCGGGAAAAGTGATTTAGCAGTATAAACCGAAGCCTGAAATGCAGGCATTGAGCCAAAGGGAGCTAAGCTGTTCTCCTGGGCTTTCAGGCCTCACCGCTGCATCAGTAGCTGCCAGTCCTACTCAACCTTCAGCTCTGAAAATTTTTCCGTGTCTGACGGAGAGGAAGGGAACACCAGTGACCACTCAAACAGCCCAGACGAGCTGGCCAACAGGTTGGAAGACCAGCTGATGGAGAAGCTGGAGGACGTCCTGTCCCAGACTCCGGAAATCCCCATCGAGATCTCCACTCAGTCTGACGGGCTTTCAGACAAAGAGTGCGCCGTGCGCAGGGTGAAGACACAGATGTCGTTGGGCAAGCTCTGTGCAGATGAACGCAGCTGTGAGGTGAGTGGAGCCATCAGTATTCCCCTTCCTCTTCAGTCAGGTGGTGAAAGTAACTAGAACCACACAAGAAATCTATATGGGTAGAGCGGGAACACCTGGGACTGCCCAGTAAGGGGCCATGGGAGATGTACTGCAGAGAGAGGGTACACGGAGCACTTCTCTGCACCTTGGGACATTCCCAGAAATTGAAAGGCATCAAATGTATAACTGATAAGTTACACAAGACACAATTAACCTGTGGAACTCATTGCCATTAGATAATGTTAAGGCCAGGAACTTAACAGGCTTCAGAAGAAGAGGGACCATTTATATGACTCATGAGACATCCAGGTACATTAGATCGGATGACAAATAATCATTTAAATAATATGGATACGAACCCTCCTGTTTTGAGGCAAACATCAGCCTAAAGGGTCAGAAAAACTTCCTCAAAGGGCAAGCTGTTCCTCATTCTCTACTAGAGGGTTTCTTGCACCTAAAACAACTGGTTGTGCTGGAGATAGTAGACTGGTCTGCCCAGATGTGGCATCCTTTGCGTACCTGTGCATGCTCTGTCTTGCTCTGCCTTCCCTCTTCCCTAACTTCTTTGGTTTTATGAATGTTAGATTGGCCTACCTGTTGCTCCCCTCCCAGTTCTGTATGGACATGTGGGCATGTATATGGAGAAAGTCCCTTGCTTTCCCTTTCCCACCGGTTACATTCACTAGCCAGCAGGTCCCTGTGGCTGTGTTGGGGTCAGCGGTGACCCTCTGTGGATCCTTAATGCCCCCTGCTGGCCACCAGAAGATGAGACACGATAGGCTCCCTAATGGGGACCTTTCAGTCTTCTGCTCCTCTACCAACCAGAGGCCGACCCTCCTGGTGCAGTCCCTCTGCCGTGCAGGGAAATCGCTAAAAGAGTTTCTCTGACCTTTTGCCTTTCAGAGCCAGGCACAGTTTGGAGAATCGGATTGTGACTCTTCCGAGGGGGAGTGTTCTGATGCAACCGTCAGGACCAATAAGCCCTGCAGTTCTGCTACTTGGTAATGACACATTCCCCACCAAAGCCGTCCTCATCCTGGCATTTGGATTTGCCTGGACTCCTTCCATTTCCCCCATGCTCCCATGCTTTGACAGGAAGAAACGCTGATGCTCCTTCCCACCCCAGAAATGATCTGCAATAACTTGAATCTCTGGAAAAATGTCCAAATGAAACTAAATCTCACTGAGCATTTCAATCAAGAATGGCAGGGATGTATTTTATTGAATAATCTAGCTACTGTAACATGGATATTTATTTTTTTTTACATTTTAACACTTTTTATTGTAAAGAGTGGACTATATATCGAGAGACACAATCATTTGTTGCAAAAAAGGTAAGAAGACAAGCAAATGAAAGACACATCCTTGTGAGTCGGACATAAACTGCATGATGGACACATCAGGACTCGACTGCTGCTCTCCCAGGGACCAGGCCGCATGGCCCTAAAGGTTGGAGAATAGACAAAGAGAAGTGAGCCAATTAGTCTTAGCAAATGAGGACGTGTAAGAGAAACCTTGCTAAAAGGTAACCTACGAACAAATAGCATTCAGTCTAACCAGCGGGGTCACTTTTAATCAGAAAGTGGACATGTTCCTGGAGAAATTTGGTACCAAGGTGCTTACATCCAGGGTCTTCTGAATCAATACATTCCTCCAGGGATGTGATAATTGGGGGTTAATTTATGGGGGGGTTGTTTTATTTTTTAATCAGCATTTTGTTGTGAGATCCTGCAGCTGTGTTCCAACCGCATTCTCTCAAGACTCAGTATAACAGCACTTTTTAACGTCACCGGTCATCTTCACTATGGCTGACAGAACCGTGCGAATTTCCGTCTTTCACTTGCGGAGTGCCATATTCCCACCGTTGACTCCCTCTCCTGACTTCCCATCTCCCATTTGTTCCCATCAATTAAAAATAATCAGATAAGTGCTGGACACACAAGAAGCATGGAAAGCACATTCTGCAAAGCCTGAGAACTAGTCGGGAGGAAACCGCAGACACCTGCTCTAAACCTTCAGACGCAACCTCCCACCCCTCACAACCTCACACATCTGGCCAGCGCCGAGGGAGAGCAAACCAGGGAACCGGTTGGTCTGGACAGTGGCATCAACCTGCGCTTTGTTCTGTTTGTTAATGATTTGGTTTTGTCAGCATGAACGGCTGCCTGCCCTTCATGTCAGGCTTGGGGTAAAACGGAAAACTACATTTGGATTTGGTTACCAAAAGGACGGGGGGCTTGATTTGGCTTGTGGGTGTATTTTATGTGGGGACCTTCAGAGTGAATCCCAGCCCTGTAAATTCCAGCCTGGAGGAGAAACTGGCACATTGTGGGGGTAGCTGCCAGGCTGAGGCACTAGATGGAGTGGCCAGCCTAGCACTCCCCACTTGGCCTTTCCGTTCAGAGACAAACCGCCCCTTTTAACTGACACACAGAACAAAGACTCTCCTCCCTCTCCCCTTCTCAGTCACTTTCCCTCAGGAACAATTTTAGCTCTGCCCTGAGAACGCCAGCTGCTCTTCCTCGTGGTCCTGGCTAGAGCGTGTGCGCTGGGCCCATTGTGACCCCGGCGAATGGGAAATCGGCCCCCTTGCAGAAGCCAGATGACTGGCAGGAATGGACGTAGGCAGGTTCTTCTGTTGCTTTCGTTTACACTTTATGTTAAAATGCTGATTTGAAGGTAGCCTGGATAATTTATAGCCTAGTGGCAACAATGAAGGAAAATGTTTTGCTTATACGAAGAGCAGTATTGTATGAGTTAAATTATTCCCTGTTTTAACATTTTGTAGCTGGCCTACATGCAGATCTTAAGTTATTACGTTATTTTATTTGTTACCTTTTCTGTAGATCAGAAGGTTGCTTGACTGCTAGCACAATTGTTCTCTCCATGTGATGTTTCCTCCTTGTGCATCAGAGTTGCTCCCCTGCTGACCCCCTCCCCCATGCTGGTGCCATGCAAAGCACAGTCCTGCTGGAGGCTGCATCAGGCAGGCCTGACCTGTTAGGCGATTGTGTGTGTGGGGGGGTGTACTCAGTTTCATTGCTTTGGAGCGCTTCCACACAGATGAAACTGTGCAGTGTTTGCTCCTGATTGGGGGATGGACGACGGGGGGAGGGGTTTGGGGGGCAGGGCAGATGGAGGGAGCGGAGACAGTCGGACAGCAGCGAGTGCTTTTCCCTGAGAAATAAGCAGATGTCCCCTCTCTGAAAGTTCGGAGCAAGCCTCCCTGGGGAGGCATTCAGGGCTGCTAGGATAGAGCAGGGCCCGGTGCTTGTGGTGGTCCCAAATCGCGCATAAAGCAGCTAGGTAACAGGAGAGAGGACCAGCGTCACCCCTTAGCAATTGAAGTTAGGGGCCGGAGGGTGGGGAAGTTCACCCCTGCCGGGAGTGCTGATGCCTGGCCCTGTGGAGAGCTTTCAGCTCCGGCAGAGGCTGTGCTGCTAATCTGCGTGCAATGCCTCCCTGGGTCACGCAATGCCTCCCTGGGTCACCTGAGATGGCGGGGGGGGGGCGCCAGTTCGTAGGAGAGCTCGTTTCCCAAAGCAGCTGTAGGGACCATCCAGCCTTGCGCTGTAACTGCCAGAGCCCGTCAGGTACTTCCACCCCGTATCGCTCAGTCCTGGCCGAGGAGGCATGAAGGGGTCCCTGGCGCCAATATGCAGAGAGGCAGCTCTGGCGAGTGCCAGGAGGGAGTTCTCTGAACGGGCTCAGCTGCTAAGAGACGCTGGAAGCATGTGGGCTAGTGGTCCTAGCTGCTTTCTGTTCTGTACGCCAAGGCCTTGGCCTCGGCCCCAGCTCAGTCGCTCCTTGCGCTCATGCAGGGGCAGTACAACAGCCTCCCCTTTGGGGGGGGGGGCTCTCCGCCCCCACATTGCTCGGCGGCCCCAGAGCGTGCGCAGCGGCAGGTACCCCGTTATCTGTAGTCCCCCCTCGGGGCTCTGACAGCTGCTTGGGCGCTGGCGGCGTGCGGACAGCAGCCTGGCGGTGCGAGGCGCCGGCACGGGGCTGGACCGTTCTGTGCCCCTGTGCGTGGCTGCATCCCAGAGGTTCGACACGGTCTGGTTGGCCTCAGCCCCGGCTCTGTCCTAGCGAAGCGCATTCCATGCACGGGGCCCCTGGCCTGCACGCCACACGCTGCCGGCCACGGCAGGTAGTAAACTAGGGCGAAGCTGCCAGAGCCAGCGGCACCCCCAGTGTTACTGGGCCAAGGATCAGAGCAGGCAGTGGCCGGTGTGGGGGGCAGCAGCAGTTTTAAGGCCCAAGGTCTTGCCATCACAGAACAGCGATGAGTCAGGGAAGTTTCCAGCCTAGTCTTCAGTCCCGGTCAGATTTCGGCCCTGCCCAGCCAGGAACTCTGCTCACTTCTGGGCCCTCCTTCCTCAGGGTGCTGCACGCTCGGATTCCCTGCCCTTGGCCAGGCTGCCAGAGCCATTTGAAAAGCCTCCATAGCGTGTGATGCAGTTTGCTCTGTAAACTAGGCTGCTGCGGGGTGTTCAGGGGTTTCTTGGGGCAGAGCCGTGCTGCTACAAGCGCAAGCACAGCCCATCGCCCCTCTCGCCCTAGGGGCTGGCCAGCCTCCTGCATCCCTGCATGTCTGAGGCCTGGGCTGAATCCCCCACTGGGAGCTTTTGTCAGTCGTGAGCAGAGGGTGAAACCAACCCTGTCCCAGGGCGGCAGGCGCTGGCGCTCCTGGGGCGGGCTAGGTACCAGATTCTGAACAGGGCGGTGAGTTTATGGAGGTCCCAGAGGACCACTGTAGTAGGGATCATGTGATCTGTGCCAGTACTGGGCCGTGGATGGGACGAGGTGGGAAACAGGCCCCGTTGTGTGTTTCCAGGCACTAGCTCTGTGGCCACTGCAAAGGAACATGTCCGTGGGTACCAGAGTCTGGACTTCATTCGCTGGGGAGACTGCTGCTCCATGGTAGGGGAGAGCTAGAGGCCAAGGGCTGCTCTCACCCACGCTCCTGCAAGCCCAGCGTGACCTCACCGGAGCATGCTGGCTCCCTGGGGATGCGCACGGGTGGAGCTGAGCCTGGAAATGGCAGAGCACAGCCCTGGGGGGGGGCTTTATTTTCTCCTTCCCAGGAGAAGGGTGAGTGGGGGGCTCCCTGCCCATTCCCCACCAGCCTGGCGCTGCCCGCTGCTCAACCCCCGCCTGGCCTCTGGCAGCTCTGGGTAATGTTTTCCCCGCTGTGGCCATTTCATCTCCCGGTGTCTCCTCTCCTCTCCGTGCTGTGGCTTCCTGATACAAACTTGATTTCTGTACTGAACCGTGTACAGTGATGGGCATACGAATGAGTGTCAAAGCAAACAAATGCATGGAATAAAAAGCCAGTGTACTTCAGCCCGTCCCGGGCGTGTTGTCGGGTGCTGTCGTCTCTGCCGCATTTCTACTAGCTGCTTAACTGGCTGATGAGTTAGTGTCTCTGAAGAGACACTGCAGCTGGACCAGAGGCCCTGGCTCACCAGCCAGGAGGCGCCTGTCCGCCTGTGCACGCCCAGCCAGGGACGCCGGCCTTGTGTGCTGTATCTTTTCATAGAAGAGCTGTTTTTCATCAGCTGACAAAGATCCAGCCTCTACCACCCTGTGTCTCTCAAACAGCTTTCCTTCCCCTCCACAAGGAGCCATGGCTCTGTCTCCCGGTGAGCTCTGCCCCAGGGCTTGCCCCCTGCCCTCCTGCTGGTGAAGTCAGGAGTGGGGAAACCCCTTTCTGTCCAGAGCAGGGTTCCCCCCAACTCCTCCCCTGCCAGCTGTTCTGCTTTGTACTTTGGAAAAATCTCCTCCTCCCCTGTCCCTTGTAGCCCCAGGTGCCTTTCAGAAAGCAGCCCTGTGCTGGCAGGGGAGTGACGAGCCATGCAATCAGCAAGGAGAGGTGGACTCCAGCCCCTGCGGGCAGCCCGCCTCCTTTGGTCGGAGGGCTGAGCCGTTACTGGCACACGTTATGTTCACCAGCCCCGGGTGATGACCTAGCAAAGAGGGCGAGGCCCGGTGGGGACACAGTCTGCACTGTGGCAGCCCGAGCACGCACCAGACACGCACACCACAGGGTCATACCCTGCTTGGGCTGGGCGCCTCACTGAGCGATGGAACAAGAGTCTTGTGCTCAGGTAACTGCAGGAGCAAATACTCAGCTTTAGGCTGTGGGGACAAGGAGATCACACGTCAGTCCTGCTGCAAGTCTCCCTCTGCCACATGGGCAAACCAGCCCCACCAGGGCAGCCGGGCAGGCACTTCCCCTGGTGCGGATCCACACCGTTGTGTGGGATTCATGCAGATGTAACTGAGCAGAGCTGGACTTGAACAGCTGAAGCTGTTCCCGGCAAGGTGGCGACGTTTCCCCCCTGGAGAGCTGGGGGCAGAGCTCTCCAGCAGAGAGCTTATGTCCTGCAGTGACTCAGTGTGACGGGGCGATCGGTGGAGCCTTCTTCCCGCTGCTCCTCTAGGCAGGGAGCTATGTGACAAGGCCCCATCCCTGTTAGCACTGATTTAGTTTAACTAAGGTGCCTCCCAATCCCTCCCAGTCTGTTCTCCTTTCCCCTGGGGTGGTGCTGGCAGCTCCCTGCAATTGTAGGGAGAGGAGACAGTGCCCGGAAGCCCCAAGCGTTTCTGCCAGTGCTCTCCCCTGGCAAGGTGCAAGCAGACCACGCCCCAGTCACCAGCCTCCCAGCTTCCACTCCCCTCCTCGCTCTGGGTGCCACAGGGGAACACGTTTCAGCGGTGCCCTCCGCTCACTCTGCTCCCTCCACGCCCGGGACCTCTCACCAACAGCACCCGGCGAAACCGTACCTGCCTCTGTGACGCTGGAGGTCACATGACCGGAACCACCGTTACCTAAACACACCACCCGGGATGGGTTCGGCAAGACCGTCTGAGCACCCGGGGCAAGGCTGCGTGTTGGAAGTATCCAGAGCCTGGGGCCACGGGCTTTTTGAAGTCCGTGGGGCTCGGTGCTGGGTGCACGCCAGAGCGCGGCTGCGGCAGGGTGCTGGGGTGTGCCCAGCCGCTCACTGTCCCCGCCTCTCCGGAGGAAAAGAGGAGGTGGAAAGAACAGCATTTGTAAAAGGAGACGGACCAGGCCTCCCTGCCGCCCTCCTGCCTTATTAGCCAGGGTCCGACCTAACCTCAGCTGGGATGGGACCATGTAAGGGAGCGACTGATCAGAGTCAAGAAACACTTCTGAGTCTGTCTGCCGCTTCCCCAAACGAGGCCGCATCATCAGCTGGGCAACTCACCAATCACGTTATTAATAACTCACTTAATGCCCCTCCACAGGGACCATTTAACCCCGTGGGATCACTGACATGTTGGGGGCCCAGTGACTGCTGCCAGCTTCCTTAAGTTGACAGGGCCTCAAGGCGTCCCTCCCACAGACCTGTAGGAACAGTCCCCGTAGCATCGCGGAGGCCCTGCTTTAGGGGGACTTGGGACCTTGGTGCATGAGGCGGCATGAAGGGCTGGGCCGGGCCGGAGCACCGTTCCCCCAGCACTTTTCAGTTGATGCCCGAGAGGCTGGAGGGAGGCTCCGCTGGCTGAGTAAGCACCCTGGTGGCAGCTGCAGGAGCAGCAAGGAAGCAATGAGGACTGAGGCTGAAGCTCACCTGGACAGGGCTGGTACATAGCCAGGGGGCTGAGGGCAGACGGGCTGCAGGGAGGAGGGCTGGAGTCACTCTGAAGCTCGGCAGAGCAGGCCCACAGGGAAGGGTCAACCTGGAGGAGCCTGCTCGAGGCAACGTAGGAGGCAGTCCAGGACAAGAGTAGGCAGGTGGGGGACAGATCTTTGCTGCTGCTGGGAGGCTCCCGGGCAGGCTCAGTTTTCCCTCCCCGCCTCCGAGGAAATGGCACCATTGATGGGCAGTGAATGGGATGGCAGTAGACAGACAGACACATGGGAGAACTGCAGTGACCTGCCCAGAGGCCCAAGCCATGAAGAGGGAGCTGCTGAGTCTGAAGAGAGACCTTGAGCCCCTGCACGAAGGAGCATCAGACTGGCAGAGCTTATCCCAGCCATGCCCACGTGAGGGGGCACTTGGGTTCTGCATTGCCATGCGTGCCCTGCAGGTGCCCTGCTGCCTCGTGGACTCTGCAGCCCGTATTAGGTGCCTAGGTTCCTTGGACAAGATATGGAGAGAAACGGGGCTGAAGCATGGGGCTGTGCAGAGCCACTCACTGAGCCGCCAAACCCAGCCAGCAGGTGAGGCCCAAATGCAGCAAGAGCCTCAGCCTTGCACTCCCGTGAGCTGGGCTCCAACGCTGGCCCGGAGGGAGGTGTCTCTCCTGACGCGGGACTCTCAGCGACCTGAGCCAGGGCAGAGCTTTACCTCCTCCCTCCCCCCGAAAAGGGGAAGGTGCTAGTGGTCCCTCTTCTGCAGCTAGCTGAGCGGGAGGGGTCTATTGTTCATGGGAGACAGAGGCTCCACGTCCCCCTTGGCCTGGGAGATGGAGTTTGAACCCCCTACGTTTGGCATTAGGATTCAGTCTCCTCCCAGGCACTGCCCTGACCTCTGGCTTGAGTCGCTTTCTCTTGCTTGGGCCCATGCCCAGTGCAGCGTGTTATGCAATGTGCAGCAGCGTCACAAGGAGACAGACACTCCACAGCTCCGTGGGTTGGGCACTTGGCTGGGTTCCTGACCCTACTCCGCTCTGGCAGAGAAGGGAACTGGGTCAGCCACAGCCCAGGCACACCTCGTGTTGGTGCGGGGGCGGATGCGCCAGTGGCTAGACTTTGGGCAGGCCTCTGAGCCTGCCTCCTGTGCGACTGCTTTGCCGAGCCGAGAGTCCTGGGATCCACCAGGGAGAGGAGTCGCCCAAGCATTACCCAAGAGGAACACGGGCCCTGGGCCAAGAGGTGAGGGAGTACAGCTGAGCTGCTGGCTGGCAGCACCATAATGTAACTACACGTCACCTTCTTGGGGGGAGGGGATACCAAATAAGGCCACCGCAGTGGCATGTAACCTCACAAAAGGGAGCTGCACAACAACGAAAACTCTAGGCCATGCCTACGTGACCACATTGCCGGCTTAGGTTACATCAGCCACCGTGGGGAACAGCCTTCCTTGGAGGCCCGGGACCGCAGAAAGAAAATTCCAGGTTGTGTTGGTGTTCCCAGAGCAGCTGGAGGAGCCCCAGTTTTGGGGCTCAAGAAACCAGCAGTGAGTGGTGGCGTCACCTTGCAATGCAGGTTTGGGATGATGAGCACCAGCTGCAGAACTTCTGGCTTGACTTGCCCCAGCCCTCCCGGGCAGGGACAACACCGCGGGACCTGCACAGTTGGCTAAGAACCCAGCCACGCCAGACTGCGTCACCTCAATCACTTTGAAGCCAGAAACCCAGCATTAAGGGCAGCTACCATGCACGTGTGCAGGGCCACAAGTCCCTGCCGGCGGTGCAGGACTGTGCAGCTGGGCAATAGGGCCAGCCCGAGAAAAGGGCTGTAAGGGCTCCGGGAGATGGCGAAAGGGCATTTTAATAGGGAGCCAGGGTGGTGCATGTTGCTGTAGGGCGCTCGGCCTGGCCTTGGCTCTTTTCCAGCCCAGCGTGACTCTCGTGATTGCTAGGTGTAGGAAACGGAACACTGTCCGTGCGCCTGTGGGTGTGTCTGCATGCTGGCCTGGGGCAGGAAACAGGCCGCAGTCAGATCTGCTCGGCCCCAGACCGCATCTGTTGTGAACCAGTACAAACAGATTCTGTTCCAAAGTGGGAATTTTATTCTGTGCTGGGAACGAGGCAAATCCAACATTTTGCACGTAAGGAATTCAGGAAACAAAGGGGAAAGGACAGTCGCTTGCGAGTTGCGGGTCCGTCTGCCAGCCTTGGCTCTCACAAGTCAGCGCACCGGCAGCTCTGGGAGCCTTTCAATACCCCTGTCCGGGGGAGTGGGCAGGGTCGTGCCGCTCTTGCTCACGGCCCAGGGACTGCAGAGGTCTGACAATGGATTTGCCAGGGGCTGCAGCGTGGGCTTCTCAGATCCGCAGGTTCCCAAGTCAGCAGCATCTTTGCTGCCTGAGAAGCCCAGCTAGGGGCTAGTGCATCCCTCTCCTTTTCCCTCCTGCTGTCTGCAAGGGCCACTCTCCAGGGCCTGGTCACATTCTCCAACACAGCACAGGCTTGCGGAAACTCCTGCCACAGCCAGTCCACTGTATCTGGCTTAGGTGAGAGGAGGGGGAGACCCTGAAGGTCCCACAGCAACAGCACTAGGTACAAGAAATATAAAAAGAAACTGAAGGGGAGGGGTAGCTTCCTTTCTACCAGGCCTTGGACAGCTGCATGCACACCAGAGCGGTCAGTGTGGGTCCTGGTGGGACATCACCTGGAGGCCGGTAACAGCTGATGTAAGTAACAGTGTCAACACTGGCATGCTGTCACCTGTGACTCTGTGCCACTTGGGCAGGTGGTGTTCAATCAGTGTAGTGGAACAGTTTGATCAGCAGGAGCAAAATTGACAGACACTTCCAACTGCCTTGCCTCACCCTAACTGTGGCAGGGAGACCAGACCCACGTTAAACTAATTCATCAAAATGCCTGTGAGCTGGCTGGATACTTTTAAAAACCAACAGTGAGAAGACCAAACAGGTATTGCGACAGCTGAACAGCCTAGAAGAGATGGTCAGAGTCAAAAGGTGTATCTTAAAAACTGGAAGTCTCCTGCTGAGGAAAATAAAAAGGACTCTGGAAAGTCAAGCAGAAACAGGACTAAGGCTGGCCAAAAAGTTTTCTGGCTTTTGCTAGTTGCTCTTCAAATTCTAACAGGGTATCTATATGCAGGTGGGCAGACCTGTTCCAGTAGCCATGGTATACTGGGACTTCCAGAAAGCCTGGGACAAGGTCCCTCTCCAAAGGCTTTTAAGCCAAGTGAGCTGGCATGGGAAGGTCTCTCATGGATCAGTAACTGGATAAGGTAGGAAACAAACAGTAAGAAGAAAGTCCATTCACACAGAGGAGAGAGGTAAATAGCTGTGTCCCCCAGAAACCTGAGAGATCAGGGCTGTTCAGCGTTCACAAGTGATCTGGAAAAAGAGGCAGGCAGTGAGGCAGGAAAGGTTCTAGATACGAAATTATTCAAGATAGTTAAGTCCAAAGAAGACTCCGAAGAGTCACCCAGAGAGCTCTCAACGTGTTTGACTGGGCATCAAAATGGCCAGGGCTGCCCCTATGCACAGCCAGAATATGAGGCTGCGTAAGGCACCGCCAGGACACCAGAGAGCAGCCAGGCATTTAACCCTCTCCTTGCTGGACTCCCCAGGTAAGTGCCATGGGGAGAGGATGGGAAGAGCGTGTGAGGCACCTGGCTGGGGATGGGAAAAAATTACTTGCAGGGGGTTGCATAGGGCCCCATAAATTCTAAGGACAGCCCTGAAAATGGCAGATGAAATCCAGTGTTGATAAATGCAAAGTAATAAAAGTTGGAAAATACAATCCCACCTGCCGCCACAAAATGATGCGATCTAACTGGCCTGTTATTGCTCCAGAACGATCCTGGAGCCAAGCAGGATAATTCTCTGAAAACATCTGCTCAACGGGCCACAGCGGGAGTATGAAAAAGGAACACGACATTCGTAAAGGGATAGAGAATCAGAGCGTCAATATCCTGTCACTTGATAAATCCATGCGACACAGACACCTTGAATACTGCCGGCAGGTCTGGCTGCGCCCCCTCAAAAGAGGAATCAGAACTGGAAAAGGTACAGAAAAGGGCAACAGCAATGACAGGGAGTAGGAACAGTTTCCACACAAGGAGAGACTTGGACTGTTCAGCTTAGAAAAGTGGGGGATAAGGTGGGGATCAAGGCAGAGGTTGATAAAATCACAAATGCAGTGAAGAAAGTGTGTTATTTGCCCCTTCACGTAATGAGAACCTGGGTGCACCTGATGAAATTAACAGGCAGCAGGTTTAAAACAAAAGGAAGCACTTCACACACTGCACAATCCACCTGTGGAACTCCTTGCCAGGGGATGTTAAGGCCAAAAGTGTAACTGGGTCCCAAAAGCCTTAGGCAAGCTTGTGGAGGGCCGGCCCATCAATGGCTATTGGCCCAGCTGGCCAGGGATGCAACTCCAGGCTCTGGGTGTGGCTAGCCTTGGACTGCAGTAGTGGGATCCGATGATGGGATGAATCATTCAATAACTGCTCTGTTTGCTCCCTCTGGGGCACCTGGCATAGCCACTGTCCAACAACAGGCTGCTGGGGGAGGTGGGCAGCTGTTCTCAACCCGTCTGGCTGTTCTTAGGAGACAAGTGAGGGAACTTGCTCTGAGGCTCCAGCTGGGCGCTGGTGAGTTAGCCAGGGTAAGCTGGGGGAGGGTTAGAGGTTCAGATTGCTGGACTCTGGCACCTAAAGCAGCTGTGAGTTGCCTACATGCCTCGGTGGGTCTGGCCCGAGATGTTTTGGCCCAAACGCTCCTCCTGGGCATGCTCTTTATTAGGGACATTAAGTGGCTATCCGGGAAGCATGAGGCTTACTGGTTAACCAGCCCTTGCTGGTGAACTCTGGTGGCAGCTGGTTAGAGCAGCCCCAGCCACGGAGGGGCTGGTGGGCTGGGCAGTGGGACCCCACGGCCCTGGCAGGCCCTAAGTGAAAATGGTTACCCACTAGCGTTTAACTGACTGTCTTAACCTCCCTGTTTACGTTGTAGGCACTGGCGCTACAGGAGCGGCTCCCGTCGACTTCAAGAGGCCAGCCTGATGGCTGGAGGGGACGCCAGCCAGCGTGGTGGCTCTGAACAAGGTTATAGAGCGGGACAGGGACTGCCCGGTAGGGTGTAGCACGTCCCCCGCGCCAGGCGCTATCCCAGGAGGCGTCGAGGGCAGTCCGGGTACTGAGCAAAGGCCACGAGGTGAGTTTTATGCTCTGGAGGTTTCCCTGACCATCTGCTGCAGGGAAGTCCAGGCCTCGGTTTGAAGCCGTCAGGACAAGGCAGGTCCCGAAACACGGACACAGATGGGCTGCTGCCCCAGACACGTGGCTTGGGACGAGACCGGGAGAGAGGTGCTGCCCGGATACCTCTGTTCAGAAACAGGCAGGTAAAAGCCCCAGGGCTGAGGGGCGACCCGGTTTAGCGGAGGATTCCTGCAACGAGGAACCATATGCCAGTGAAACCGGAGGCAGGCTCTTCCCGGGTCCAGGCGCGTTATGGAAGCAGCAGGAGGTTTAGGACCCGCTGCTGAACACAGGGGATTTATGAAGCAAGGCTGGGAGGGGCCACCATTCCCAGATTCAGGGACACCGAAGAGCACAACCCGGGACGTGCTAAGGTGGGAAAGGTGCCGGAGGAGCAAGGAGCAGTGGCAGGAAAGCGGCTCCGCTGGGCGGCAGTGTTGCCTAGAAGCGCCCTGAGCCAGAAGGAAGGGACGGGCCAGCAACGACAAGTCTGGCCTGGGCTCCAGCCCGGGCATGGAGCCTCCCTGCTAAGCCCCCAGGCGCCATCACCCTGGCAGTGGCGCTTGCAGCATTGACAGCCCCGCTGCACAGCGCCCGGCGACGGGAGCAGGGATACGCAGTAGCCCAGCAGGAGGCTCAAATGCCGCCCACCAGCACGAGCTCAGCTCCCCCGCGCTCTGCTCCAGCACCGCCCCGCCTGCCCCAGGGGCCTGCTGTGTCTCCCAGAGCCCGGCGGGCAGGCGCTCCCGCCTGGCACCGACACTTGTCCCAGGCTCACTGGCAGCTCCCCGGTCAGTCCCGTCTGCACAAGCACCACTGGAAAGGAGACCAGCCCGCCTCCGCCCAGACTCAACGGCCACTGTGCTCCGGCCTGGCCCAGGAGGCAGCAATTAAACCAGCCGCTGGCCCCACAAGGCCCAGTCGGACACTGCGAGCAGCTGCGCCCCCGCCCGTCATGTGCTCTTGCTGCCGTTGCGCAGGCCAACGCCCTGGGCCTTTGCGTCCAGTTTCAGGTGTGTCCGGCTGAATTTCTTAATCAGGGTCCCCGGGAGCAAGGCCGCCACGGCCATGGCCAGCAGCTGCAGCAAGGTGCCCCAGGACCACAGGGCATCCAGGGAGGTGATCTGCGAGAGGATGGCGCCCGTCTGCACACAGATGAAGTTGTAGGGGATCAGACCTGGAAGAGTCGGAGGGAGAGGCCTGTTACTGGACAGCCGTTCCCACTGCTACGTGTGCGCTCCGGACGGCTCTGGCCACGCACCCGCAGGGCACCTCTCCCCTGCCACCAGCGAGAGCACAGCTCAGTGCCCCGGGGGCTCACTTGCTGCGCCAGCACAGAGGGAGACTAACCCCCCGAAGCAGGAGACAGGCTATCCGCCCTGGGGAAGGCTTTCTGGGCCCCATCTGATCTGACACAGCTGGGGTCCTGGCTCCACTCCTAGCGCCTGACGCAGCCACGGCTGTGCAGTGACCTACAGTGCAGTGCCAGGAGAGAGGCTGGCGCACATGGGGCTGGGCCAGGAGTGAGCTCCTGCAGGGCCAACACACGGGTTTGTGTCGACGGGGATAAAGCGCTCGGGTTGGACAGCCAAGCAGCAAGGCCGTCTTCTCCATGCTCCTTAGGAACCATCGTCCCCCAGACACGCCGCTAGCAATGGGCTGAGTTCTCCCCAGGACCAGCCACGTCGCCCCGAGAAGAGGTCACCCCGTCTTACCGAGAAGGACGGAGAAGAAGAATTGAGAAACTGGGATGTTCAGGATCGGAGACGCCAGGTTCAGAAACCAGTTGGGGGTCATGGGGAAAAGTCTCAGAAACAACAAGAAGAAAAACAAGCTGCTCCTGTTCTGCTCTACCTGCCATGGGACAGAAAACCAGGTCAGCGCTGCCACGGACGCCTGCCATGGCACTGCACCCGCCCGAATCAAACCGCACCCGCCACAGCTCAGCCCCCCCCAAGCCAGAAGCCCCGTGGCCGGGCCAGTTCCCGGGGTGTGACGGGCCAGTGGAGGGGGCGGGGAGTCTCTGGCAGAGACGGGAGCTGAACAACCCCTGGCAGAGGCAGCTGCATTTCCTGCACCTTCCCCTGCTTTCCCTCAGCGCCATTTGGTTCCCAGCCACTCGGGTCTAACGCGGCAGCCGAGTCACAGCGCAGGGGCAGGATGAGCGCGCGGCCTTAGCAGCTCCTTACGGCCCAAGCGTGCCTTTTGCTGTGCCCATGCAGCAGCACGGGGGACAGAATCAGGGTGCGATCAGCCAGATGCGATCCACGCCCGCAGGGCAAGTGCCAGCCAACACTTAACCCCCCTTCCCTGAGACCTCTTCCACTAGGCAACACTGCCTGGCAGCAGCATTTGCATGCTTGGGCCTTAGGAAAAGGCCTGGCTGGAGCGCTCCCCGGGCTGTGCTTGGGTATCGATCCATGCTAACAGCTCGGAGAGCCTATGGGAGGCTTTGCACTTAGTGCCCACACTGGGGGGGGGTTAAAAAGGACGAGGCCAAAGCAAGCTCCTCCTTCCTGCACCAGGCACCTGCCACTACGCGCCACTGCCTCCCTCAGCCTCCACGCTGCATTCACCATGTTATCCCGCAGCTACAACCAGGCCGACGCTCCCGTGCAGAGAACGTCAGCCACCCCTGGGCCTTGCCCCGTTTAAGCAGACCCAAGGCGGGGGTGGGGTAAAGCAGCTTCCAGCCCAGGAAACGCCCCCCGCTCCGCTCACAGGCAGTCCTCGCGGGGGACAGCAGGTAGGCCGGAGAGCAGGCTGGGCACCAGGGCAGGAGGTCCCTGGGCAGAGCCAGTCACTGATCTTTAAATGGGAATACGGAGTAGACTCAGTTTCCAAGTTCCCATTTGCAGAATTCAACCGTTGCTTGAGGGCCGACTCCCGGGAGCGCCGAGCCTCGCTCCATTTTCACGGCATTCGGTTCCTGCCGGCTGTACGGGTCCAGCAGGCTTACGGCCGAACGAGCCCGTATCGGCCTGGGCATCGAAGTGACTTACCAAGCTCCGGCGAGTCGCCCTGCCTGGAGGGAGGTTACTAGGACAGGGCCTGCTGGCGAGAAGCACGAGCCCAGGTGCGTTTACATTGGGAAAGCAGCACAGAGTGACCGACACACTAACATGGACCCCCCCGCCGCTCTTCCAGTTCCTTTCCAGAGCAAGCTGGGCTGACGCTAGAAGGCCCGGCCATGCCCACGCTCTCGGACAGGAGAACCTACCCCATTATCCAAGGGTTAACAGCTGTGGGTGGGTCTCGCCCTGCAAAGACCCTGCTGCTGACGGTTTGGGTCCGGCGGACGGGTACCAAAACCAGAAGGACGCAGAGGACTAAGGAGCAGCCACGGGGTCGCTCACGGCTCAGCTCTGGTCAGCCGGCCCCGGGCCTGAGCAGAGGGGTTGGCGGTGGGGATCTCTTTACCTTCCTTTGCAGCATGGCCACTCTCTCAGGAAACCAGCAGACCACGAACTGTTTCCCAAAGGCCGCGGAGAGCACGTAGCAGCAGGTGGCGCCCACCGATGTCAAAGCAGAGCACAGCAGCAGCCCCGTCCATGGTCCAAAGAGAGCTCCAGCGAGGATGTTCTGGCAGAACAGAGGCAGGGGCTGAGACCTTACGACAGACTGGAGCAAAGCATCGAGCAAGGGGTACGCCAACACAGCCAGCCCAACCCTCCTGGGCCACGTGGCGGCCAGGATAGGGACCCAGCCGTCTCCTTTTCTCCCCTGGGGTGCGGCGCCGAGGCCGGGTGTGTGCTTTCGGTATGAACGCTCCAGCGGCAGGCACGCCCATGCAGACAAGGCCGGGAGCTGGGGGATGTCGACCATGCCAAGGCAGGAGGGAGCCCTGTTGCTGTCACATGAGCCCCGGGCACACGTGGGGCAGGGCAGCACTGAGCTCCGTGGGGCCCCACCGTAATGCAAGCGGCCACATCGCCTGGCTCAGGGCAGGAGAGCTGTGTCTGGACTGAGCACCGCAGTCCTGTCCTCGAGTCCGGGAGCTCTGCTGCCTCAGGGAGGAGATTCACTCAGGCCCTGAACTCCAGGCTTGCAAGGCCCCACGCTGGGGTTACCCCAGCGCCTGCACTGTGCAGCCAACACCTTAGCATCAGCCAACGACCGGCCCAGGCCCACAGCCACTTTGGCTGCTGCAGAAACGTACCAGCGAGGGAGCATATACAACCGATATACAGCTGTCCAGGGGCAGGAACCAGGAAGAACCAGCCCCAGAAAACCCTGCCCAGCAGTCAAGGGCCATCGTTGGGCGGGAGCCTGCAGCCACTGACCTCACCCCCGGCCGCTCAATATCTCTACATTCTGGCTAAGAATAAGTCACTACAGAGCGTGTGTCTGGAAAGCCTGGCTGTGTCGTCTGGGGAGGGGGGCGCCGCCGAGGTAGAGGAACAGCGCACAAGTTCCCCGTGCGAGGCTCTGACCCTGGCACTACACACGGGGATAGAAAGGAGCAGGGACGAGCAGCCTCCTCACTAACCCTGGATGGTTCACCCCCTGCAGAGTTTGGTACCTGCCGCTGGCTGGTCCCAGGCGAGGGGCGGCCTAGGCACGTCTCAAGCCCTGGCAGCCCCCGACAGCTCACACGCTCAAGGGACAGCACAAAGCCTACAGAGCAGAGCCTGGGCCACCTGGAGGCAAGAGGACGGGCCACGATGGGGGTTCCCAATCAGTGCGAGAGACCAGGAAGACCCCCGGCAAGTGGGGTGAGGGACAAGGAAGTGCGCAGGCGCGACGGGCTGCATACCAGGAAGCTGGAGCCGGGGATGGCGAAGGACTGCTTGTAGAGGTAGGCAGCGCAGAATAGCAGCAGCACGTAGTTCTGGTGCTCTTGCTTATAATCCTGTAGAAACTCAGCAAGCTCTCGCAGCTCCTCCAGGTCGGACGGGAACTTGAGGGACCTGGGAAGGAAGAGACACACCCAGCTAAAATAAGAACACCAGGTCCATCTAGCCCAGTGTCACCGCCCAAGCCAAACAGCTGCACCTCATTTTACAGATGGGGAAACCGAGGCAGATTAGGTGACATCAAGTCGGAGAAGTCTGTGGCACATTGTCTAGTGACTCAGGGACATTCTCATTTGAATACCTGGCTTTCTAGGACACCTCCCAGCAGACTCTGGACCGACCTAGGACTTGTCTTAACGTGAACAGCAGTGCTACATTGCAGAGAAGGCTCCTGCTTTATCTACACAGAGCACCCACTTGGCTGGACAAATGTTCCCAGGCCTGTCCTTTGGTGCTGCTCAGCCGACCCCGGCAGCTTGCATAGAACAAGCTGAAACTGCCAGAACCGGAGAGCGTTTTCCCCACCTGCTATTCAGCAAACCAACAATGAACTGTCCGTTTTTGCATCCAGCCTGGAGCAGGACTGAAAACGCAGCGTGCGGGGCAGCGCTAGACGGGTCTGGAGCCAGTGCACAATCACCGTGTGGCTTGCGAGCAGCTGACATTCCTCGCCGGGGGGAGCGCCGGAGGCCCCAGCGCCAGGGTCACTTGGCCACCGCAGTGCGGACTATCCCAGGTCGCTGCGGCCCAGCTCAGACTGCTGGCTACACTCTGGACCTGGTGTTTGGGCTGAGGCTGGAGGTGTGACAACTGGAGAGATTTCCCATCGCAGGGACTGATTGCTGCATGCTGTGATTTAAGGCTGGGGCACCAACGTTCCCCGTAAACTGGGTGCTTGTGCAGCCGATCAGGAGAGATTCAAATGCCGCCCAGCTGATTAGCAGCATGCACAGCCAGGTTTCTATTGGTGGTGCACATTCACACGCGCCTTGGTGCATATAAAGATTATTCAGCATCTGGATGGAAAATTTAGAGGGAAATTTGCTAGGTGCTTTGATGGCTCATCCCCAGAGATCAATTGGACCTGGTCATTCTTGAGGAATAATATTATTCAACCAGCAGGCTGGTGTGACCAGGAGTGTATGTTGATCTTTTATCTTCAATTGTTGGGTAGGGGCCGTGTACATCTTCCTCCTTGGTGTCCACCTCACGTCATCATAGTTCACATTGCTCTTCTGGCAATGGGTGGAGGAAGCTCAGGTGGCAGGAACCTCACAGTGAATTGGACAAACGGCTTCAGAACGTGACTTGAAATCTCATCTTTGCTTCCCCCATGGTGTCCCCCAAGTCCCTATCAGATGGTTTATGCCGATGAGTGAAGGAATATCTTTGTGAGTGCAAAAGATGCTCGGTGGCAAAAGTCTTGCTCAGTGGTAATTACAAGTCCCTCCCCCACTGGGAGGAAACAGCTGTTATTCTAAGCTTCCCAAGTATTTCTGGAGAGTCACACTGAATTGTCTCTGGCTGGGGGTTATGACAGCTACACCCATTCCAGTCCAAGGGCTGTTGGGATCACCACATTGCACAATCTACTCTCTGGACTGGCATCTGACCTGACTGGGTGAAAGCCAATAGGGTGACACACATCCACTGTCATCTACAAGGAAACACCCATAGAATGCAAGGCAGGTAAAGAGAAAGTACATCTACGATCACTGCCATCAGCCACGCTCATACATCAGGTATCAGAGGGGTAGCCGTGTTAGTCTGAATCTGCAAAAGCGGCGAGGAGTCCTGTGGCACCTTATAGACTAACCGAAGTGTTGGAGCACGCTCATACAGGAAACAAGAAATAATTGTAAGACGTACAAAACCTACTCAGTTACCAGGTCTGTTCAAAGCTGGAGAAACTCTGTTACAGAGAAAGATAAAAGGAGTTTAACAGAGGGAGACCCATTCTTAGACGACATGGCCTGAATCCCACCTCAAAGCTAACTGTGCGTTAATTTACTCAGAGAAAAATCAAGGAGCTCATTTGACTGTCCCACTTTTTGTCTTTGCTCTAAGCACCTGTTTGCTTCTCTTCTCCCCGAAGAGCTAAAAAGAGCTGGGCCTACACAGCTCATTTAAATATCAGCACATCCTTCTTACAGAACCAGCCAGCAGCGCAGAAGATTTCAGCATGTGCCTGGGGCCATCTGTTGGCACTCGGATTCCAGAAGGGAGTCATCTCCAGAGTCCTGAAAATCTACAGCTACCTGCAGACGTGGATGCAGAAATCTGCGGCTCATTTTTGTGAATCCAGATGCGGATACAAATTTTGCACTTGGTCCCCTGCCAATCTGCAGATACTCATGGGTGGATGTGGATGTGGGTATCCACGGCTCTTTTTGGCAGCTACAGACGCAGACATGCCACTACTCATCTCTAGTTCTACCACATCATTAAAGGGGTTTACTTTCCGTGCTGCACAGTAGAGTTCTACACTTGGGCAGGCAGAGACCTCTTCACACCACATCTTTTTGTTTCGGTAACAGCCAAAGCTAAATGCTTTCCAAACAGAAAAGAGGGCACAACTGCAGCCCTGAAAGGCGGGTAATATAAAGACAAACAGACCCAGACTAGGGAAAAGAGAGAGAAAAATATTAGTGATAGCAAAATTTGCCTTATTGTTAAAATAATATTAAGCTAATAAGCCAGCTGGTCTTGCCCTGACAGTAAGGCAGAGGCAGGCCTTCAACAAGGTCAGATCCGCAGTGGGTATGAATTGTCCTTACTCCATTGAGCGGTTGGAGCTATGACAACGTGCACCAGCTGAGGTTCTGCCCCAGAGCACAGGGGCCTTGAGAGCAAACGTAGGTAACACACCGCAAATGGTATGTTACAATCCACAGGTAAATGATGCAGTGAGAGCTGGTCCCTGCGGACAGGGTAACTATTGCTTGGCTTTGGCTTGTTTCCTGGCTGGTAATACCTGGTGTTGGGGCAGCGACAGGCTCAAAGCTGTCCAAACCTTTGAACAACAACTGTGTTAGGCGAGGCTAAAATCGAATGCTTGCTGTGAAAAAAGGTAGTTTGATTAACAGTTCCATGGCCTTAAACCTGCCACCTTGAGCGGTCACTTCCCAGGACCCTAGTGTCACAGTGCTGAGGAGCAAAAGACCCTTTTGTGCAACAGAGGTGCCTCAAGGAGGATGTTCTCTTTGACGGTTCTCCGCTTCAGAATTCACTCTTCCTAGGCCTCAGCGGGCCCCAATAGGCTGTCTGTCAGAGGCCATTACACACAGCTCCTTTCACTGGGTCTCTTGGGAAGGTGACACTGAGGGCAGCTATTTCAGGAGCAAGGTCTCTTCTTTCTACAGTGCTGCTCTAAGGACTAGGCACAGTCTACATTTCAAAGATTGACAGAGCTAAGTTTTCAACAAGTATAACCTCCCCCCACAAACCCTTGAGTGGCATAGTTATGCCAATACAACTGCCACTGCAAACATCTGTGAATAGGAGAACACTACGGCT
>JANRFK010004149.1:167716988-167732034 GCA_030068395.1 Apalone spinifera
CCCTCCACATGCAAACAGGTACAAAGGTATATTGAGAGGTAGGCTAGAGGAATGGAAATATATCAGATCTATAGGTCATTTCTCATTTCAAGGTGTAGTTAGATTCTTGTGTAACTGTTACAAAGAATCAAGTAAGACAGATCTGAACAAATACAATAGTGTAAACTGTCTATGGGAGTTGGTTGAGAAAGTTACCCATTATATACAAATATCGCTAGGGATAATATAGCTCAGACCTTTCAGAAAGTACCATGTCACAAGTATCTAGAGGTATGGGAATATAAGGGTACTCAAACAACCTTAACTATGCTTTATAGAGCACACAATATTGATCCAAATGATCAAAAATCCCTGAGTCTGCCTTCCTGAAATTATGATTAAAAATAATTAGGGAGAGTACGTGGTTCTACTGGCTTCTCTGAGGCGTGGGATTTACCTTCGAAGATTTTCTCTTTAACCATGAAGCTTAATGTTAGAAATGTTTGTAGAAAACGGAGAGTGTCACGTAGTAACAGGACTGCAGGAGCTGGGGATTTACGGACCCAGGGCTTCCCTCGCCCCAAAAACAACCCCCCCCCAATGCAAATTGACAACAGGGCGGGGGCAGCCTTCTTCCCTCCCCCGCTCCTTAGTACTGGGGGGAGGGTCGCTGCGCAGCTACCCCAACTGTGCCCATCCCCGTATTGCCCTGTAGGGTTCCCTCCCCTCGAGCTGGCACCTCCCACCATCACGTGCCCACGGGGAGCCGCAAACCACGCTGCTTTGCAACCAGCTGATGGCCAAATGGTGCGACAGCCGCGGGGGACGGCCCCAGCCAGCAGCGGTGGAGGTGGCGGCCGAGCGCTGCCAGGGCCGAGCAAGGAGGAGCCGGGGCGGAGGCAGTGGTGCTCGGGCGGGCGACCAGCCAGGGAGCGCAGCGCCCGCGCTGACCCCCATGACGGGGGTGCTTGCCCCTCCCGGATCCCCCAGCCTCCCGCCCGAGCTGAGCACTCAGCACCTCCTCCCCCTGATCCCTCCGGCCCCAGACCCGCCTCTTTCCCCTCCCCTGCAGCAGCGTCCAGGTGCGGAGTTCAAACCAGAGCAATGGTGTCCAACACGGCCGAGAGGGAGATCCCTCTGCTTGGGGGGCACATGGAAGGGGCTGCTGCTGGCAGGTGGCTGTGGATGTGGGGCGGAAGGGGTGGCACAGTACACACAGATATGGCCGGAATGCTGCCCCTGGAAACGTGCCGCCCCAAACACATGCTTGGTTTGCTGGTGCCTAGAGCCGGCCCTGACCATAAGACACGTGCATGGTGGCTTCTCCTGCAGAGAAACCATGGGAGGGAAAGACTCTACGTTAAATGTCTCGTTCTGTGGTATTTTCAGGGAATAAGTTTGCTGGGCCTTTGAGAAGATAAATGAATGGTTCAGATAGTGTTGACCCTGGGCTGTCTTCATGCCTTATCCAAGGGACGTCCCTGGACTCACAGACGGGTGCCGGAACAATCTGTAGAGTGAGGCGGGGATTGAGCGCCATTGAATTAAACTGTAAACCCTCTGTGTGGTGGAAACCACTTCAAGTCAAGGGGTGCTCCCACACCCCTTGTTCCAGTGCCTTCTCGGGGCCCCTTCCAGAGACTGCTGACACTTCTCCATGCAGGAGGAGTCGATCCGGGAGTGGATTGTCCCCTTGACACAGATGAGCCAGGGCTTGACCTTGTTCAAGGAGGTGGAGAATGAGTACGGAGCGAGTGAACATCTGCGCGAGCCGGGGTGCGGCCGTTGGAAAAGTGAGACCTGGCCATTAGTGTGAGCTGCTGGGGTCTGGCAGGCGGGTCGCGAGTGGGGCGGAGGAGAGCGCCACAGCGGGCTAGTGGGAGGAGTCCCACGTACGAGGGCAGATTATAGCAGAGGAGGAACCGAGGGGGGAAATGGCCTTGGGGTGACTGGAGGCAGCCGGGGAAGAACGGGTCAGAGTCCAGGGCGGTGGCCAGGATACAGACTCACCTGGTGCACGTGTTCCTGGCCCAAGGAGAAGAGCAAAGGGAGGCAGCATCATGCAAAGCTACATGGTGCCTCCCAGCTGAAGATCACAGGGCAGGTTACAAGCAGCCCTGGGCTGCTAACGCTCTCTGCAGGGGGATGTGATGGCTTCAAGTTGGTGTGATTGGCTTTTGCTATTGCCAGCTCCAGCGCCGAGTGATCTGTGCCCACTGCAAGCAGCAGCCGCTCCATCTAACCCTCGCCAGAGCTGGTTTTGAGGTGCTACTGCACAGGGACCACTCTGCCTACCGCTCCAGGGGCCGAAGCTCCTCTCCTACCTTTTGCAGATCTGAGATGTCCCAGTGTTCCCTTGCTATGGGCTGTGCCCCCGGGCTACCAGTCACTGAGCCCTCTGTTGAGATACATCCCCTTAGACCAGGAAACCAGCAGGGATAGCTCTTGGGTGACCAGTGACCCACTTCCTGAGCTGTGCAGAACGGGACCTCTCTCCCAGCCTGGCCTCGCCCCGTGATCTGAGTTAGGTCACAGCCCCACACAGGCACAGAGCTCCAGACAACGAGAGGGGCGCCCAGGTATTGCCCACAATAGCCTTCTCCATCCTGCCGTCCAGGTGAGTTCCTGGGTGTCCCTCTAATGAAACGCAGCGAGGGAAGAAATGAAGTCTTACCGTCAATATCAGAATGAATGACGTCCACAAACTGGGCATCAGTAGGGTCTAGCCTTTCCTCTGGGGGCTTCCCATTAAATAAGGGGCCTGCGGGGTCAAGACCTGAAATGTAAAGTGATGAGCATGGCAGGATTGTAAGGTGGTGCTGTTTCAATTATTCTCAGTATCCCTGGGAATGGGCAGTGCCCACCCCCCACCCCACCAGATGGTGAGAGTTTTCCTTCCGTCCTAGTGAAGCACAAAAGAGAAACCTCCATTTGAGGCTCCTCTTGCTGAGCATAGGTTGCCAGGCTCCCCCTTAAGAGCTCGCTGTCCCTATTCAGACTTTCTTCTGCTTCAGAGGGTACCCAGGCTTCTACTCTTCCTGGCATGTAGCTGAGGGCTCACCATGTCTGCTCTGGGGGCTAGTGTGACACCTGGCCTAGAAAGGGTTAAGCCTCCTGCAGGACAGATGACCCCAATCCAGCCTTCTGGGACTTACTGGGAGGTAATGTTTGTGTTGGTTTGCATGTGTATTGTCAGGGGGCTGAACAAAGACACAAGACTATAACCTATGGACTACTCCTGTAAAGACGCTTTGCAACTACAAAGCCCCTCAACTTTACTGTGAATCTGCTCTCAGAACCGTGCTCCTGTCTTGTGTGTACGTTGATCTTTTAACCAGTACTCGCTCCCTCTCTTTTCTTTTTTAATAGAGTTTAGTTAATAAGAATTGGCTGTAGGTGTGTGTGTGGGGTAAGAGCTGAAACTGACCTGGGAGGTCAAGTGTCCAGTCTCTTGGGACTGGTAGAACTTTATTTGAGTTGGGTGTCTGGGCGGAGGCCTATGGTTGGGGTGCTTTAAGGGAAGTGTGTCGTTGGCTTCTGGGTAACCAGCGAGGTATTGTAGAAACATAACATACAAATATAAGACACAGAGGCTATTTTGTGCTGGCTTAGTAAATCTAAGTATTGGAATATTCACCAGTTTGGGGAGTGGCTTCCCCATGCTTTGCAGTTCGGCCCTAAGTGAGTAACCTCAGTTGGCTCCCCTAGGACTCTGGCCACAGCTCAGCAGAAATTACTCAGCATCTCCGAGTAGTGTCCTTGAACCTAACGCTGTTGCATAAGGCCCAGCAGTAAAGTTGTGCTTTATGTGTGTTCAGAACACAGGACCGGCACTCGCTCACAGGAGCTCACTATGGAAAGTATTATTCAGCATCTGGGTAAACTGAGGCAGAGGACAGAAGTGATTTGCGCAAGGCAGAGTGCAGAGATTGGGAGAGGGGCTTACCTGTGATTCTCCCAAGTTTGCCATCATACATCTGTCCCACAAACCCAGAGATATGCGCTCCAAGACTAATTCCTATCATGTACACAGAGTCGAGCGATGCTCCGTCGGCCTGCAATTAAAAAATGCCCATAATCATAGGTTACAGAAACATTAAACAAGTAAGAAACATCAAGAGGGGGAAAACCCACCCAGGTGGTTCCAGAGGTAATTAAATAGCCTGTCCTAATTTTACCTGTCAGGGCTTCTCTACTCTTTCCCAACACAAATAGGAGGTGTCTCTTGAGACATAATGCCCAGTGCAGATTCCACCGAAATGAGCCCCCGTTTACCCGTTGGGTATCACTTGCCCAATGCCCCTCAGTGATGTGAATCATTTCAGGGCTGGGACTATGTTTCCATGGGGCAGTGATTATGCAGGGGAATGGTGAAGAGTGCAGTGGCTGCTACCTAATTAATAATAAACCCCAATTGCCAGCATGTGGTTTGAGACATAGATTGGGTAATTCAAAGACCCTAAGGCAAGCTGCTGTAGCCCATGGCTTCCTGCAACTATTAACTAACCTGTGCAATATGTCACAGGAGCTCAGGGTAGTCTGGTCCTCCACAGACATGTCCTGCCCTGTAGACTTTTGACACATGTTCTTCAATGATCCCGCCCATGTTCCCAGTCACCGGGTACCAGCCAAGTGAAATCAATGAGACCGAAACAATCTTAAGAATGTAAAACAACTTTAAACAAAGTAAAATCACATTTTCATTCATGTTTTTTCACTCTCTCTGTTGGGACCCTGATGTTTCATCGGAAAAAAGACTGTTCAGAAGCCAATAACGCATTACGTGGGTAGTGAGAGGGTGGGGAACCTCTTGAGTATGGATAAGCCTGACTGAGTCACCGGTGTCATTGTAACTAGTATGAGGCTATCTCCTATTTGCAGGGGAAGCGTAGCGCAAGCCTTGTCTACACTGGCATGTTTTGGCGCCAAAACCTGCCTTTTGGCAACAAAACAGTGAGAGCGTTTACACTGCACTGTGACTTTTTTCGGGAAAAACACCCAGTTTTGGTGTCAAAAAACTTCCACCCCTGCGAGAGACTTTTGTCTTTTCCCCTCCCTTTATTGTTGACAAAGAACCAATATGGACTCTGCTGTTTGTTTTATTGAGAGAACTGGCTTCCCCCAGGATCCCACAATGCCTGGCCTGATGGTTCTGCTCAGTGTCTTGTGATCTCTGCTGCTCTGCAGACGTGCAGCCTCCCTCCCCAGTCAAAGCTCCGGGAAGTATCTGACAACTGAGTGAGCTGCTCCGTTTGGGGAACAAACAAAAACCAAACCATTGGACTGCTCCTGTTCTGCTGCTGCAGGAGGAGGGCTGGAGAGACAGCTGTGCTGCTTTGACATTCCTCAGCACAGAGAGTTCACGGAGCTAGGAGGGAATCCCAAGAAGTGTAGGGATCAGCTCTGCCTTCCCACAACACTGCCCTGTGGGATGCTTACCCACAGTGCTTTGCTCTGTATGTCCACAGGGTGCTAGCCATGTGGCCATGAGTTGTCGACAATGGGAGGCAGAAAAACTGGTTTGACTGGTTTTCACTTTAGTGCTACGCTACACTACATGCTTCTTGCGCAAGAAGGCTTTTGCGCAAGAGTTTTTGTGCAAAAACTTCTCGCGCAAGAGCACATCGTCCACACTGCATGGACGCTCTTGCGCAAGAAAGCTCTAATGACCATTCACAGAATGGCCTTCAGAGCACCTGTGCTTTTTCCCATAGGGGTTTCGAAGCGTCCACATTTGCCTTTTTGTGCAATAGCTGTAGTGCTAAAAGGAGTTATGCCTTGTAAAAGGAGGTTTACCTATGCGGGAAAAAGCCCTCCCTTCTGCAGTTTTACAGTTGATTTACTTGTGTAAAAGTGCATTTGCGGTGTGGCCGCTCCAAGGGTTTTTGTGCAAAAACCTGGCAATTTAGATGTAGCCTTGGTGACTTTTGCATGTAACAGCACTTTTGTTGCCAAACCTTCAGAATGTCGACATAGCCCCGTGGGGCACCTTCACATCCCCCGTACCCAAAACATTCAGCATCCTCTTTATGTGGAGAGACCACTGAAGTGCGTGTAATTTAGTGTTTTAGGTCTTTACAATCATCTCATTTGTATTTCCTCTGCCATCCAAGTTAGTAGCTTCACATTTAAAACCATTCACCCCCGGATGTGAATTGAACTAAAATTCAGTCTCCCAGGGACCCATTTCTGAAGTGGTTTCAACCAAATCTGTACTTTCCGATGTCCAACTTTAGGCACCTAACTTTTGGGACTTGTAGTTTAGGGAATAGTATGGGGGTGCCCCCAAACTCTAAGGGTACGTCTAGACTACAGGCTTTTGTCGTCAGAGGTTTTGTCGACAGATACTGTTGACAAAGCTTGTGTCGACAAAGAGCGTCTAGACGACATCCAGTTCTGTCGACAAAGAGCGTCTAGACGACAGCCAGTTCTGTCGACAAAGCAAGTCACTTTGTTGACATGAGAGTGTAGACGCAAAGGACAGTGTGGATGCAATAACGCCTTCTGTCGACAAAACTCTGTTGACAAAAGGCGTTATTCCTCGTAGACTGAGGTTTACCGCCATCGACAAAACTGCCGAGTTCTGTCGACGTTATGTCGCCAGAACTTGGCAGTAGTCTAGACGCAGGTATAGTTTTGTCGACAAAAGTGGACTTTTGTCAACAAAACCTGTAGTCTAGACACACCCTAACTGTTGAACATCCAGCAGTCTAGTGTGTGTGTTCCAATGTGCCCCTGCAAATCTCATTTCTGAGGCACTTGAAAGCAAATCCTTAGAGTTCTGCATACAGAAATCAGGGTGCCTCAGATTAGAGGCTTTTTAAAAATATTGTTACTCCAAGTTTAAACTGAATAATGCTGTCAAATGTTAACATGCAAAGTCACAGTAAAGATTTTGTCACTATATATCTTTCACTTTACAATTATTACTTCATCTCAATTGGCTTTCCCTCAGACTCTGTTGTATTAAATACTTCCTTTGCTCCATTAGCTCCGTCACAGTGATTGTAAATATCTAACTTACCACCATCTGATCTAGAAGTGTCTTCAAGAATTCAGCCACTTTCTTAGTGTTGCTAGAAGCCCTGTGATAGAGCAAAGTGGTAGCCCCGCGGTTCCAGTCCACAATGATGATGTTGATGTCTTCCGCAGAGAGCAAGAGCTGCACTGTTTCTTGTATCCAGATGGGGGGAGAGCCTGTGGGCCGGTAGCCATGCACAATGAGGACAGTTTTCTTGGTCACGTTCAGATACTTGGAGCCAGCTGACGTGAGCGTTTCAGCGCAGTCCTGGTTTTGTCTCGTGTACAGCATTAGCTTCACTCTCAAGTCTGTGCCAATCAAAGCGCTGCTTATGCCCAGACCTGTAAATGCCGGGCATGCTTCTTCTGCGCCTGAAAACGGGGGGTGGCAGGTTGTTATTAGTCACATTAGAGGCATTAAACGTCTCTCTGCCTTTTTCCTCATCAGCCCAAGCAAGACTGAAGGATTTTCACCATGAATTCCCTCCCTTCGGGTCACGCATTTCCCTCCTTTTCCCCTCAGCATCTACTGGGGCATCCAGGGAACCCAATTGTATCTGCAGCATTAGGATGAAAGCCTCGGCCTGCACCTGCATGTCACACCTCTGGCCAGCACCTTTCCACTGCCCCTGGCTCTGTGTGTGGACCTGATCTGTTCCCTCCCTCTGAAGCGCCTGGCGTTGGCCACAGTCGGGAGACAGGACACTGGGCTAGCTGGACCATTAGTCTGACCCAGTGGGGCCGTTCTTCTATGTCCTCTGCACTGTGCCCATCCCCACTGTGGCACCTGAGTGCCTCCCCATCTAGGATGGACGTGTCAGAGCCCTCACAAGCCATGCGCTTTGCATGTCAGTACAAGGACACGCCAGCCGGGAAGCACACTCAGCCCCTCTGTCTGACAGCCATATTAGCGGCTTCCTTGGTCAGGTCTGGACCTGCTGCTAGAGAGACTGTGGGCCAAATTCAGGGGAGGCGCGAGTGGGCACAGCCCTAATTAGTGACTGATGACCCTGAGGCATTTGCAACCACCTTTGGGAGGGGAGGGGCGCGAGACCAGCAGGCTGGGGAAACGAGAACACAGCTACCAATGCCGCACAAATGCTGCCAACCAGAGATGCAACTCACACGTGACGTCCCTGGGCATTAGGTAATGGCCCACACCAGGAAGTGAGGAAACACTGCTCCTCCTGCCCCACATGGCAGCTGTACTCCAAAGGCAGCTGTAATCCCCGGTCCCTTTCCCACGGATCAAGACACTCTTTGAGTGACTAGAGATGGAGACAGGCCCTAGAGAAGAGTGTCTCCAGGTACCAGTACATCTTGGCAGCTCTTGACTGTGTGTCGTGGTATCTGGAGCCTCTTCCCCGTCACACAGCAAACGCAACCACAATTGCTCCGTGAGACCAGCCTACCCAGGGACCAGCTTGCAATTGACGCAAGAGTTGCACGCTCTTTTGAAGAGCAAATCCTTGAGCGTGCCTATGTACCATTCACAGACAGACGGTCTCGTAGAGAGACTTAACTAAACCCTACCAGAAATGTGAAAGCGCTTCATCGGATCTGACAAATCGCTTCCACCACTCTTACTGCTCCTAAGGAAGGTCCCACAGGCCCTAGGGAATTCTTCCCCTTTGAACTATGGTTGTGAGCCTCGAGGGAACGCCTTTGGCACCTGGGTTTATTTGCTAGTGAAAAATCTACAGGAGGCACATCAGAGTGAACAAGGTTGTAACCGAGGGGCATGGCTGAGTACATCCCATTGGGGAGCCTGAGTCCTGTTGCTGTTACTGTCAGCAGAGTCTAAATTAATGGCCTGTTGGCAGGATCCTTACGAGGCAGCTAGACAAGTAAGACTGCTCAGTTATGAAATTCAGTTCCCAGGAAGAAGAAGCGAGATCAGAATCTACCACGCAGGGCCGGCCTTACCATGAGGCGAACTGAGGTGGCCGCCTCAGGTGCCAGACTATGGGGGGTGCCCCTAGGGCCCAGAGAATTGAGACCTTTCAAAGTTTTGGCCCAAGCGAGGGGACATGGGGGCCTCATTTGAGCTCCCAGCCTCAGGTGCCAAACTGTTGGAGGCCGGCCCTGCTACCATGTGAGTCTTCTCGGGCCCTGCACCACTTGGGAAGCTTTGCTAATGACTCCTTCCCCCGAGACACCCGCATTAGCCCCTCAAATTCGTATCTGCTGGGGTGGCCCGCTGCTCCCCACAGCTCCCATTGGCCGGGAACGGTGAACCGCAACCACTGGGAGCTGCGGGAGGCCATGCCTTTGGATGGTCAATGTCAGCAAAATGTCTGGTGGCCTGCCAGCGGCTTACCCTGGTGGGGGCAGACTGCCCACCACTGCCGTGAGCTCTTGGGGGGGAAGTCATGCTTCTCAGGATAGCGCCTAACACAAAGGGGCATCGGTCGTGCCTGGAGCCTCCAGCTGCTACCCCAATACAAATACATACAGTTATATTTCTTATTGTTACCATCGTCCTCCCCACAGTGGGAAGGGAGCAGACAGGTGCTGGGCCTGCGAGTGGCTGCCGTGCAGAGCACTACACCTATTGCTTAACTTGATTCGCCCCTACATCACCCGGAGCCAGCGCTCAGACTTGCTCAGGCAAGCACTGTGCTACGCACCGCAGTCACCAGACCTCGATTGAAGCTGCATCAGCCTCTGGGCCAGACGGCATCTGTTACAGATCAGATCCCTGCGTGCTCCTCGGGGGCACAGGGAAAGCCTCGTAAATAGCCATTCCACGACTGCTAGAATTGTGCCCCCGTGCTCCGTACCGTCAGATTAATGCTGCAGGCATGGGGAGCCTTTCGGGACCGTCGTGGGAAGGCTGCTCTGCCCTCGAGACTTAACCACGTGAGGAAAGGTGACAGTGGAGAGCCAGCGAGTGACAATTATTTTGCTGTAAATGCTCACAGATACAGGGAGCCCTTAACCTGCTTGCTTTGGACATGGCTTTGCAAGTTACAATACCATTTCGCCAACGTAGTTTATAGCTCCTCAGGATTTAACTTTATGTACAATGCCAAAAACCCAGGCTGAGACATGCTCTGACCGTGCCCACACCCACATTGTTGAGGAAGGGTAATTACGTTTTTAAACCTCCCCAGGGATCTCTTTTCACGTGCACAGGGACAGCCAAGAGGGGCAGCCGTTTGGTTTCAATTCTGTGCGTTGGCACACAAAAAGCCTCTGCGCGTCCAAAGGGAATTTCTGCGGTCCCCTAATCTCTCCTTAAGGGCTTTTATGTGCACACATTTAATTCACAGTAAGCCGGTGGGTTTATCTACCCCACCCAACCCTGCCTGTGGACAGCCCTTTCTGACACACATCAACAGTTTGTTACTGTATGTCGATCTAGCTCTCTTTGGAAGGGGACTAGATCGAAGCACATTAACAAATGGCAAATGTGTGTCAGCAGGTCCACAGGACAGCAGTCTGCAGCAACGTAGTGCTGGGCAGAGTCATTCCCCAGCTTGCTGCAAACAAATTAATTGCGTAGACAAATCCTAAGGCCATAATACTGTGTTTAGTGTTGGCGTTTTTATAGCATACATTAGACATACCATTTTCTATTATCCTACAGCATACCACATATTAACTTAGTAGGAGGCAGTATAGCCTAGTGGGTAGGGACCCAGACTAGGACTCATGAGACCTAGATTCAATTTCCAGCTCTTCTGCTGACCTTGGGCAGGTCATTTCTCTCCCTGTGCCTTAGTTTCCCCTTCTGTAAAACCAGGGATATGGTAAAAAGCTTTAAGAGATCTTGCGAGGGAAGGTGCTGTGTCAGATTATAACTTCTAGCATGTATTTATCAAACCCATCATGCAAAAGACCTCGGGGTTTCTGAGGCTCCTGGGAAGCCTTGAGATTGCTGAAATATCCCTGGGTATTAATAAAAATATTTCTTTTTTTTTAAGCTCACAAAATGCAGGTGTTTTTCCTGCCAGAACTGAGAGGTGCAAAATTATAAGCTGATTGCAGCCTTCAGCTGTTTGTTAACAAGAGGCCCTGTGAGTAGTTTCCTTAGGGTTATAGAGGTTTGTTCTTGAGTTGCATGAAAGGACTGGTTTGTAGTAATAAATGCCAAATTATACACTTATAAAATTCATAGACTTTGAAAACCTTCTTATTTATTCTACAAGTTATTGCTGCAAAAAGATCACCACAATTAACAATTGTAACGGCTAATTATTGTACTTACCCAAGAGATGTTTATACAAAGTGGAGCTAACATAACGCTACTCATTCTGTTTTTATATTTATACCTACTTTAAAACAATCTTGCTCACCTAACCAATAGATTTTACTCCCAAATCGAAACAATTCAAATCAGCATTTCTAAGGTAAAGGCTGAATAGGTTCATGCTACGATGACATCTGAAAAATATGTCCCATTTGTTGAGAAAGTAAAAAAAAAGTTACATTTCTTACCTGCCCTCACCCCCCCCACCAAAGAGATGAAGAAGAAATACAGCTTCAGCATATGGAGTAAGTCAGTCAATCGCCGTACAACAGCCACATTCAAACAGAGAGAAGTGTAGCGCAGGTCAGAGCTTTACAATTTCTTTACCCGGCGCTTGCTCTCATTCGTATCACCGGCAAGCCGCAGACTCAGGCGGTGTCAGTAGGTGTGGTGACAAGCAGGAAGTTCATATACCAGGAATAACCCCTAAAATCTCAGATCCACGCCTGTGCTGCTTGAAAGGGTGAGGCAGTTTCTAATCTTACAGGTTATTTTGTTTTATTTATTCTGATCTGGGGAGTGACTAAGCCAAGCCATGGGCGGTTGGGTAATGCACACTGAGTGGCACTTGGGTTAGCTGTGTTGAAATTTGGGAGATTACTGGAGGTCTTTTTTTGCCGTTCGTAAGGAATGCCAGAAAGGCGCCCAAAAGCGCAGCCATTTCTGCTGGTCTCGTATACCTCGGGGCAGGCCCAGCCTTGGCTTCACAGGATCCTAAGTGAAATAATTCAGCCCCTTATGAAGAGATCCTCATGACCCTGTGTCTCTATGTGATGGGGCAACTCTCGCCTCCTGCGAGCGCCCTCTCTGACCGAGTGTGCGAGCCTGCACCCTCTCTGTGCCAGTTGCCTCTTCGGCAACTCAGCCCCCTGGCCAAGTCACGCACCCCGTGTGAATCGATCACGCACAAACCCCTTCTGGGATACACCTTTAATAGGCACCTATCTCAATGCCCTCTGTCATGTCCCTTTGTGTCCGTTCCCCACTCTGAGAGAGCATAGTGCCGCCAGGGCTTCTTCCCCTGGACACAACATCTTTGCCTTGACCTCAGGGCTTTATCTCAAAGTCCCATCATAGCTCCTCGGTTTCCAATAGCTCTTCACACAGAGCTCTCTGCAGTGCTGCTGCTGCTGCTGCTCTCTCAGCCAGCCAGCCAGTCTCCCAGGCTACACACCTTGAGGTCTCCAGAAACACTGACTGCTGTCTGGCCCGTCAGCTCCTTTTATAGGGCCTTCCCCTGATTGGCTGCTTTCTCTGTACCACTCTAGCCTGCTTGGAGGATCTCTCTCTATGGCTTCTCTGCGGTGGGGTGTGGCAAAAGTCTCCCCATCACACCCTAGCATACCTATTCCCGCCGCGCCGCCTATCCCCTTGGCATCCTGAGATCAACCTCCCCTGCTGTCAGACAGCATGGCTTCTAATGGACTGACCCTCACGCATGCACATGCTGAAGAGCCAGGTGGGGGACCCAGCATACCGCCTTTTGAGCAAGTGAGGGAACTTCCAGAATTGAGTCTCTGCTGCTGCCTCCCTGGCAAGTGTCTGGTATTTCAAGGCATCCCCATAGGCAGAGGCCAGTCCTGGGTGCGGTATTAGTCAATATTTTCATTCCCGACTTTGATAACAGAATGGGAATACGCTTCTAAAATGCGCAGCTGGCACCAAGCTGGGAAGGCCTGGTTGTTTGGAGGCAGGGGGGCACCTCACATTTGAAACAGAGATTGTCAGGGCTCCTCCAACCAAAATGTAGCAACCAGGGAAATTCTCTACATTACAGTGAAGAATTAAAGCATCATAATTGTTTTGCCTTTCAAATTAAGTTAGAGATCTAGAAAAAATAACTGACTCATTGGAGGCGAATTATCATGACTCACTCATTTGCATGTATAGTGGGACTGGTTAGCATTCTTCCAGCCCTCATTAGTGTGTCCAGGAAATAGACAGAAACTTACTGAATTGAGATCTGACCATTTTCAGTCAGTCCAGATGGGGGCCTGTTCTCTGGTCTCAACCTGTAGTGGGGCTGATAGAATGTGCCAGCCAATCAGAATGCTGGGTGGCTGATTTCCTGCTAAACCAGGCAATTATTAATAAAAGGATCAGTTTTTTAAAATCTGTTATTAGAAGAAAAGCTATTTCTGGGTTTCTCCCTATGGTCCATTGCCTTGTACCTGCTTTTAAGAAGGCTTTTCTGGGGAGTGGGAGCCAGTTTATGGCGTGTCACCAGCCAGCCTCACTGTCCTTCTTCCACGCCCCCCATCCTTTCCTATGAACATTGCATTTCTTTTACAGTGCTTACAAGGGGCATCCCCTTCCATGTATTGGCTATGGAATTCTTGCAGTGGGGCAGGGCTGGGGGAGCTAGCTCTCAGCGCCACCTGCTCTGTGCAGTGCCCCCAGTTGGTCCTAAGAGCCAGTTGATGCACATGGCACGGGGCTCTGGAGCGTGTCCCCCAATGCTCCAGCAGTGAATTTAAAGGGCCCAGGGCTCTGACTACCACCGCTGTCAATCACTTGGGCCTGGAGGCAACTGCCTCCTTTCCCCCCCATAGGTAGCCCTGATCTTTATTATGGGTCTGAGCTCAGAACTCTACTCACATCAGTAGGCATTCTGATCTTTTAACCAACACTCTCTCTGTCTCTCTTCTTTTTAAATAAATATTAGTTTAATTAATAAGAATTGGCTGTAAGCATGTATTTGGGTAACATCTGAAGTATTCATTAATTAGGTGGGTAATGTGTCTGATCCTTTGGCATTGGTAGAACTTCCTTCTATGATGATTAAGATTTTCATTATGCCTCATCATATCTGACTTGGGTGTCTAGGTGGAGGCCCAAGCTGCATTGCTATAAGGGAACTGGCCCTTAGCTTCTGTGTAACCAGTAAGGTATTATAATACCTACTTTGTGCTGGCTTGGTATGCCTAGGTATTGGAATATCTGCTAGCTTTGGGAGCTTGCCTGACCCATTCTTTACAGTTTGCCCTGACTGAATAACCTAAGAATGACTGCCCAGGGACCCCGATCACAACAAGGTTTGCCTTGGGAGGTATCATGTGAAAACTCACAATTTGCTGATCATTATTGTCCTGGTCAAATATATGTGGCAACGTTGTAAGTAAAGTTATGAATTCCACTGTATGGTGCTGTGTTCCGAGCCTGGGGAGAGGCCAAAGTAGTTCCTCAGAGATAAGAGCAACCTGACAACTCAGCCAGGTGTAAACAAGATCAAATGGGCCATAAGCTGCAAAGTGGCTATTCATTGGCAGGAAAAGGGACGCAAGTGAAAAAAATCGACATCTTAACAAGGGACCAGCATGGTATTTCCATCCTCGCAGTCTATCTATCACCACCGTCCCAGCTGGAGATGCTTCTGAAAGGAAGGAGAGGACTATAAAAAGGAGGGGCAGACCCCCCCCCAAAGGATCCCCACTCCACTCCACATTTTTCACACTTGCTCTCTGGTCACTCTAGGTGAACGACATGGAGCTGCAGAAGGCACAGACGTGTGGGCTGGGGGCAAGCCACAGAATTAATGAATTAGAATGTCAGGGTTTTGGGGAGAAGATGGAAACTCTGGGCCATGGGGTAGGAGCGAGAGCCTCCGCAGGAGGCAGAGTGCCTGAGAGAGCTAGCAGCATGACAACTATCACACACACTCAGAGGAGAGCAGGCAGCATGACACTGTCTCGGACACACACTCGGGGGAAATGAAGTTTGAAAAGGAAAAGACAGGCTTAAGACCACACTTCAATCTTTGTAAGTCCAGGTCCGGCTTTGAGGGTCAATGTT
>JANRFK010004149.1:167735044-167745967 GCA_030068395.1 Apalone spinifera
GCGGCGTGGGGTGCTCGGCCGCCGGGGCCCCGATCCTGAGCGGCGGCGGGCCCGTGCCGGAGCCGGGCGCCTTCGGCCTCCGCCACCGCGACGCGGCGCCGTCTCGTGCTTGCGCGGGCTCCGCGCGCTCTGGGGCTGAGGTGCGTGGCTCGGCCCGCGCTGGCTGTCTCGGGGCTCCTTGTCCGACCGGCGTTGTGCGAGCGCGCCCCCGCCACTGCCCGTCGTATCCTGCGGGCTCGCGCTTTGGGGGTGGGAGGGGTGTCTGGCCCGCTAGTCGCTCTGAGGGGAGCGCTGCTAACGGGCGATCCCCGCAGCTGGGGAATGCCTGGTAAAATCTGTATCTTTCGGGAGCCCGAAGCCACCGGGACTCGCTGGAGTTTTGTTCTGGGGCTTGTTCGTGTCAGACACCCGGGCTGCGGCTACACTGGCATGATTTTCCGGAAATGCCTTTACAGTTTTCCGTTAAAAGCATTTTCGGAACAGAGCGTCTAGAGTGGCACGGACATTTTTCCACAAAAGCACTCTTTGCGGAAAAGCGTCCGTGCCAATCTAGACGCGCTTTTCCGCAAAAAAGCCCCGATCGCCATTTTCCTGCTGTCTACAAATCTGAGCTGTCTACACTGGCCCTTTTGCACGAAAGCTTTGCGCAGAAGGGACTTTTGCCCAACGGGAGCAGAATAGTATTTCCGCAAGAAGCACTGATTTCTTACAGTAGGATGTCAGAGCTTTTGCAGAAATTCACGCGGCCAGTGTAGACAGCTGGCAAGTTTTTTCCAGAAAACTGGCTGATTTTTCCGGAAAAACTGGCCAGTCTAGACACAGCCCAGGATTTTTGTTTTTGCGAGGCCATGTAGTTATGGGTGCTGTTTCATACAGAATATGAGCTTAATGGACCAATAGATGAGGTTGAGTAGAAGTGATAATTAGTTGTGCTGTACAAGATTTGATTTGTGAGTTGTTTATTTTGGAATATTTTGCAGTTAAATCTGTTAAAAGAATACGTAATGTGAAGCCTCCTTAGTTTTAAACTAAGGCCAGTGTTCCCACATTTAAGAACTTGAACAGGAATTCTCTGTTGCCTCCTGTCGTTTTATACATTATTTTGAAAAGTTTTCACTCCCGCGTTGTTGTTTGTGTGACCCAACAAATAAAAGTAGTCCCTGATCGTACAGAGGAAACCATGACACTGAATTGCATACAGTGCTGACAAACACAAATGGTACAATTGTGAAAGTGTGTGTGTGGAGAGGTTGGGTTGTACATTGGTTATAATCTTAGATATTAAATGGGAAATGACCTGACACGTCAGTTTGAAATTAATGGTGTGACAGACTAAAAGTGTTAGACTGCTGGTCTCAAACTATTTACTTGAGAATTACATAATTTTTGTTCCTTTTTTTTTTTTTTTTCTTCTGAGAACTTTTGGTTGTAGTCTTTCACCTTGATGCTCCTTGATCAGTTTTACCCTTCAAAAACATGCTTGATTAAATTAATAGTCATCTTCTTTCTACTCCCACTCCTGCAGTGAATCATTAAGAAAATCTATACAGGAGCTTAAATACTTTGATACCATGCACATAAGGCTAACTATGTAAAAAGTGATGGGCAGTATGAGAAACTGAATCATTGACGTTAGAGAAGCAAAAGACTCTGAGGTTCATGGGATGCTATCTAGCACTTCATTCTGTTTGTTTTAAATATCTCTTGAGGGGACTTCTGAAATAGCACTGTCAAAAGCTTTCTTTCTGATATTCATACTGCATTTTGTTTAATTTCATCCTATTTATTGCAGTTATAGTCTCTTGTACTGCTCATTCTCCTTTTATTTTCAGCTTTCCAGTATCTGAAAGGTTTGAACATATCTGCCTGCTTGGGTGTCCTTTGCAATGTTACTTATTTAATAGGGAAGATTAAAGTTTTTCCCTAAGCTTCCTCTAACTTATTGCTTTAATAGTTTTGTATATCGCTTCCTTCATTTTGTCCTTTTGGCATTACCCCAGGTTCATGGAGGTATACTTAGCTTGCCTATTTATTTTGAGATAAGGTTCCTATTAGACTTCAGAGAATCAACTGGTGCATGAACAGGAACAAACTACAACTGGGAATATTAGTTTGTGTTCACTGTTTATACTTGCTCAATAACTTGATTTTCACAGACTTTGCAGATTCTCATTTCATAGCTTGATTAGAAATTAGGGATATAACGGGATAATCATTTAAACGGTTAACCGATAAGCCTGGAGTTATCGGTTACTGTAAACGGTTACATGCAAACTCATGTCCCGCTCCCAGGGAGCTGGCTGCAGGGCTGCTGCCTCTGATACACTGGGAACTTCTCTTCTTTTCTTCCTTGCCACTCTGTCAGTTCCCAGTGCAACAAATGTATTCCTCAACTCTGTTTCATTACCACTAAGTGGTTTCTTCTTCTGCCTTGTCCTCATGATGTTTTTCTACAGATTACCATTCTCTTCTGGCAGTTTGCCCTCCAGCTCTTTTTGTTCAGCAGTTGTCTGTAGATCTTGTGGTGTTGGTACCGATTCGTCTTTCCTCTCCTGCATTATACCTAGAAATGCCTGCCTGAATTCTGTCATCCCAGTTGCATTTCAGTTCCTTGGATATCTTCTCCCATGAGCTGTATCTGGTGACATTTCATACACACAAACAGCTTCTATCAGATACTTAGTCAAGCATGATGTGCATACTGTAGCTTCTGTGTCCGACCACCTTTTTTTCCTCTCTTCTAATGCGATCTCAGTAGCCATTGTTGTCTTTTATTCTTAAACTGTATTTCTAGAAAAAATAAGGGGTGGGGGGCAGACCTCCCACAAACTCCAAGAAAGCTGCTAGCTGTTCGCTGTCTCAGTGAGACAAATATTTGTTGTGCGCTGTATTTGTTAAATGGTTCCATTTGTGCATATATAACACTGAAACATGGGCTGCTTATGCCTATCTAGTGTCAAAGCACTTGGTTATGTGTCCTTCTCCGGTGGGGCAGTCCCCATGAGTTTTCTGCTCCTGTCAGCTAATATACTTAATCATCTAGCTAAAGTGGCAGAGGTCTGTGCTGATGAGTTTAAACCCCAAGGCTTGAAAGAGGAAGTGAGGAAGGGCTTAGTTGCAGGTAATTTATTTTTCTGGGGGTATTTTAGTCTCACTTTTTTTATAAACCGTGACAAGGAATCTGTTTAGGTTACAAAGTCAAGCATTAAAAAATTAGAAAACATCATTGCTGGGGGAGATGTTATACCAAAAGTCTCTGTTAGGTGTTGTCCCCTCTTCTAGCGAGAGACACTGCATGGAGCCTCTTATAGTGTGTCTACACCACACCCTTACCTCGAAATAAGCTACGCAATCTACGCATGTTGCGGAACGAAGGTTACAGGGATGCTGGAATAGCGCACCCATTATTTCAAAACATATCTTGAAATAATGGGCGTGTTTAAAGATACTTCTGGTATCGCGAAATAGCCCTGTTGTCTAGGCGTAACCTTAGTTCTGTAGCTTGTTTTTATTCTTAATCCATGCTTCACTTCCTGTTTTGCCTGTTCCATGTGCACATCAGGTGAAGATTACTAGACAGTGCTGCTACAGTGGAGAAGGGTCTAAAACTCCAGATTAAGCTTGGGGAAGGGAGATTAAATGAGGGTGAAAATACACTTAACCGTTATTATACTGTGCCACTGGAGTGCAGTACTCACCTCGTTGCAATTAACAAATGAAAATTTGACTTCTTTTTTACAGCTTTAATTATGTGCCCCAACCAACTGTCCTGCACACTGATTGGAAAAGTGTTATGAAAAGGACAGGGCCTGATCTTACGTACGTATATGTAGGGGTTGTTCTACTAATATAAACCCTAGCTTTTTGGTGCAGTTGTATGTGTTACAGTGGTGAACATTGATGGGCACTGTCCTGTCATAGCAGCAGGGACACTAAAGTTGGGTTACTGGGAGTACTGGCTTCTACTTCTCAATCTCCTTAGTTAAAATCCCGACCCAGGCTTTGGAGTGCATTTGAAACATTACCTGATATATGGCCTTTGCTCCTTCTGCCACCAAGACAGTGGTAAAGGTTAAAATGTGACACTGAAAGATGGGTGATGTCTTTTTGAAGGTGCATAGGAGGTGAAAGAGTAGGCTCTGGGTTCCTGCTTTCTGATCTTTGCTCACTGGCTAGTTACTCCTCTAACTCTCAGGTGCAGAGGGTTCTGGAACAGTCTAGCAAGGAGAGAAGTGGGAACAAAAAAAACCTAACAGGTTTCAAGACTGAGCTTGATAGGTTTATGGAGGGGATGGCATGAGATTGCTGACAATGGCAGATGGCCCGGCCATCTGTAACTGCTCTTAACAAAATACAGGACTATGTAGCACTTTAAAGACTAACAAGATGGTTTATTAGGTGATGAGCTTTCGTGGGCCAGTGCTACATAGTCCTGTATTTTGTTTCAGCTATACCAGACTAACACGCTACATTTCTATCACTGCTCTTAACAAAGCTCTTCAGTGGCTGGAGATGGAATGTTCATAACTCAGAGCCCTTCCCATTTACAGAGAATTCTTTTCAGGTATCTGACTGATGGGTCTGTTACCAGAATGGGTGGGTGAGGAGCTGGTGAGGTGCAGGAGGTCAGACTAGACTCATGATGGTCTTAAAATCATTGTCTGTCCTTGAGGATTTCAGGCCTGAAGAAGTCAGATCTACGCTACAGAGTTAAGTTGGCTTAACTCCATTGGTCAGGGCTGTAAAAAATGTGATTCGGGCAACCAAAGTCCCATTGTAGATGCCGCTAGATTGGTGGAAGAATTTGTTTATTCTTTCGGAGAGGTAGCCCAGTGTTCCCTGTAAGTTTTTCCACCCATGAGTAGAGTGAGTTTTGTCAATATTGAGGTCATGTGCAGATATGTGCCACCGTGGCGCCACCCCCTCTAGTTACTAACAGAAATCCTAGATATATTTTTAAACGTTATGGAAGAAGAGAGAATATTAAAACAAGGGATAATTAACAAGGTGCATGACTTTAAATGTTTGTTTAATATGAAATCAAATAAACTAATACTGCAAAATTGTCAGTAGCCATTTGGTATCTTATTAAAAAGATGTCTACTTTCTTGGCAAAGACAACAAGAGCAGATTTGAAGGCACTGGGCCTGAGCGGTCAGGGTTGGGTTGGGTTGGGCTGTTGAGAGGGATGTTTTAAATTGCTTTCAAATACTGGCTAAATGTTGTTTAATGGGCTCACTTCTGAACGCTTTTTGTGCTCACATTGTTCCCTATTACACCAAAGCCAGTTTTTTAAAAAAATTTCAGTTCTTGTTACATAACTCAATCTTCCAGACAATTTGCTTTGCCATTCATCAGAGCTGGTGTGATTCAGCTCTGGGGAAAGAGTGAGGAATGAAATCCCTCGGTATGTTTTATTCATTTATTTTTATTTCTGCACCTAAGTAGTGTCTGAATAACATGAGTGGACAGCAAGCTTCAGCCTTGTAGCACCAAGTTACTGCAATCTCATTCTCAGCTCTGAATTGCTGTCATATTTTATGGGTGCTCCCTGCCTTATACTCTGAACAGCTGCTAGAGTTACCTGGAGGGAAGGGGCAGGGGCGGAGGGGACAGGGAAGTGCTGCTTTTATTCAGAGCAGCCCAGCACCTGGTAGGGCTGCCTGATTTGGGGGGGGGGAGGGAACGGAGGGGACAGGGAACTTCTCCTGCTTGTATTCAAAGTAGCCCAGCACATGGGGCTGCCTGGGAGGAGGAGTGGAAGAGTGCTGCTTCTGTTTGCAGGCATGCTCACTGACAGCCCAGGTGCAGGGGCTAGCGGAGAAAGGAGGAAGTACTGCTTCTACAGGCATAGTGATGGCAGCTCTCCCTCTGCCTCCAGACCCTGACTGACTACTCCCACCAAGCCCACCAGCTTACCTTTTTCCTAGCTACAGGGTCCGTACTCAGGAGGCGGTAGCTAGTTAGTGCAGGCATGCTGCACGGCTCTACTAATGAGATGGGCGGGTCTTAATTTCCTCCTGCACAGCCACTCAGCTGCACACTTTACAGGGAACTATGAGGTAGACTTATTAGTGATGGAGGAGCCTCTTCTATTGCTATACTAAGTGTCAATGCTCCCACAGCACAGCTGCTATCATTTCTAGTGTAGCCAACCCTCAAAGTTCTCTCAAACTTTTGAAGGGAAAGGGACAGTTAGTTTTGCACTGTGATCAGTTTTATTCTGCACACAATTGATCAGCTGCTATTGGACAAAATCTCAAGATAATGCTCTCCCAACTGTTGAGTGCTCTGTGAAAATTAGAGGAGAATTTACTTGGGAAGAAGAGCTAAATACTTGAATCCTCCTACCCCAGAGTTAATTTGCCCGCTGTGAACGTAGACCACTGACTATAGCACAGAAAATAATTTTTTACTTTGAGGTGTGGCTATGCTACGAGCCTGGCTGTGGCATGTAGTATGCACCTGACAGTAATAAAAGGAGGCTTGTGTGGCTGTCGTAAATCCGCTCGTTCAAGAGGTGGTAGTTGTGTCTAGAGAATTCTTCTGTAGCCCTAGTGGTGCCTGTATTGATGCTTTAGGTAAGCTTAACTGTGTGTCTCAGGAGTTTGAATCTTTCACATCCTGAGTGATGTAGCTAGGTCAGTCTTGGTTTAGGTGTAGACTAATGCTCTGTCTTCTGGGAAATGTGCCGTCATCGTTTTTGTTCAAGAGGTGGACTGTCTTGGCTCACTTGCTGAAATTGAGCTGTTGATGCATACAGTTACTTTCAACATCCCTACTCCAGCTGTGTACAAGCTACCAGGCTGTGTAAAATGCACGGAACAGAATGGTACAGGAAGGGGTAGACTTTTCTGCTTTCAAATATTCAATAGCATGTATACTATGGACCAAAGATATGCTACCTGCCTGTCGCATTGTTGCATCAGTATTGGCCATTTGATAGCCTTCTCTACACGGGATGGCAGAGTGGAACCTGAACACAGTTCAAGACCTTGCTGTGCACCATGTTTCTTGTGGTATCTGGGTTGAGTTACTTCATGTCTCAGATTCCTGTGAGAGGAGACTAAGAGGGGGAGGGGTATGTGATAGGGATCTATAAAATCATGACTGGTGTGGAGAAAATGAATAAGAAAGTTATTTACTTGTTCCCATAACACAAGGAAGTATTTCTTCACACAGCACAGTCAACCTGTGGAACTCCTTGCCAGAGGATGTTGTGAAGACTAGGACTTTAATACAGTTTGAAAAAAACTAGATACATTAATTGAGGAGAGGTCCATCGATGCCAGTTAGCCAGGTTGGGCAGAGTGCTGTCCCGAGCCTCTCTTTGTCAGAAGCTGGGAATGGGTGACGGGATGAATCACTTGATTCCCTGTTCTGTTCATTCTTTCTGGAGCACCTGGCATTGGCCTTGTAGAGAATGCAAGGCTCCCTTGTTACCCAGCTTGCTCCTCTTCTGCCAGCTCCTCCCCAACATCAGTAAATGCTGCCTTGTCCTTCATAGCAGGGCAGAGGCTAGCACAAGACTGGCACACAGAACCCTCTGGGCCTGAAGATTAATGGGGAGGTAGAAGATGTTGATGGAGAAACCGGTGAAGGCTCTACATCTGGCTAACCTCTATCCCAGCTCAAGAGGGAAGCTGGGGTTCCTGACTTAGACTGGGCAGTAACTGCCTGAACCACTCAGCTCCCGGAACAGGCCTGGGGCTCCTCCTTAAGGAAAGGCAGGTGAAAGGTAACCCAGAAGGTATTGGGAAGAGGGACCAGAAGGCACGTTTCAAAGAAACCCTGAATGCCAGAACAGCCTCCTGTTTGTCACGGACTTTCGTCTGCATTTATCCCGAAAGAGGGATTGAACTCCATGACCCACTTGAACCCTGGGAGAGCCAGAAAACAATGTGGAGGGTGAAACTGAATCAGGGCCTGACTGCAGTGCCACATTCAGACCTGGTCACAGCTCACCTACTGAAGGGTTATATGGATTTACAGAGATCATTCACCATGAGAAGAACAAGCTGCCTCCAACCACTGCCATCTTCTTTCAGAAAGTGCAGCCTTGGTGACACCTTCCCCCAGCACACTGTCAGTCACCTCTCTGCATGCCAGTATCCTTCCCCATGATAGCATCGCTGTCTGTCTCTCATACCCTCTAATGTGCATGGATCACCACCATTATTGTCACTGGTCCAGCAGTCACATCTGACTCCCCAACAGATCTGTTACTGACCAAATTCTCTCTGGAGAGAGATGTCTGTATCCCAGACTTTCTTAAAATTGCCTTCGCCAAACAAAGATGCTTCAACAGAGACATAGACTGCATCGTGGGAAAGGGGCCTGCAAACACCCTGGTAGGACTTGTGTTAATAGAGGGAAAGAAAATAAGCCCACTGACTGCACACCCTTGTTTTCACTCTCACTCCCACTTGAACCTGCACAGTCCATTGCTCGTGTAGGGCATTAAATGTGGGTGAAACCAGATGATCCCTGTGCTCTTGGATAAGCTCTCAGAAAAACAAAGCAAAAATGCCACATTGCCTATGGGTGAGCACTTTTCAGAAGCTGCTGGCTCCATATCTGCCCTCTCAGCCCTAAACCTCCAGGGAAACCTGTACAGCACCCTCAAATGACAAGCCTGGAGCCCATAATTCTGCTAGACACTAAAACCCAGGGAATCAACGGAGAAACTGGTTGTTAATGCTCATCCCAAGAAGTTGTAATCCTTCACTGCTTGCTAAATCTTATTTCATACTTTAAGTGTGTATGAACTCCATGTGCTTAATAATGTCCCAGTTTGTATTGTGCTTAGATGCCCTGGTTTGCCTTCCTCAGACCTGAAGAGCAACTGATGCTCAAAAGCCCTTTCACCATCAGAAGTTGGTCCAATAAAGGATATTACCTCATGTGCCTTGCCTCAGATCCTGGGACCAACATGACTACATCACTGCAAAGAAACCAAATGCAAATATTATGTTTGCAAATGATGAGTCTTTGAAATCTGTGTTGGGATTTGCATTTGTAGACATTAAGTTTCTGTTCTCAGACAGAAAAATCTTCAAAAACAGTTCGGGGACGGAAACTGCTGAATTGGAATTCATATGTATATTTGACACCCTGAACCAAGGTCTAAATAAACACATGGAGTCGTTCTCACATTACAAGAGGTAATTTCCCATTCAGGTACTCTCACCTTCTCTAAGATTAGCCATGTCCACTCTGAGCTGATGCTCTAATATCCCCCTAATAAATTTGTTAGCCTTTAAAGTGCTACCTGGATTCCTTGTTTTTTGCTAAGCCAGACTAACATGGCTACCTTTCTGAAACCTTTACCCAGAATGGAACTAATGAGACAGTAACTGGATACCAGGCACTCCCACTCCTGCTGAGAGAAGCTACGATAGCAAAAGTTACAGCTTTGCTGGACTGCCATGTCACACAGAGGACGTTTGCTATGTTGATTGCAAATCACACCTCTGATGGACCCAACTAGCTGGCAAAAGATTGTAGTGTTCACCTGAACCTTGAGGTGGATTAAAACCAGGGGAACTATGAAGTCCAGCTTCTTATCAGTTTTCTACAACCAGATATAAACTTTGATATAACGGCACATTCTTGAAGTCTCATGAAAGGTTACACTCTGATATGAATCAATTTGAAACAGCATATCATGTGTATCCGTGACGGAGTTTAGGAACCTGGTGCGTCAGCGTAGTCGCCTTCCTTGGACAAGTGCAGCGTAAATATTTGTGTTCCAGAGTAGTGGCTTTTTCCTGCCTCTTGTCTTGGATTCTAAGTAGGATTCTTTTTGTAGCTCATTTTTATATAGATTGTATAGTGATCTGGGGGTCTTAATCCTGCATACGAACATCTATGCTTAACCTGTGTAAAGGCTAACAGAACGATTTCCTTTGTTTTTTGTTGGTTTTTTGAGGGAGGAGACAAACCTTACCCATATGTGGATTGCACTATTCAGCTAGTAACAAACTCAGATGAACTCTGTACAATTACGTTACTGGAAATGTGAACATCTACCTGCTTTTGCCAGTGTCTGTTACTGGATGCAGGTGGGGCATGTTGCATCAGGGCCTTTCCTAGTATGTGCACAGACCCTGGGGGGGGTGAGTGCTGCAGTGGCTACAGCCTTACGGATTTTCATAAATCCCTGTATGGGAGTCTGTACACTCTGGAGGGGCTGGCAGTAAACGGGTGCCATTGGAGCAGGTAAACGAATTTGGTTTGTATTTGGAGACTGGCGGGGCTGGGGAATCCTCAGAACACTTTTCTGTTGCTACAAATAACTACCTGGTCTGTTCTTTCCACAGCATTCAGTCATCTCTGGAGGACCCTAACCAGAGGCAAGCAAAAAGACAAAGATTAGGTATAGCACTAGTGCTTTTCTCATTGCTTGTGGGGTGTGGGGGTGTGTTTGGTTTTTTTGTTTTTTTGTTTTTTTTTTTTTAAAAAAGGAGACTAGACCATTCTTATGTACCCATGAGAAGACTAGAGTTTTTGGTCTCCTGGCTGCTGCCCCACGCTGCTAACTCTGTATCAGAGGCACCTGTGTGGGGCGGCAGCTGGCTCCTGGGGGGGCTTTTAAGTCTGCTCCTGGCATATGCTGGCTCCCACCCTGCTCCCAGGGAGCTGAGTGCCATCCTGCACTGTGGGCTGTGATACAAGTGCGGGGTGGGCACCTGTGTGTAACTGTTCATAGTAACCGATGGGCCCAGGCTCTGGTCTTATCCGTTAACTGTATAAACAGTGAGCCCATCACGTCCCTAATAAGTGGATGATTTACTGCAGGCTGCCACTGGGGGTGGGAGAGGAGGGAGAAGTCTCTTGTGCTGCGGTACGTAGGTGTGCCTTTGGAGACATCTGGCTTGAGTGCACAACTCAGGAAGTACAGGGATGAGGCTAGAGCAGGGA
>JANRFK010004149.1:167746195-167778956 GCA_030068395.1 Apalone spinifera
ATTTTGAGCTGTGCAGAGGCTATGCAAGGAGAGCTGGGCTTTTCTTTCTGGGGGCTAATTGGGCTGGGGTGTCCTGGAGCTGGTTGCACGGAGGAGCTGGTAGAGTTTGGGAAGGTTGTGAGCTGGGAGCTAGAAAGGCTGTGTTGAGTTCCTGGGGGAAAACATTATACATTGTGGATGGGTTTGGAGAGGAGGGGAGTAGTCAGATTATGAAGGGAGAGGCTGGGACTAGCAGGACTGTAGCAAAGCTACCATGGGGCATAAATGCTGTCCTTGACAAGGAAGTTTGCACTTCTTCCTGAGAAGGAAGAGGTCACAGTCCCCTTTTGCCTTGTACTTCCCCACTAGCCTCTATAAGCTCCCCCAGAATCCTTCCCTGTGGCTCCCTGAAATACTGACCCGTTTTTACTTAGCTTGGGAGCTGGGGTTCAGATTATCTGCAGCTCTACTGCTTTTTAGACACCAGCTGTCACTAGCGAGCCACAGTATCAGCTGTTTTAACTCTGACAGACATGAGATGGACCAAGCTGGCTAGCAGTGTCTTGACTGAAAAGATGGAGATGTGGGCCCTGAGGTCCTGTCTGCTTAAGGCACAAGTACTGAGGAACAGTACGATCAACCAAGTTATTCTGCCTGACAGAAGACCGTGCTCTTCTCTCTGAGAATTTTGGCTCTTACTTAGTGGTAGCATCATCATTTAATGCACTTTGGAGGGCTAGAGAAAGCCCAGGAAGAAAATGGAACTATAAAACAAAATTAAGCATTTTTTTTGTACTACCCCCTCACTTTTGACTATCTGTGAACCATATACATCATGGAACTTCTCTGCTTAAATATTGTTGTCCTATCTTCGGCCAAACGCTGACTTCCAGAGTATAATTTAATTTGATTTTAAAAATCCCCCTGTTCTGCTAGAGGGTATGGAGCCAAAAATTACAGCTAACCTTTAAGACTCTTTTCAGTCAGGTTGTGTGTTTTGTATTTTCCACATTAAACTGTAGTCTTTGAAAAAAACGTGTCTTCTAGAGTTTAAGGGATTACTGTTTTCATAGCCAATCAATGGTATCTGTGAATAAAGCCTGAAAATGTAGATAATATCCTGAAGTAAGCTATTATGCACAGTGTTACTATAGCTGAGAGTACTTGAATTTAAATGGGGAAAAATCCTTATTTAGACCAAATGTTTTATGGCCTGGCTGTGTTGTTCTTGTTGTGTTTTTTTTTTTAGATTATGTTATCTCCAAATTGACACAGACGGTGCAAGGAGTTGCCAATCTAATTAAATTGCCATCCCAGCTGACCAGTAGGTACCTCAAGACATCAGTTTGTAATGGAGCGCCCAGTGCAGAATCTACAGATGAGGTTAGTGGGGATTCAAACAAGATTGTTTCTAATGTTTGATTACCTACAATGCACAAGAAATGAACAGTTACCAGTCTCCTTTGTCACTGCCTAGAGCAGGGTTTGGCCCAACGTCATTAGGGCCGGTGCTGTTCTATTACTTGTTCAAGTTTGAATCCTCCATTGGAGCACTTGTCATTGAGGCTGAACTTCTGCTGTTTAACTCCAGCCACCATTAGTGTTTTAAATTCACACATTGTAAACCTAAGGGGAGGAGTGAAAGTCACTGGGATTTGTCCTCCTAACTCATTTAAGTGGGTTTTTAAGAGGGGAGGTCTGTGTGGACTCTTGTCTAAACTTAAAGAAGACACCTTGTAGAAACGGCAGAGATCTACATTCTGCCAGGATCCAAACCAGTCAGTCTGGGGCACTGGATGAATAGCATGGTTTAACTCTTAATCTGAGTGACTAGGGTGCGAGTTTGCTTTGTTCCGCATCCAAATTGCACTTCAATAATTCCTTGTTGTTTTTAAGACTATTTCAAATTCTTCTGATTCTTCGACTGGCAGACTGATTGACTCTGCACCTGGAATAGAAATGCTACAACTGGGTAAGACTGACACAAAGCCATCACTTTTTCTTCTCTTTCCCCCGTGTGCTAAAATGCCCAGCACGTGGTATACAGCAGCATTAATACTGTCCACTTGTATCGAGCCTCTTGTATAAGGCTTTTCAAGTGCTTTATAATTCTGAAATTGGTAAGAGCAACACCTCCAAAATCTAGACACTGAAAGTTGAACCCCTGCTTTCTTTCCTGCTTCCTTCCATTCCTGCTGGCAATGTCCAGATATTTTTGTTGCAGCCTTCTCGGTCTAAAGTGTTACAGCCTTCTCCTATGACGTGCCTCATTCCTGATGACTGTGCTATTTATGTAAAGTATAACTGGAAAACTTACTGAACAGTCATATGTAATGTGTGATGAGCTTGAACTAGAAGAGCACTAGTCTAATGGAGCAACTTCTATACAGACAAGTGGCTGCTGAAACAGCCAGACAATGCCCTAGTGTAATACCTTTAGATCTCTTATGTCCATTTACATGTTGGCTTAATGCACCTGCACTAAAACACATTGTTTTATTGAGGCTTTTGTAAATACAAACTTCTAGAACTCTGCCACTGCCCTCACAACTACTAATGGCTGGTACTTCTTTTGCAGATAAGAAAATACGCTGTGGCGCTAGCGTTTGTGCCAGTAAAGAGACACTACCTATTTCTTGCAAGACTGTACCTTGCCTGAGGTAAAACTCTTGTGGTTGTCTTGTCTTTCCCGTGCCACCGCACAAAAAAAATCAGTGCACACTATAGTGTCTGCCCACTCTTGTTGCCTGATGCATTTTTGTCCATTTATATGTAGTAGTGCTTGTCTCTCTTTCCAAATATAAAATATTACTGGACATTCTGCTGAACTATGGTATGGCCGAGGTGTTTCTACTTTTTCTTAGTCTCCTAGAAATGTATTAAAACTTGTACAGTTTGACACAAAGTAGAACAGCAAGATTAGTCCATAAGGAAAGATGTGGGTAACAAGTGCGTAAAGGAATCAGTAAAGTTGGCTTGCCCAGCAGCATGCTCATCTTTAGGAGGAAAAATGTACATCCAAAACTTCAGGTGGGAGGGAAGCTGCACACAGAAAACAGACCTTGGGAGGGTGATGCAGAGCCAGGGGCAGGCAGACCAGGGAGGCCAGCGGAGGACCTTGTGAAGGCCAGAGGATATGTTGGAGGTGATCAGGTAGAGAAGTGGGATTGGAAGTGTGATGAGAGGGAAGTTGTGTGTTCTGTCCCTTTTGAGGCCAAAGGAATGGGAACTTTGAAGGAACAAATGAATGGGGGATATCTGGGAACAAAAACTTGCAGGCTTTAAAGGAACAGAAATATGGGCATTTGGGGAGAAGAGTATGGAATGTGGCAGGTGGGGTGGACTATAATTTTTTTTTTTGAGGGAGGGTTTTAATTACAAAAACATTTGGGGTTCTTGGTTGTAAATTATCCAAAATATAATAAAGGCGGGGGTCCCTTGGCTTTGCATGATGGGTTCTAATATTCATTTTGATGACCCTACTGGAACAGAGCTGATGCAGTTTTCTCCCGGATGATAGAAATGGCAATAATTGGAAGGAAATGGGCCAGGACTCTAATACGGCTGTTTGCATCCTGCCCCAAAATGACATTGAATTGTGTCCTTGCTGTATTCCTGTATAAGATGATGCTAGTTCCATAGTACAGATTCCCCTGATAAACTGTAATGCCCCTAGGTTCTTATTGTGGAGGTATTGTAGGCCCCAAGCCAGTAGCAAAGCCAGTGATAGCTGTGCTCACATAGGTTGAAAGTCTTCTGAATTGGCTCAAGATTTTGACTGATGGGGCTGTCTCAGCTAGTGGCTCTCTTGACTCTTTCTTTCAGCTGTGTGACTTGCTGACTTGTCATGGTGTTTGTTTAAGCAGCAGCAGTAGTGATTTTTAGATAGTTTAAGCCTCCTATTGTAAACTGTCAGCTGCCTTTGTGCTCCTCGCATTTAAACCAAAGCGTTTCTTACACCATGACGGGGAGTTGAATATCGGTATGAGAACCTTTTAATGGTAAAGAGGCAAATTCCTAAAAGGCAGCTGTTATGAAAAGGGCTTTCCTCTGAAGTGTCAGCTATATGGCACTTTTGTAACTACACCCTTCAAAATACGTAAGTGGCCTATTGGAGCATGGCTTTTGCTGATTGATTTTCTCCACCATACTGCAATAGGCTTTAATGAAAGAAGTATATGAGAAATTCAAAGGAACGGGGCCATCTGGAGAAGTAGGAAGCTATTGGGGGGGGGGGGGGGGGGGGGGGGGGGGAGAGGAAGGAAGAGAGCGTGGCAAAGGGGGGAAAACATGATTTGGCAAAGCTTATAGTTCCTAGAGCACGTGGTTTAGCCTAGAGTGTGTGCATGTAATGGAGCTTAAAATGCTATGTTGTAAACAGTCCAGCGGGTGCGCATGTCTTAGTCATGTGTCAGCAAAGTCTCTTTTACAAAGTAGTTGTTTGACTTCATCCTTCCACCTGGCTGATGCATTCAGAACATCCATGTATCCTTACGCGGTTTAAGTCTCTTTGCTCACAATGCATGTACGTGCCAGCACATTCTGAGATGTAATTTGACTCGGGTAGGTTTTGGTTTTATGTTCCTTTAATAGTGTAATAGTTTCTCTTAACAGAAACCTCTGCAACACAACAATGAGTAGCAAACACCATACCAAATCCATTCCAGAAGGCTCTTTGCCATGGAGACTGTCCAGTCAGGAGAACATGGTGGGAGCCTCCACTTCAGACGCTGGCAAGCTCGTGAGGAGACCTCGCTGTACAGTGGAAGAGGTGAGTCCAGATAAAGCCAGCTCAGCTCTTTTTGTGTGTCACTTCTGAGTTTAGGTAATAAGGCAGCCGTGGCCAACCTGCGGCTCGTGAGCCGCATGCAGCTCTTCTCCCTATTCCCCTGACAGTGCAGCTCATGAAGCTGCCCCAATGCCCCTGAAAACAGTCCCCAACTCCCCTAACCTGGCTCCCTGTGCTCACGGGGTTAGGGGAGCTGTCCGGCAGGAGCCTGATGTGGCCAAAAAGCCTTTAACCACGTTTCTTAAAGGGGCAGTACACTCTCCTTCCCCCCCCCCCCCCCCCCGGCTCTTTGTGCTACATACACAACTATTTTGGCTCTTTACCTGTAATAGGTTGGCCACCCCTGTAATAGAGACCTGAGTATTGAGGTGGCAACATATGGTTTAGACTGGAAACAGTGAAAATGGCTTTTGAATTAGTGACAGTCCTGAACTGAGAACATGTCTTGCTGTGAGACTTAAAGCTCAGTCTATTTGGCTTACCAAAAACATGATGGCGAGGTGATTTCAGTGCAGGAGTATTTTTACAGGGGGAATACACTAGGTACTAAAAGGCTCTTCAGTGGAGAAAAGCAGAGCACGAATGGTGGAAATATGAAGCCAGCCACATTCAAATTAAAACTAATTTCAGAAATACTTCAAGCGCGGGCGATTAACTGTCGCAACAAATTACCATGGAAAGTTGAAGAGTCTCCATCTCTTAATGCCTTTCTGGTAATTGATGTAGATAAACGAGTTACTGGGCTCAGTGCAGGGGTAACTGGGTAAAACATAATGGCCTGTGACCGTAATCAGGGTCCAACTAGATGATCTAATGCTCCTTTCTAGCATTAGACTCTATGAAAAGTGTTTTTGAGGGTGGGTGAGTGGGTGTCGCTTTCTTTCAACTCTGATGACATGGCAGTTCCAAAGCTGGAAATGGTAATGAGGTTTATCGTTAGTTTACCTTTATTTGAATGTGAAAGCTGCTGGAAACTGAGGATGAAAGTTGCGCTCCTTGCTTTCATGAGCATGAGCCCATTTTCAACTTAACAGCAATTTTGGGCATGTGGTACGTGCGTGAATAGGACTGCTGATAAACTTGATGTGCTGTAACAGTGTAGTATGCATTACATTTAATTACAAACTTGACACCACTTCCCTCTTCCCTCCCCTCCCCCCCGTTAGGATGTACAAAGAGAAGAGAGAGAGAAGTACAAACTACTGTTGGAACTAGTAAAGGAAAAGTATCCTAGAAACTACTCTACTCCTATAGCTGCAAACCACTGCAAGTAAGTACTGTTGCTCCTAAACAGTCTGGGATGTAATCTGAGACTTCTCTTGAGGCAAAAGGGGACATCAGACTGCTCTTCTATTGGATACGCTGGAAGCTGTCATTGCAACAGGCTGTCCAATCAACAGGAACCTGGACTATGACCCAGGACAGATGCTTTGGAACAGATTTTACACCTGTCTAAATGCATGGTGCTGTGTAAACTAGAAGTTCTCTGTGGCCTTTAAAGATTAAAACCCAAAATATTCAGTGGAAGTGTAGAAAACGTGGAGGTTCACCAACTCTTGTGAGTTTAGTCGTCCTACTGCTACCTCTTTTCTGCCTCCTGTGATGGATTTGCATTGGGAAACTTCCCCTTTTTGAGCACAAGTGCTGCTAGTGGTGTAAGTTCTACTATGAAATCCTGTATTAAGGGCTATACCACAGTGGTATTGAATTTGGGAGAATTATTTTCCCTTCCATTGGTGGTTTTTATGACTTTTATACTGCTGATCTAGAATGGACCTAGCTCGAGCTAATTTCTTGTCTTAACATAGCTGGTTCTGAGGCTTACACTTTGGTTTAATGAAAACCTGATCTTTTCTGGCTTCCTAAGAAATTAATTTGCAGTTTTCAGTAACTTAACCAAGTTCACAGTAATGTTTCAATCTGCGGTAAGGCCAAAAGACGATGGCAATCATGCATGTAGAGCTGGAGTGTGTGCATTTGTGTCGTGTGAGAGCCTTGTAGGTTTTAAAGAGAAGCTTCTATTCTGAACAAATGCAGCTTTTTTTCGCAGTTATTCTGGAATGCTGAGAATGTGTGGAAGCAAAGGGTTTGTCTGCCCACAAGCTTTGCCACTTAGTGGTACAGCTGCTAGTCCGGACACTGTTATAAAGGTATAAATATGCTTGGATCATTGTAGCTGCTTTCTCTTAGGGGAAGGAAGATAAGGTCTACCAGTCTAAGTACACTTAGAACTATAGCTACGTCATTTTAACTAGAGTAGTGTGTGTTTAAAAAAAAAAATATCAAGCACTCTCTTTACAGGTTACATTAATGCTCTAGAACTCAGACTTCTGTAAGGTCATAGCAGCAAGTCCAGACTTTCACTTCTAGCAGCAAAAGGTGATAGAGGCAGCAGCATGGGGTGACAGGCGGGAGCCGGTCTGCATGGGGAGCCAATTTTTAAACCAACGCCCCTCATGGACCAGCTCCACCTGCCACCCTGTGCTGCTGCTTCTGATACAGAGGCAGCAGTGCAGGGTGGCAGGGGGCCCAAAGCACACTGGCTGCCGGATCCATCCTTGGGGACGTTTTAATAACCCTGTAAGAGCTAAAAATTGTTGCTGCTACACGATTACTAAAATAGATGCTATATAATTAGGTATATCTCCATATATTATTGTCTCATAGAGCTGAAGAGGACTTGAGAGGTCATTGAGTCCAGTCCCCTGCCTTCACAGCAGGACCAAGTACCATCCCTGACAGATTTGCCCCAGATCCCTAAATGGCTCCCTCAAGGATTGCACTCACAACTGTGGGTTTAGCAGGCCAATGCTCAAACCACTCAGCTATGCCTATCCCCCCATCAAACATCCCCACTTGTAGCATTCTGTTCCATGTCCTTGTGCAGGAATGGAGTGTAGTTCCTGTTCAGGGCTTGCGTGCAATGGTGAGAACAGGATACGTAGGTGCTCTTTTGAAAGAGATTCTGATGCTTTTCTACCTTTTTCTAACTCCTGCTGTACCAAAGTTCTCCAGGATACCTCAAGGAGCCCGTGAAGACTGATAGCCACGTGGAAGAACGGTATCCTGCGGTCAGGGTGCCTACGTTTCTGACACGAAGGAATGGTGAGTATTTATCTGCCACAGTAAGTGCAGATAAACGTCATCCAGCGCAGCTTGTTCTCCTCCACGAGTCTTTCAATGAACGCTGAGTGACGTTTGTGATAGTGAAGTTGGAAAGGTTGAGACTGATGCCTGAACTGCCCTGTTCTGCATGTATTTAGTCTAATTGATGTCAGACTTGTGTGTATGCAGTACACCAGCCTTACAGGTCACTTGCGTAACTGTGGAAACATCCATGTCAAGATGTTCTATTATGCCTCCTTTCTTCGCTATCACTCCCAAAAGCTGCTACTTCTCTTAAGCCGTTTCCCTGTACAACATGGCTTGTCTCGCAAGTTGAAGGAGAGAACGCCTGTCTTTAACGATAGGCATTTGGGTGGGCCAATTAAAAATGGGGTTTGAAACAAGCTAGTTCTTCGGGTAGATGAAAATGTGTATTCCACTCAGGTGCGAGCAGTCCCAGTGGCATTGCTGCTACCCATTCAACAGGTGCTCTGAATCCGAGTTGGAGGAAATAGTGCACCATGGAGGCACAGGAGTCTCAAACAGACAGTCGAGCAGCTATGGTTGCTATCTCTCTGGCTGTGACCCTCCAGGGGCTGCTGGTACCAATTCCTCTGGGGGCCACCATGAGGGACAGGCCCTTCTTCGGGCCTTATTGGGCCTGAGAGCTCTGCGGCAGGTGTCGGGATCCCGTCACAAGTTGCACTGCTCTTCCCGTTCTTGCCAGCTGGTTCCACCAGTGTAAGAGGGGGATCTTCACAAAGCTTATCTATTAGCTCCACAACTTCATGTTGGTGATGGGCTAATCAGAAAGTCATTTACAGGATAATCTGCAAACTAGCAGGTCTGCACTTGACATCTAATTGCTTGACTGGGTTTTCAGTTCTTTTTTCTCATCCTTATTCCATGCAGGAATCAGAGGTGCCAAATCACGGGGCTCACTCCGGTCTCGGAGAAGCGATGTGAACAGGTACAAAATCCCTCCTAATTCCATCTCTCCATTTTCAGCTTCTAGGTTTTGGCTTCCATCTTCGGATATTTTTATGTTAATAGCTGATAGGGGGACTAAGTCAATTATGGACCATACCTGTATAATGCCTGTCTTAGGCAGGAAGTGCCATACTATTGTATTGACAACACACAACGGCATCATAGGGTCTTGGAGGAACGAGAATTAAAGCAGGACATTTGGATAGCAGGGTAAGGGACAGCTGAAGGTGAGGAAAACAGCCTGGCTTTTGGCACCCAGTTGGCAGTCAAGGCTTTTAGCACTGGGGAAGGAAAGTCTCTTCTCTCTCCCTTGTGTGAGTAGGGTTAGAGATGAATGGAAATAGCTGATTAGCAGGGAGGAAGCATGCTCACTCTGGAAACATCCATGTCAAGATGTTCCATTATGCTTTCTGTCTTTGCTATCACTCCAAAAGCTGCTACTTCTCTTCAGCCGTTTCCCTGTACAACACGGCTTCTTTCGCAAGTTGAAGGAGAGAACGTCTGTCTTTAACAATGGGCATTTGGGTGGGCCTACTCTGATCTGCAGAAACCCTCTTGCACGGTATTAGAAAGGCAAGGTGAGTGAAGTAATATCTTCTATTGGACTAACTTCTGCTAGTGAGAAAAACATGCAGAGGAGTTCTTCACGCTTGGCAAAGGTACTTCTTGCATTACTGTGGGTTACAGGTTATTGTAATAAACTCTACATCCAGTATTTGTTCCGTTTGTGATTTTGAGTGTTTAGAAGAATTACAAGTGTATGCTCCCATCATCTTTTAAGTCTGTGCTGGCTTCCTCTGAGGAGGACCGATAGGTCAGATGCAGACTTTGTGAAAAGTGTTCCCCCGCAAGTAATAAGATTTTTGTATCACCGTTGTCCTGTGTGATTTCCACCACCAGTTCAACATCCAGCACGTGCCCGTTAAATTCTGGAATGATCCCACGGTAATATCAACTTCTGGGACACCACTGTCCTATTCAGCAGTGGAACCTTACAGACAGTCCTATACTAGAAATGCATGGATCGCCACCTCTATCTTTGTAGATCCAGTAACCACCCCAAACACACCCAGGAGTCTGTTACCTACTGCCAGGCACTCGGATACCACAAAACATGCTCTGAGCAGAGAGTCTGAGACACACACCATAACACAATCACATCCACCTTCGCCCAACAAGGACGTTCTGGCAGAGAAGAAGATGGTTATGGAACTGGGCACCCAGTTTACTTTGAGAATGTTTGAGCACAGATATAAAATGTCCTCAAACAGCATATCCTCCCCCAGTTATCACCTTCCACCCTGCATTAGAACTAATAATGGGCATTCTCAGAACGCAACCCAGACTCAGTGGGAACCATAGCCTGAAAGATCTTTTATGAAACTCCACTTCTGGCCTTCATACCATGCCCCAGCTTTTCTAAGCTTCGAGTCAGAAGCAAGCTCCCCACAGACCAAGACACCCTGACGCCAGGGCAACACGGTCCTTGACAGAAACAGATGCAAAACCTGCAGACATCTTCGTGGCCACAATGATCAACACCTCCAGCACCACACCTTAGATCCTATACGTGCCTATCATAACAACATGTGGCATACCTCAACTAAAGGCCCCAAATTATGTGGAAAAAAATCCCATCACCTATGTGTGAACATAAGAATAGTCACACTGGTTCATACCAGTGGTCCATCTAGCCTTGTATCTGTATTCTGACAGTTGCTGATGCCGTGTGCTTCAGAAGGAATGAATAAATAGGCAAATGTTTGGGTGATCCACCTCCTGTTGCATCCACTCCCAGATCTGGCAGATAAGCCTGAGGACACTCAGAGCCTGGTGTTACATGCCTGACCACCCTGGCTGATAGCTATTGATGGACCTGTCCTCCATTATATTAGCTACTCTTTTGAACCCTGTTATAGATTTGATCTTCTCAACTTCCCATAGCATAGAGTTCCACAGGTTGCCTGTGTGGTGTGTAAAGAAGTACTTCCATTTGTTTTAAACCTTCTGCCTATTAATTTGACTGAGTAACCCCTAGGGTTCTGTGAAGGGATAAATGTTTCCTTATTCATTTTCTTCATACCAGTCAAGATTTTAAAGACCTCCATCATATCCCCCCTTAGTCATCACTTTTCCTAGTTGAAAAGTCCCAGTTTTTAATCTCTCCTCATATGGAAGGTGTTCCATATCCCTAATAATTTTCAGAGCTCTTCTGTCTTTTCTAATTCTATTATATATCTCTTTTTTGAGATGGGACCGCTAGAGCTGCAGACAGTATTCAAGATGCGGGTGTACCATGGATTTTTATAAAGGCATGATATTTTGTGTTAGAGTAATACTCAGACTGAGCCTTGAGAGCTACAAATAGCTCTGTCTCTCCTGTGGCTCTTGGCAAGATGTGATATTAAAATATTGTGATTTAATTATGAACCAGTTTCCATTATGAACTAATCAGGACGCTTTTAGTATGTTATTGACCACTGTAGTTGATGAAGTAGTAATATTTGGTCAGTCATTTTGCAATGAAAATAAATGAAACTGTGAAATCCCACATCTGCATAATGATCATTAATTTGGCTTCTGAACCACTGAGGTGTTCCTCAAGAATCTTATCTATCTCTTTTCTAATGTTTCCTGTTGTTTTGTTAGCTTCTTTGATGGTCGTTGCACATTGAATGGATGTATTCAGAGAACTACCCACAACTCCAAGATCCTTTTTAAGTAGGAACAGCTAATGTAGGCCATCCTTTTTCTATGGCTAGTTGGGGTTCTGTGTAACCGACTTCACACTTATTGCCATTGAATTTCTTCTGCCACTTCGTTGCCCAGTCACCCAGTTTTGTGGGATCCCTTTGTGACTTCTTACAGTCTGTGTTGGGGTTTATACAAAGTTACTTAGATAATTGTCGGCAGTTTTTGCCACCTATTTACCCCTTTTTCCAGATTACTTATGAATACTTGGAACAACTCTGGTCCCAGTACAAATCCCCGGGGGTCACCGCGATTTACTTCTTTCCATTCTCCAAACTCTTTATTCCTGCCTTTGTTTCCTATCTTTTATCCAGTTACTGATCCATAAGCGGCTCTTCCTCTTTTCCTTTGACAGCTTACTTTGCTTAAGAGTCTTTGGTGGGGCACCTTGTCAAAGTCCTCCTGAAAGTCTGAATACAATATAGACACTGGACCACTCTCTTCCACGTGTGTTTGAGCCCCTCAAATAATTCTAATTAACTGGAGAGGCAGGATTCCCCTTTACAAAACCACGTTGACTCTTCCCCGGCACATCGTGTTAATCTGTGTCTGATCGTTCTGTTCTTTACTAGAGTTTCAGTGAGTTTATCTGGTACTGAATTTAGTCTTGCCAGCCTGTAATTGCTGAGAGTTGCCTCTGGAGCCTTTTAAAAAAAATTGACATCATATTGGCTCTCCTCCAGTCACCTGGTACAGGTAATTTAAGAGCCAGGTTACCTACCACAGATTCACATTTCCAGCAGCGATAGGGAGGTGTTACTGCCATTATACAAGGCATTGGTAAGACCACATCTGGAATACTGTATAGAACTTTGGTCTCCTGTGTTTAAAAAAAGTCAAATCAGACTGGAACAGGAGCAGAAAAGGGCTACTCGGATAAGAATGCAGAACTTACCTTATTAGAGGAGACGTAAGGAACTTGGATTGTTTAACCTAATCAAAAGGAAACAGAGGAGATAGGATTGCTCTCTAAAATACACCAAAGGGATAAATACCAGGGAGTGAGAGGAGTTATGTACGTTAAGAACCAATGCTGGGCCAGTTTATATCCATTTGTTCTTGTAGCATCAGCAGGATTAAGCTTGATATTAGACACAAGTTTCTGACCATCAGGAGTCAAGATATGGAACACGGTGGGAGGGGGTGGCTTCACGGCTGAGCTTGATAAACTTATGCAGGGGATGGAGTGAGATTAGCATATGGCCCATCTGTGATGGCAGGTAATACAGCTCTTCAGTGGCCAGAGATGGAACATGGAATGGGAAAGGCTCTGAATTACTATAGGGGACTCTTGCCTGGGTGTCTGGTCGTGGGTCTCCCGGCCGAACTGACTGCTGTATCTGAAGTCAGGAAGGAATTTCCCCCAGGTCAGATTGACGGAGAGCTTCAGGGGATTTTGCCGCCTTGAGCAAAGGGTGGCTTCTCTGTAACCTGCAGTCTTTAAATCATGATTTGAGGACTTCAATGGGAGGCTGTGGACATATTGCTGGAATGTGTGGGTGAGGTTCTGTGGCCTCCTATGAGCAGGAGGTCAGACGGGATCACGATGGTCCCTTCTGGCCTTTAGAATCTCTGCATGTCAGTGGCTGTTTGACTAGAAGGAAGTTTTCTGTCTGGATACCTTGTGCTCTGAAAGTACAAAGCTCTGCTTCAGTAAAGCATCTGGGAAACCTAACCTGGATATCGATGATCTTGAGACACTAGATTGAATTGGTCTTCAAGCGAACAATGGGCTTAGGATCCCATCTGAGTCTCAGCTTATGTATGGCTTCCTTTTAAAAAGAGACTTGACTCAGGAAGAACACTTTCCTTCTGGTGCAGCTGTAGTGATAGAAGAAAAACCTGCCAGTGCGTAATTCCTTACACTGTAGCATGTTGCATTCAGATGCTGCGTAGTTTCCATGGGCAAGCCTTTCTAGTGAGGATAGCAGCTCCCCTAGCAATCCTGGAAGAGTCACCTAAACTTCTACTAGCCGCCCGCCTTGAGGCCGTGTCTGCACTAGTGTACTGTAAATGCTGCCTCCTTTGACCAAAGAGGGTTTCCTGTCTGTGTAGGAAACTCTCCTCCCCAAGGGACAGTGCTAGGTGGACAGAAGAATTCTTCCATCAACCTAGGTGGATCTTCAGTGCGGCTACGGCCGACCTAACTCTGTCCTAGGGGAGTGACAGTTTTCAGAGTTGTAGCTACATCTGCGTGCCTACCTTTCAGGTAAACTATAACTTTGTTTACATGGGGAACGTTTCATTTCTATTACAAAAGACTTTTCAGTTGATTGTTGTGCATTATATCTTAACTTAAAGCTTTATCTTGTATCTTTGTTTTAGCTATGCTTCCGCACTAGCCCCCTACTTAGAGTGGGTCCCTTTCTGGCTTTCCTTCCCTTGTCCCTTTTTCCTCATCTGCACCTCCTCAGAGTATTGGTGCTATACAATGGGCAGGTTAAACTCTTGTTGTTCTTGTGCGTTAGTCAGATTAATCCCCACACAAGGCATTTCCCAGTGCTCGCACCCCAAAGGTAACTTACTAGGTAAATATCCCTGTTGTGAAACTCTGCCCGTTTTTCTCTCTAAGATTGCAGACTTCAGCAGAAAACGCACACGAACCGACAATTGGGCAGAAAAATGAAGGGGTAAGTTTGAAAGTTCTAGCTTTTTTTCCTCTTCTGAAAAATGGTATTCTACAACTAAACTGCATTCAACTCTGTGTCCTCCCTACTTAAGCATATCCCTGAATAACGTGCTTTCCCCAGTGGCATGTGGCAATGTGGTCTTCCTAACACATAGAGCATAGAGCAATGGTGGAAGAGCCCTTGTGATATTGGGCTCTGCTCAGTATACTGCATCTGCTCAATTTCTCTTCTTGAGAGCTCCTCAGAAGCAGATGGGGCCCCTCAAACGTAGCATTTATTGGCATTTATCCACATCACTATAGGATACGCTTATTACATCATCAGTCCTTTCTCAGCTAGATCTTGCTGTTCATGCATTTCTTTCCTGATTCGTGTCTCCAAAATTAAGCTTAGAGCCAGTGTTGAGTTCCCAGTTTGTAAACCAGGGAACAATTTTTTTTTCTAGCTACTAAGATTCTTTCAGGATTGCTGCATTTTAAGTTACATTTTAATTTGGATTTCCTAGACTAGAAGTACACCACCATTTTGCTCTGCATACAGTTGTTTTATGTTCACCTGTATTTTGCTTGCTGCATGGGTCGGAGGATGTGTCTAAAATCTGATTTTTAAATAGGCTAAAACTGTCTTTATTGTCATGTATCCAGTCCGTGTGGGATACTCGGGCTTTTTTTAAAAAACAAAAAATCAAACCCAACCAAGTAACCCTTTTGGGCAGAGAACCTCCTAAAAACAAACTGCTATAGATCTCTACCTCAGTAGGCTTTTAATAGTCTTGTATGATCTTCTCAAACTGGAGAAATACAGCCTGAATGAATCTACTAAGGGTGGTAGCACAGCTGTAGTAATCAGTGGTTCATTGACAAGCTGGAAGTACATATCGAGTGGAGTCTTGCAGGGAGCTGTCCCTGGCTTCAGTTCTGTTCAATATTTCAATGATTTGAATAACGGCAGAGAGACTGCACTTACAAAATTTGCAGACGGTACTAAGCTGGGAGGACTTGGAAGTGCTTTGAAGGACGGGATTAGAATTCAAAATGGTCTGAAGTAAATAGGATGAAATTGAGTTAGGACAAATGCACAGTCCTAACTCAATGGAAGATGGAAGTTAGGTGCAAGATGGAAAATCAGCTGCACAAATACCAACTGGAAAAGAACTGCCTAGGAAGAACAGGGTTCTTGATCACAAATTAAGTCACTACATAATACTCTTGCAAGAAAACCACCCAGTCATGCTGAGAGAGATTAGAAGGCGTGTTGTAAGTAACTTTGCTGTACTCAGCATTGATAGCTCCTCAGTCGGAGTACTGTGTCCATTCTGGCACCACACTTTGGGAAATGGGAATGATTAAAGGCCTAGAAAGCATGCTTGATGAGGAACGATTGGAAAAATTGGGAGGAGGGATAACCTCACCAGGGACATGGTTTTTCAAGTAGGTCGAGCAGGGGTGACAATCTGCGGACCAAAGGCCATGTGTGGCCCATCAGGGTTCTGTGTGGGGCCAGCGAGGCGTTTTGTTTACCATTGCCCAGGCACAGGGTTGCCAGGTTCTACTGGTTTCTGTCTGCAAATGTTTTTCCTACCAGTATTTCTAAAGTGAACAAGGGCATGTGAAGGGAAGTGCACGCTGACTGCACACAACGCTGACTGTGAGCCACGTGCTCCCTCTGCAGCCAATAACAGCCCTGCTATGGTACAGTCGGCACCCTATGTGAATTCTAGGTGCACAAGCGCAGTGAGCAAAACTACCCTAACCTGGGAGACTGTCTTGCTTATGACAATCTTGCAGCCCTCTGACACGGAGAGCAACTCATGCGGCCCACTCGCTAGCTAGGTTGCCCGTTGCTGGTGTAGAAGAGTGTTACAAAGAGGAGGGTGATAAACTGTTCTCCTTATTGATTGAGGGCAAGACAAGAAGTAATTGTCTTAAATTGCAGCAAGCAAAATGTAAGTTGGACATTAGCAACCAGAACAAATGTGCCTAGAGATGATGGGCAGTGTCCATCAATGGAGGTTTTTAAGACTGTTATACAAATGCCTGTCAGGGATGGATACTTAGTTCTGCCTCAGGTACCTATCGAGGTCCTGTTGACATTACTGTGATAGTCGTCTTGACTCTGGCAAATGTCCCGAAACACTTTCCTCTCACTTAGCATTACTAGCCCCTTGCAGCTAAATTCTAACATTTGCTCCTCTCGGCCTCCCGTTGGGGAGACGGTACCAAGCTATGTGTAAGGTAAGCTGACTCCAGCAACATATTTTACGTAGCTGGAGTGGTGTACCATAACCCAGCCTTCCTGGCCTAGTGTAGGCCAGGCCTTCGATTGGAATCTGACGGTGGAGAGTGTTTGGGTGTTTCCACTTGGAATTCAAACAAGACTGCCCTAGTACGCACGGCAACAAATCACAATTTCCTGTTTCCATGCTATTGAGCTTCCGTTTGTGTAACAGAGATGGCTGGAGGCTGACCTGTCAAAAGAGGTGTCAGTTCGGTTATGCCTGGGCAGCAGGAGCTCTGCTGTAGCCAGAAGGCCAGCTTCACTAGTGGTGAAAGAGCAGACGTGCCCAGGCCCACAGAAGAGCTCAGAGCGCCTTCCTGAACTCACCGAGGTACTGTCGGTTTTGGTGTCCGGGTTGGGAGAGGAGACCTGAATGGGATGGAGTAATTGGGGCTTTATTACACGTTCTTTGTGTGTGCCCGTCTGCTGCCAGATAACGTACTAACTGTGGTCCAGGGGGTTGGGGCGCCCAGGTGCCCCTTCTAATGTGGAGTTTGGCTGCTCTTGCCTGCTAGTCAGACCTTCCAATGACTTGGAATCAGGCCATTCTGCTAACCACTGATTTGCAGGGAGCCAGCAGCACAACACATGAATGCTTTTGCTCAAGCCTTTCTAAACTGCCTGATTACGTTCTGTGTGTACCTTGGTAGATGCTCCAATACCAGAGATAAGAGCATTTCCTTTAGTCGTCAGCTCAGCTCAGCTCAGCTCAAAGTACTTTGTTTTTAAACAGATCAAAATCTCTCCTGCTAGAGTGAGATTGGACATTACTTTGCGATGGCTCTAACAGCGTGTATGATCAAACACAAAATACCTCCTGACTGTCGACATGGCCGCCAATACAGCCACTATAACAGTGGGGGGCAACCTGCAGCCCACTGGGGCTCTGCCTGCTGCCCCTGGACGCCCCGGCTGCCCCCCTTCCCCACGTGCCTCGTACACTGGGGCACCGGAGCCCCACCTCTCTCCGAGCACTTTCAGAGCACTTGAATTGCTTTATTCACACTGTTGCTGTCCCTCCTTCCCCCCCAGAGCTGGAACCCCACAATCAGCTGTGGCCCACTAAGGTGAAGGAGGGTCCCTCCTGCAGCCTACCCGCTACTAGTGGCATCCCATCCTTAAACTGTAATATTCCCTGATACTCCCCCTTAGATACGTCACCAAATCTGGACTCTAGTAAACGAAAGGGGAGAACTGAGTTTTGAGCTGAGGGGTCCTGCTATCAGGCCAGTTCCAGTTAAACAAAACGGTGGTGGGTTGACCTCTAACGATCGCATGGCCCCAATATTGCACGAGACAGGCGGCTTGGCTGAAACGCTACCTTTTTGTTGTCTTGTTTTCAGCTCTGCTGAGGTGCGTGTGTTGCGTTTTTCGGTTTCTGCATGATGTGCATTTTCTGACTGATCTGCATTGATGGACCCTGAAACACTTGCAGTACTGGTTTTAGTGTGTAAGAGGCTTGATTGAATTAAATAGACTCCCATAATTCCTTTCAGTCCTCAAGAAAATGACTGAACTTCCAAACCAGAGCCAGTATAAACATCTCCGTGGTTCTGAGCTGGTAAAAATCAAAATGACTGAAGCACCATTTAAAATAGCTTAAAAATGTAACCGTCCGTGTTAATAGCATGGCAGGCATCTGTGTGTAGCGCCTGCATGGACAAACTCAACAGAAGATGCTACCAAAGCTAACCGTCCTCTGCTCTGAAACGAACACTGATCTCCTGGGCCCCCCGGTGTCACTGTATGGCCAAACTATTCCTCCTTTAGCAGGCTTACGCCTCCATTGGATTTCACTTGCGTACCTTTTCTACCTCTGCATGAGCCCCCCCGTCGGCATGCCCCATGTGCTCCCGAGTTGAGGACTTGCTCGCTAGTCACATCGTGGAATTGCTCATTTCAGGAGATGGAGAGAGAAATCACAAACGCATTAGGCTATGGCCAGGAGGACGAGATCCTGAGCAGCGCCTTTAAATTAAAGGTTACGCGTGGGGACCTCCAGACTCTCAGGAACCATCACTGGCTCAATGACGAGGTAAAATTCATCCAATAGGAATGTTTGTTTTCTCCATGCATGCGCTAAAATGTGCCAAACGTCCTCTGACTTCTAGCTGTCGATGGGTTCTAACTTTCTGATCCACACCTCAGTTCCTATAGGAATAGCCGTAGGGTTCTGAAAGCTGGGCCTTTAAGAGGAGCAATACTCCCAACAGTGTCTCCATCCCTCTATTATGCTGCTTTCAGGAGTTGGACACTAACTTAGGATCAGATTTACTTTGGGGTGTGGGGGAAATAAGCGTGTTTCCCAAGGACTTGGAGGAAGTTCAGGAGTCTAACTTGAGTTGAAGACGGTGCTGTCTCTTCAGATTGTAAAATTCTGAAGAATTCAGCATACAAGGCTTAATATGCAGGCAGATATGAATGTCCCCTCCATTCTCTGAACTCTACTCTCTCTGTTATCTAGGTAATCAATTTCTACATGAATCTTCTGGTGGAGAGGAATAAGCAGCAGGGATTTCCAGCACTCCATGCTTTCAGTACTTTCTTCTACCCCAAATTAACTTCTGGGGGTTACCAGGCAGTAAAAAGATGGACCAAAGGTGTGGATCTCTTCAAGCACGACCTCATCTTTGTGCCCATTCACCTGAGGGTACACTGGGGATTAGTGGTGAGTCAGAGTGGCCCCCTCCTTGGAATGGGAAGGGAAAGAGTGCCCTGAAAAAGCTTTAGTTCTTGCTCTGTAGGCAGCACGGAGTCTTTGGCTACATCTGTCACGTTCATGCCTGTCTTCCAATAACAGGTAATAGATGTCAGAAGAAAGACCATCAGATACTTTGACTCGATGGGACAGAGAGGCCATGGTATCTGTGAGATGTTGCTGTAAGTAGATGCTTAATGAGTACCTAATTGCATTTCACACCCACACAACGCATACCATACTCACTGGAAAATGTGATTTGTGTAACACGACTTTCCCCTAAGGGACGAGAATCTCTTCCCTGTCTGGTCACAGCCAGTAATGTGCGAATTGTAACATCATCCAGCTGCTAATTCTATTCTGTCCTCCCTGGGACATTCGAGTTTCTTACAAATGAGCCATCGTTGAGGGACTTGTTAAAGCTCTTGTGCCAATAGAAAGATGATAAAGTCCATTCTTCTCTAAGCACATAACCTCCACCCTCTTCATAGGACCCAGAACCCTTCGTAAGGGATATTTCATCCTCTTACCTAAGAGGCACTTACTTCTGTGTTCTAGTTCTTCCGCTGTTTTTTTGCCCCTCTTAAGTAACCCACCAAGCATAATCCTCTCGCAAGCTCTATTGGGACTTTGGAGTTAATTTTTGTGTAACTAGTAATCATCCTTTCAGTATGCTGGGTGAGTGTTGTTTGTTTGGCACAGACTCTTGTGTAACACCAGTACTTGCTGGTTAACGTTGTGTTAAATAAAGTCACCCTGTACATCCCCCACCTCTGCTGGAGATGGATTTCTGAGGCAAGGGTGAATCACTACCACTCTCTCGTGCACCTCACTTTTCCTGGCAGTACCTCCATAAAACAGGGTTCTTGTGATGTCTCTAGCTTGTGATCCAAAAATCTCGAAAGTAATTCACCTAGGAACTAGTCACGTTACTTGTGGGTTTGCCTTTAACATAATGTGATTCTATCCTGTAATTCCCCTTCCTGGTTCTTTGGGTCATTGGTACATAATTAGCAAAGACCTTGTCATGCAGCTTTACAGACTGTTGGCCTAAAACATGCAGACCTTTGATTAGAAACGTCTGATGCCTCTTTTTTGTTTTGTGTTGAACAGCCAATATCTGCAAGAAGAAAGCAAAACCAAGAGGAATCTAGATATCAGTCCTTTGGAGTGGACACTTTACAGCATGAAAGCACATGTATGTGAATAGCGTTTGTGTCCCATCTGTGTGCTGCTGCCCAGGACCACAGATACGTTCAGGAGAACCCATTCTAAGTTTTGAAGGGGTGTTTGTGGGCTTTCTCCAATGCCCATGACGTACCGTGGAAACTGTGTTCCAGTGGACTCTCTAGCAGTGTCTTATTTGATTGGCCTTGTCCCGCCTGCTGCTTTCCTGACCCCGTGTGGCTCTGGAAAAATGCTGGCAATCTGGATTGGACAGGAGACCTGGGAACATCTACTTGGCTTTTTTCCTTTGGTCAGTAGGCTGGTGATGTCTCATTTAGCTGGTTTTAATACATCAATTTTTGTGCGCTAAATAGCTTCTGTTACATGCTGCTTGAGATACCTCTTTCCTCCTACAAAGACCGCTTCAAATTATCACTCTTGTCCCAGCCCAAACTAGAGTCTTCTAAAATAAATGTCTGGTCTGTTGTGTTCTGCGACTGGCTGTCTGCTGCGACCCTCCAGCCCTCATTTTATCACCAGCTCGGTTGGGTTTGGAGGAAGTGGGGAGGGCGGCGGCGTAGCACATGTGGGAGCTCGCGTTGCTCTGCCCCAGTTCTCCAAGCTTTCCAGGGCTTTGCGCACATTCAGTTCAGAGCGGCACTGAGGAGGCCTGTGGAGCTGTGAACTCCAGCTGCAGATGAATTGCTGCTGTTGCTTTGTTCTCAGGGTGGGAATTCATACAGGAACATAAGAACGGCCGTACTGGGTCGGACCAAAGGTCCATCCAGCCCAGTGTCCTGTCTGCCGACAGCGGCCAATGCCAGGTGCCCCAGAGGGAGTGAACAGTCACAAGTGATCCCTCCCTTGTCAGCCATTCCCAACCTCTGACAAACACCATCTCTACCCAGCCTGGCTAATAGTCAGGACTTGACAAACCGCAGCGAAAACCACTCGCCAGCCCCGCACTGCGCATGCACGAACCGCCAGTGAACGGGGCGACTAGCTGAAATCTACTCGCCACAGGTAAATAGATAAGCAGATTTGTTGAGCCCTGCTAATAGTCATTGATGGACCTAACCTCCGTGAATTTATCTAGTTCTTTTCTGAACCCTGTTAAAGCCAGGTGCTCTAGGAAGGCAAAGACGTCTGAATACTTAACAGCTCAGCAGGACTCCCACAAAAGAGTTGTGGGGTAAAACAGGGTGTAGCAGCCCTAGGCCAACAGCCACATCCTCTGGCAAGGAGTTCCACTGGTTGACTGTGTGCTGAGTGAAGGTATTGGGGAGAGCCATGACTGGGGTCTGGAAAGGGCGTGCTCTAAAGACTTGACAGCTGGAGGACCAGGAATGGCACCTGGGGCAGCTATAATTATGTGGTTAGGGTGGGGGTGGTAAAGCTGACCTCCTGGTGTGGAGGACCAGCACAAGCAGCTCATTGGAATGCTGCTGCCCAGTAGGAAAGATCATGCATTGCACATTGTATCTCACAAGGACGGCAGCTTTCAAGTAAGGTGAAGGGACTAACATGCAACCTTCTCCCACTGCTTACTCGCAGGAAATCCCACAGCAGCTGAATGGCAGTGACTGCGGGATGTTTACCTGCAAATATGCAGACTACATCTCTAGAGACAAACCCATCACCTTCACTCAGGTGAGTGACGCTCTCAAACTGACCTGTCGGTGTGTGTTTCCCTCTCGCCTGACTCCGCTAGTCACGTCGTAGGCTCATCTCGCTAGTTACACCCACTTACCCTGATCGGGGCTAGGGCCTCCAGGGGCTGCTGTAGCCCTGACAAGTGGGCCCCCCAGCCCCAGGAGTTGCATTCCCTGCCTTTGCTTATGTCCATTTACCAGGCAGCATGTCTTAGTCCTTGGGAGGAGGGAGCTGGAGCTCATAAGAGCGGCCAGACTGGGTCAGACCGAAGGTCCATCCAGCCCAGTGTCCTGTCTGCACACAGTGGCCAATGCCGGGTGCCCCAGAGGGAGTGCACAGAACAGGGAATCTAGTGATCCCTCTCGTGTCACTGATTTCCAGCTGCTGATAGAGGCTAGGGGCACCATTCCTGCGCGTCCTGGTTAATGGCCATTAATGGGCTTAACCTCCATGAATCTATCTAGCCCTTTTTTTGGAACCCTGCTTTTCACAGCATCCTCTGGCAGGGAGTTCCACAGGTTGACAGGTTTGTAGTAGTCACTTGACCTTAACAATGGCATCTTCAAGGCTCCTTTCCAGATTATCAATATTTTAACCTGTGCAGAAGCTGTTTTCAGCTGCACTGGGTTTCTTGTAAAGGACATGCTCATTCTCAGGCATGACATTAGTGTGTTTCCATTCGTGTCAGCATTTTCTGCCCCTTGGGAGGGGGAAGCTGCGGTAGAATGCCATTGCATGGGAACTTTGGGACGCTGCCTGGTAGGGTCGCGATTCGGTCTTGCCGGCAGAATGTGGACAAATACTTAGTGATCTCCTTCACACTGGCTGTGTTTAACGGAGAGTGTTTTTTCTTTTAGCACCACATGCCTCACTTCCGCAGAAAGATGGTCTGGGAGATACTCCATCAAAGGCTGCTGTGACCCTGCAGGGAGACGCTGGCCCAGTGACACTGAGCCACCTCAGAGTAGCGATTAGCCCTTGGCTTCACTAATTTGTTTCAATGCCTTATGTCTAAGGCACCTGCGCTAACGGCTTTGTGTCCTCACAGTGGGCTGTCAATCGTTGGAGAATGACATTTGTTTGGGACACGTCCTAAGTGCCCCACAAAGCTCTCACCCTGAACTGAGATGCCGAAGGGCCTGGAGTGGGTGGTTCAGCCCAGAGCCCCCAACGAACGGCGCCGCTTCTCACGCATCACTGCTGCCAGTGGAACTGCAGTGCGCTCTGGCTGGCACACGGGAGCATCTCAGGTCTGCTTCCCAGGCCCGGTGTGTTTAGCGACTGGGGCCACGGGGGCCTGTTCTGCTGCTGGGCTTTAGAAGCCTCCACTTGATTCCTAAACCTGGCTTTGGAGAGACCCTAGGAACGAGGCATTTCCGTTTTGATTTGTAACAAATCCATAGCGAAGCCTGTCGCCCGGGCTCAGTTTGTTTCCGGAGCTGTGAATGTATTTATTTTCTTTATTAAAATGGAAGTGTGCTGTAACGAACGCCTGGGCTCGGCTCTGGACTAGCCTGCTGGAGGAGAACCAGCGTACATCTGCACTTTGCTGGGCAGAACCGTTTTCTAAAAGCTGAGTTTGTTTCCAGCTCGCTCGAACTGCCGCTGGCACCTTGGGTGCATCATGCGCTTTGTGCCCGAGTTCCCCGTGTGTAGCGGGACACACGCCCACCCTTATTTCACGGGGGGTAGTGAGCGCACAGTCACGGTTGTGACGTGGCTGGTCACTGGAAGCGGACACTTGCATCTGTGTGTGTCCACACGGCCTGCCTTCCTCTTTGGCTGCTTTCTGGTCCCTCAGCAGCCCTCCTTGCAGCCCATGCTGCCCAATGCAGCCTGGGGGGAACCTTGAGCTTCTGACATAGTCCTGTCACTCTTCCCCCAAGCCTCTCTGCACAGGCAGCTTATGTAGGCGGCCCTGACGCGCGCCATGGAAGGTGGATGTTCCTGCAGGAGGAAAGCGCTCATGTTGCCTGGCAGTGATCTCTATGCAGGTGGGGTTATCGGAGAAGGTGAGCTCCACCCAGCCCCTGCACTAGCTTCATCCGGCTCACGGGCTTCCCAGGAATCTTCTGTCCCGTTTTCAAATGGCACTACAGCCGTGTGCAAGAAGACCAGGGCCTGCTGCAAGAGGTCAGAGCTCAACACGCTTGTGCTCCACAAATCACCCCCACGGAGGCCAGGGTTAGCAGGCCCTCAATTTCGTTATTGGGACCCTGGCCCACCCAGTTGTTTGCTCTTAAGTTGGTGGTAGCGTTAGAGCTGGGAGTTGCAGTAGCGGTCCCTACAGTCTAAAATAAATGACTAAGGGCAGTAGTCTTGGTGGGATGTGGCCACTGTTGCGTGGCCGGGTGTTGGCAAGTGGCTGCGTAGGAAATGAGAAGTTACCTGCTCTGATTTCGAAATGGTAATCATTGAACTGATTACAGCCCAGAACAGGGAGGCAGAAGAAATGCCCCCATTAACGAGCTCCATGGGCAGCCAGTTTTCACACTGGGGTGTGCTGCCTGGTGGCAGCTCTGATGCATGGTGGGAGGGGAGAAGTACTAGCAGCAAAAAAAGGGAGGGGGGTGGGTCTTTTTCCACAGCCCTTCAGACCCTCCCAGCCCAGGAAGGAGTTCTGGGGTCCTAAACACCTTGGCTAGGCTCTTCTAGGGACCCAACACAACCCCTCCCAGCTGTGTGAACTGCTCAACACAAGTGAGACACTCGCTTCTTCCCAAAAGCCAGGGCAGGCAGGGCTACCTTTGCTAGCACTGCACCCTACCACCTGCTAGGAGAGAGCTACAGGCCCAACCCCCTTGCCTGGGCTGGTGAGCAGCAGCCCCATCTTGCTTAGCACTACCAGGGTGGGCTCAAGCCAGCTGGGACAGGCCCAGAAAGCAGGCAGCTCGCTGGCTTGAGGCCCAGGTTTAATGCCAGAGAAAGCAAACAAGCCCTGGGTGAAGAGCGGCAGCTGCAGGTGTTTAAAGCCCCAGTGCATGCACATGTGGGGGCCTGTGAGAGACAGAGATGGCATCAGAATTGGCCTGAGTGGTGGAACAGCTGCCCAGGCCTAAGTGCCAGCCTCCCCCTTTAGCACAGCTGTTCCCAAACTGGGTCGGGCCCAGAATGTGGCTCACATCCCCATTTTAATAGGCTAACCAAGGGTTGACCCTGGCCACCCAGGCACAAGGTTAAAGCTGACACCCCAGACCCTCCTCCCCAATGTGGTGGCCTGCTCCCCCACATGCTGGACTTGGTGGGTGACAGGCCAGGTGGCCACAGCTTGCAACAGTACCCCAGCCCAGCCGCACCTGGCCAACTCCAACCAGCCCAGAGCCCAATTTTACATGAACAACTTGTTTTGCTTGGCCAGTGTGACCCACACTAACCAGCAGCTCACTCCTGCCCCCACAGGGGCCACCACAATGAGGCAGGCAGCCTCAGGCCCTGCTTGGCAGCTGTAGCACACTGGGGCTTGGGGAGGGCTTGGCTGACTCCCTAGGTCTCAGCTGCAGAGCTGGCTTGAGGGGCCCTGCTACTGCTAGGAAGTGGCGCATCACATCCTGGCCCTATGGCCTGTGCCAGTGCTGTAAGGCCTGCAGCAAGGTAGGGGCCCGGGTGCTGCTTTGTCCTGGCAGGAGTTGCATGGGGCTGCAGAGAAACTGGATTGGAAGGCGGGGGCACAAACTGGCACAAGACTGGCCAGAGGGCCATTCCTGCCCCTTGCAAGCAATTTGGAGCCTCCTTGCTGATCTAGCAACTTCGGGGCAGTGGCTGCTTTCTCCCCCTCTGAGACCACTTCCTCCCCTCCCATGTTGCCAAGGTCCCTCTGCCAGAGCGGGTCACAGAGGGTGCGCTGGACCTACTAGGAGCAACTTGGCCCGTCTCACCCACCCTGTGTCACCGCCCGCTCAGGGCTGGGGTGGGAAATGAAAAGGAATACCACTGGCAGGCTCGTGTTAGCTGGATATATTTCTTTTTTTCACAGAACACTGTTTGCAGTAGAGGAAACTGGCGTTGCAGTCTGTTGGTACAATGGTATGTTCACATAAACCAGTCCATGGTCGTCCTTTAGCATAGAAAACTCATGGCATGTGCCCTAGCAAAACCCGAGGGTGGTTCTTCGAGCCTTTCTGGCGCTGGGCAGGGTGGCAGCTTCAAGGTTTCTCCCAAGGAAAGGCCATCGGCTCTTGGCTAGCAGAATGAGAAGCGAGTCGCCCTCACCGCACATGCAGGGCGGCGCTGGCTCCCGCCCGGGCAGCTGACTTGGTCGCGGTTTTTTTCCAACTCATTTTTATTAAAAAAATAAAAAAATGCTCCAACTATCAGTTTTACAAGGCATACAAAATCTCTAAAAGGGACACACGAGGGCAAGGTGCTGAGGTACGAAAACACCTGAGGTAGTTTTTTTTGTGTTTTTTTCCCCTCCCCCTTCTTCAAAAAGAAAAATTGCCATTTTCATGCCCTGAGCCAACAACATCGTGTACGGTAGTTGTCTCCCCTCCCCCCTTAAAAGAAAGAACGACTCCCCACCCCCCCAGCAGTGTCATCGCCCCCTGCGGGGCTGACCCAGCTGCACAGCTGGGGGTACCAAGGCTTCTCGTGCTTCTTTCTTTGTTTGCAAAATGCTCAGACAGGTACCGTGCTGGCTGGGTTTGGTGAGAACCCAGGTGGAAGTTGTGGCTGGGTGTTCCTTGCGTTTGCGGTTGGTGGTGAGTTATATAGAGCACAGCGGATGGGACGGTGGAGAGAGACAGAGAGAGGCGCACGGGGGAGGGAGGGAAGGGGACAGGATGCAAAAACCAGTGTGGCATCTGTGAAGCACAGAGAAATGGGGAGGTGAGCTGGACAGAGCTAGAGAGAGATTCCTCTTCTCAGAGCCAGTATCCCTTGTGTTGGCACAGACAATCCCAATGCTGCTCTTCCTAAAGCCTTTACAGAAATCGCCACTTTTACCCTCTGTCGATTGTGCTGCTGACAGTCCCTTCTGTCTACTGTAGGTTAGGTCTCCCCAGGGTTCTTCCCTTAGCGGGCTACGGCGGCCTGCTTGTCGGAGAACCACAAGCTCCAAAAAACAAGTAAATAAAAAAAACAAAAAACCTTTTACAAAATGAAAAGTGGGTTAGTTTGGTTACGGCGCTATTCGGTCTAAAGTATAGTCAACGGTGCGAATGCCACGTCATACACTGTAAAACAAAAAACTCCCCTCATCTACTGTGTGCCCCCAGGCACAGGGAGCGGGCACTGCCAGGGGGCCGCCTGCCCCATCTCCGCCTATGTTAGTCCAACTAAAGGGATCGCATTGCGCTAGTAGAGAGAGGAACGTGGAGGCTGTGGCTGGGAAGAGTCAGTCGGCAGGGCCCCTGCGGCGGGCCGAGGGCAGCGTGAGTGGGTTGGAGCCCTCCCCTGCCCCACGGGGAGGCCTCGGCCCAGCCCGGCCCCGGGCACAGCGTTCTGCCTCAGGAAGGTCTTTGGTTGGCTCCCTGCCCTGGCGTCCTGGCAGGCGTTGGAAGGGCTACATTCGTCGGTGGCTGCGGGCTGGCGCGGGCGCCTCACTTGCTGCGCGGGAGGGAAGGGGCTCCCTGAGCATGTTTCTGCTCCTGCCGCTTCACCTGCTGTACGATTTCCCTGATCTTGCGCTGTGCAGTCTGCAGGCGAAGCGAGAGAAAGACAGCGCTGCAGGGCCAGGGCCGGGCCCGGGCCCGAGGCAACTCCCCGCCCCGCCTGCAGCTCCCAGAGCGGGACAGAGCCAGGCCTGGCACCATGTTGGGGCCAACGTGCAAGTGGTGTAGGGCCTGCAATGCTACTAGGGCGCGGGGCGTCCACGTGCCCGCAGTGCTGGGCTGGCTGGGGCTGACCCTCGCCCCCTGGCTCAGCTGTATGGAGCAAACACAACCGCGCCCACAGCCCAGCGCATTGGAGCTGCCCGAGTCATAACCCCAGGCCGACAGCCCTGCAGGCGGCCACCTTGTGCGTCCAGCCAGCGGCCGCTGCCAACCGAAGGGGGCAGCGAGGCCCCGAGGGGCCAGGCCCGGCGGCTGCCTATTTGCCGAGAAGAGGCAGCGCTGGGAGAGTCGACCCGGGCTACGGGCCCCGCCACCCAAGCGTCCCTGGTGCTCTGACTGGCTATAGTTTCTGGCCAGCCGCCGTTCGATGCTGAGGCAGCAAGCAGGTTGCTGTCATCGGGTTATTCTGGGGCCCCACCGGAGTCACTAAGGATCCGATTTCAGAGCAGTCCGAGGAAGCTTTCTTTGGGCCAGGGGCTGGCCCCAGCAGTGGGGCACCGGGAGGCCCCCCCCCCGCAGGGGCTGGCCCCTTGAACCCACTGCAGACTTTGGGTAAGCAGAAAGGTTTGGGAGTCACGAAGCCGCCGGCTGCGGCGACCTCCAAAGCAGATGCGAGGTGACTGAGGCCAATGTCCCCCGAACACCTGGCCAGGGCAGGGCTCAGCTGACTGCAATTCTGACCCCTTTGCTCATGGGTCAGGTTGGGGACCGGTGGTCAGTGCCCAGGGGCTCCACGGGCGCAGGATGAGAGCGGAGGTGGGTGAGGCGGCGGAGTTGCCAGTTACCTGTTTCTGTGGCTGGCGTTTGCGAGGGGCCTTGCTTGGCCCATTCAATGGAGGTACGTGCGCCTGCCACAGACACCGGTGCCGGAAGATCTTTCCTCAGCAGCACCCGTAGGGGAGCCGGCTCAGGCGCCCCCGGACTGGCGCACACGCCGCGCTATACAGGGCACCTCTGGCCCCTTCGCCCTCAGCTCCTCCTTGCTGGACAATGGCAGGAAGGCACCTCGGACCAGCCCAGTTCTGGAAACTGGCACGCGTCCTTTTTTGAGGCGCTGGCTCGTGGCCGTTTGGCGTGGGGGACCGCTAGCTGTGTGGCTGGTGGGGGGGAAAGGGGGCGGGTGCTGGGCATGACTGACTCCCCCAGGCAGCGTCCTCTTGGGCTGGCGGCGGGTGCCAAGGACCATGCTGCAGCCCGGAGAGGAACGCGGGTGGTGAAGGCCTGCGCTCTGCTCGACTGTGCCCTCACCGGCGGCTAAGGGAGGGGGACGGCCGCTGCCTGACCAGCTCGGGAGCGGCCGCAGGACCGGTGCCGATCAGCCGGAGCGGGGTGCCGGCCTGGGGCTGCTCACAGAAGCGCGGTGGGGAGTTATGAGCCGAGGAGCCTCATGCCGTCCATAGGGGGGGGCACGCGGCTCTGAACATCTGCGCCAAAGCCCCGGGGAGCCCCGCCTGCTCCCTCAGTGGTCCTGGGCCCCACCAGCGACAGGCCGGCTGCAGGCTTGGCAGCTCTCACTGCACAAAGGCCAGGCCTGAGAAGTTCCCTGGTGAGGGCAACGCCAGCAGGGAGGCGAAGACTCTGGGCTGCCTGCAAGGCCTCAGGCACCGGCAGCATGCGGAGCCGGTCGACCCCACACGGAGACTGGCCCGGGGAGCGAGCAGAGGGCTCCTGCTCCAATGGGGCCTGAGGCGTCTGCCAGCCAAACAGGAGTGTCCACTGGCACCGACATGCTGGGCTGCCCTGCCTGAGGCCCAGTTAGTGGCAATAACTAACCACTAAGATCAGGAAACTGGCTCACAGTAGAAACTATTTACAGGGAAACGTCCAGCAGCGACCGCCAAGGGGCAGGTTCTACGCCCCGTCCCTGGCAGTAAGGAGGAACTGAGGGTGGCAGGGGTGAGGTGCCCTATAGAACGTGGCATGGGCATGTCCCTCCAGGCGCCTGAGCCGGCGCCTGAGCCGTCTCCCCTCCGGGTACTGCGAAGGGAAGCTCTCCCGGCGCCGGGGGCGAGCAGACACGCCGGCATTGGATGGACCGGAGCAAGCACTCGAAGAACAGTCACAAACTAACTGCTTCCGTGTCACATGAACGGAACCGGTCCCACGTCCAGGGAACCACGCGACACTCGGGAGAACAGCCATGTACTGGGTTCTGTGCAGATGGGGAGCCAGGCCCCCCCGCTTGTACCAGCGCCAGGATTTGGGGAGACAATACAGATTGGTCCCCCCGTGAGGGGCGGGCCGATCCCCCTCCTGCCCCAAAGCCCCATGGAAGCGGAGAACTCTGCCCACCGCGTACCTGGCTGGCGAAGAAATGCCCGATGATTTTCACCACAACTTCCTCATTCTCATCGGGCGTTTGGTCGCGGGGGACGATGACTTCTGCGCTCGTTAAGTTCTGCAGTTCGTTCACCTGTGGCGAGAGGCGTCGTGACAACAGTCTGTGGGCACGGTGAACCGCGCCCGCCCCCGAGCCGTTCCTGGGTCTTCCTCAAAGCCCGGCCAGCAGCCGGACAGGCAGCAGGGCCCCCCCCACTGTCCCCACCCGGCAGAGTCCAAGCAGCTGCCCGGAGGAATCTCCCCCCTCCTCTCACACGTCTCTGCACCTTGCTGGGCTTCCTCTGCTCGCTCGCCCCCTGCCCACCGGGCCCCCAGCTGTGCCAGCGCCCAGCAATGCCGGTTCCCTGGCCCTAGGGAACGAGGCCTCCCACAGGCGGCTAAGGGTGGGCAGCGAATGGCTCCTAGTACCTCTTGGTGCCCAGCACATGTAGGGAAGGAGGCAGGGGGCACAGTTTTGGCCCAGGCATCGGGGCCTGGTGCCAGCAGGGGCAATACCAATCCATCCCAGCTCTGAACACAGGCCGGGTCTGCTCTGCTGCAGGGTCACAGCTGGCTGGGTTCCTGAGTGTGTGTGGGGATGTGGGGGGAGGGTGCATGTGGTTATGCTGGGGTGTGGTTGTGTTGGGGGTGTGTGTCTGGGGTTGTGTGGAGGTGGTTGTATTGGGGCGTGTTGGCTGTGCGTGGTTGTGTTGGTGTGTGGGGAGGTATGAGAGAGGTGGGGGTGTGTGGTTGTGTTGAGGAGTGTGTGAGGGGGGGTTGTGTTGGGGGAGGGGTGTGTGTGTGTGGGGGCTGTCCTGTGCGGTTTTCCGTGTGTGCTTCCAGCACACACGAGTGCCACGCTGCCCCGCCCGCCCGCCCGCCCGCCGCAGGCTGCCGTACCGTTTTGCCACCTTTGCCGATCACGCGGCCGGCTGCAGAGGAAGGCACCTTGATGTGGGCTTCAAGCTTCACCTCTTCTTTGGGGCTGAAGAAGTTCTCCTCCTTCAGTTTGCCAAATATCCGGCCCTGGGCCTGGGGGGAGGAAGCGCCCGTGATGAGCGCCCGGCAGCACCCAGCTCTGTGCCGCGGGTCCTTCCCCAATGGGGCGGGCGCCCGTCTGTCTGCCGCGGGCGGGGGAGCAAGGCCAAGGCCCAGAGCTGAGGTGCAGGCAGCAGCACCCAGAGAGCCACATTTCAAACGCTCTCAGCGCCCAGGAACTCCTGGCCCTTCGCCTGCGGGACTCCGCTCCCCCTCCACTGGGCCCCCGCACAGCCCCTCGCGCGCTGGGGCCCTGCACCCCTGAAAGCCGACACGGCCAGGCCTGCGATGGACACCGGAGTCCTGAGGCAGGACTGGGGCAGTCCACGTAAGTAGAGAGCGGGAGCAGAGCGGTGGAGGCCGGGCCGCCCCCTCTACGCCCCCAGTTTACTGCAAAATTACTGGCTCCCTGGGGTCGCAGCCCCTGTGGGTGCAGAACTCACCAGGAGGCTCCGCCTGTGCAGACAACACGGCTGAGCTGTAGCCCTTCCCACCTCCCGCAGGCCTCTCAGGGTGTTGACACTGAAGCGTAACGAGGGCACATTAGCCTCTCAGGGACCCGCGCTCACTGCGCTGGCCCAGCGGGGCACCCGGGGCTGCAGGCTGAAGTGGAGCCCAGCTCCAGCTGAGCCTTGGCCGAGCACCCTCCCCTGGCTCTAATCGGCTGATGCAGCCCCACTCCTCTGCTCCCACCCGGGTGGCTCACTGTCCCCCCGCATGCAGCCCGGCCACCCGCTCCCCACTGACCTTAAACTGGGCTTCCGGGGGCCCGGTGATGATGACCATCCGCTCACTGGCGTCCGGCCCCTCAGCTGGTGCGATCTGCGAGCCAGAGAGGTAAGCGGTTAGCGCCAGCACGAGCCTGGCGTTCTCCCGCCGGCGCCTGGCTCTGCCCAGCCACCGGCTAGCTCCTGGACAGGCAGCAGGGTGCCCAGGCTGCGTCCGTGGCATCTGCCCCCTCTCCAGGCAGCCTCACGTCACAGGCGAGGGCTCAGGGAACCAGGATCGCCCCCAAGGCTAATCTGGGCGGAGACCGCCTCTCTCCTTTCCATCAGCCCATTTCGGGGGTGCCCAACGGCCCATCCAGCTGGCTCCGCAAACGACCGGCTTCCTGTATCAGGCAGGGAACGCTCTCCCCAAAATCTGAACAGCGCTGCTCTGCCTTCCTGGCCAGTCCGCCCGCGCCCGCCTTCCCCTTGGGCAGCTCGCGCGTCGCACAGCGGGCAGGCGTTATGGCAGAGAACAGGGCTCGGGCCTCAAAACATCAGCCCCTCTCGCTCCCCGCTCATCCTTTGAAAAGACGGTTCTGCGCCTCCCAGGCCTTGGCTTCCCTCTTCTGCTCTCTCGGCAGCCAGGTCCAGCAATGGCTCGTAGCCCGGCTGGGCAGGGTGGTGGCCCTGGCCTGTGTCCGAGGCTGGGACGGGGGAGGGATCACTGGACAATTCCCTGCTCTGTTCACCTGGCATTGTCCGCTGGCGGCAGACAGGACACTGGGCTGGATGAGGGCTGGGCAATCATTTGTGATGGGGGGTGAGGGGGTATCACACAGATTTTGCTAAGGCCCTCACGCTGGATGCAGGGAGCTGGGGGTAGG